>JARFJB010000762.1:9117500-9653061 GCA_036346205.1 Vesta saturnalis | reverse complement strand
TGGTCCGATCCACACCGATCCGCGCATTACTTTTGTGTCTTTCACCAGGCCTCTAAGCCGTTAATCATACAATATCAAGCCTACCATACTTTCAGATTCACATTTTTGCCATGTGTACATATGCACATTCTTATGTTTAAACCATGGTTTGGATACAAACAGGCTTCTCTCCACACAGTGTTCAGCAGGGGTTCACCGTTCTCATTGACACTTTGGTCTCCGAACTTTCCTAGAACGAGTTTAGTATGTTCTCTCTGTACACCCACCCATCCGTTTATATCCCCCACTATCATCACTCATTCGTTTGACTTAATACGTTCAACACGTTCTCTACTTCATTCCAGAAGTTCTCACGCTCCAGGCCTCTTTCTCCATTCACCGGTGCATAGAATGCAATAAGAAAAATTCTTCGAAACTCCACTTTCATTTGTTACGTTTAATTGGCAATTCTTGCAAATTTTCTGTAGTTAGGTATTAGCTGCCGGTACATGTGTGTACTGTGGGTTGCCTATTCATCAAAAATTGACAAATTTAGTAAATAAACAAATTCTTGGTTAATTTTAATTTTTATTATTGTTACTGACAATTCCATAATGCACTTCCGGTGAAAAATTCTCCCCTCAACGTCTTCCGCTAACAATTTTTGACATTGAGATTAGAAGGTTGAATTGTGTGGATGCCATTTTCTTTATTCGATTTCTTTAATTAAAAATCGCCCTATCAAAAAGGGGATCTGAAAGATTAGTGGCCTTTAGAAATTAAAATAATTAAGCCGTTATTGTGGTTCTGGTCTTACCTTAATTATTTTCTCGATTCGAGGATTAAAAGAAACCACACAATTCCAAGTTCTTTATCGGGTGCACATTCCACCGTAGGGGTAAATATTCATCGGAAGCCTAACCACACTGTAAATTTATCTACTTTATTTTAGCATTATTACTACCTTACTATTACCCTATTATTTACCACTCGTGGATAAGCTTCAATTGTGTCGATACCTTCTCCAAAGGCTCGCACTACACCGTAGAGGTATGTTACCAGCTTAATTCTGGATATCCATCACTAAATTAATTTATTGTAGCCGGTAGTGTAACTATCATGCCACTGTTGATGTATTATTATAGTACCACGATATACTGATGGTACACTATTCTCTGAAGTCCACCGACTATAAGCAGTTCAACTACGGGAGTAACAGTATTTGCCTAAGGTCAGATCTGTGTTGTGTTTTGTCCGTTGTCCATCCACCTATAGTTCTGGATATTGTGATTTTATGTGTTGATGATTCACCGTCCAACTTTGTTCTACATGCTTTGTTAACCTAAAAGAAATTTGTTGTGTGTATCAAATATTATAACAGTCAATTATTGTGTACCTACTTACCTTCCCAAGTTAGTTATTTTTATGTGTCACTTTGCTCCCTTTTTTTTTGTAAATACATACCTACTTTTATTTTACATTGAACACTCTACCTTTGCTCGACTCATGCATTATATTAATTGATGTGACGTATAGCTTTTTTTCTTGTATAAAGCGCAGTTTACACCTATCCATGTTCAACATGCTTATCGTTGACGACGCTTTATTGTCACTAAGCAGTTATTTAGGTGATAATAGTCATAATTAAGAATCATTATTTTGGGATGTTTTGAACCCCTTTAGTTTTGTTTCATTATTGTAATTCATCCCCCTTTCGCGTAGAAGTAAATTCATAATTTTTTTGATAATACTCATGATTTATTTGTTCTGCTATCTGTATGTGAGGCTAGAACAATTTACTTTTTTTTGCGTTTTTTTAAATATTAAGTATGTATATTTTGAGTGCTCTGCGAGGCCTATCCGAGTACTGGGTTTTTTTTGTATTATAGTTAAATAATAAAATTTTGTGGATCATTATGTTAGCCACTGCGTCGATTGTTCGCGCCGTTAATATAATTCCTTGTGTTATTTGGATTTTAGTTACGGTAATTTCTTTTTGTATATAGATATATTTTTGTACTAATCTTTAAGATATCTGATCTCCCCTCAGATCTTTGCTAATAGAAAACAAACCAGATTAAAAATTAAATTTCCGTTTGTTATAAATTGAATTTAATATATTTATCGTCCTCATCCATTTAAGTTTTGGTTATACAATTAAACCTTTCTTATTACTTTATCCTTCCTTTTGTGTACGCTTACGGGTCCTAAATTACTTATGAAGCTGAAGTAGTGTGAAATCGTTTCGAAGGTTCGTGTATTCAAAAAAAAACATATAATTAAGCTTCTTGCGCCCCTTTATGTCTTTCTTTAAATATCAGTCACCCACGATCCTTACCGACTGTTTAGCTGGCCACGAACCCTTTTTTTCCACCCGCCCAATAAGCTACCTGCCTATTATCCTTCTACCTTCATTGTTCTTTTCTTTCTATCTGGGGTAACAAAGGAAATTTGGCGCCCAACGTGGGGCACCGCGTCTATATTTGTGATTGTGTTCCTGGTTCATTGTTTTTTTCTCTACGCGACATTCAATTTTTTGTTTTGTTGTTGATTTTCTGTTTTGTTCAAACGATGAACGTCGATAAGTTATTACTTGACGAAGTTGAATACGAACTATCTGTTCGTGGTATCACGTGCGATGGGTCGGCACTTGATAAGAGGAAACTATTACGAGCTAGGTTTTGTGTTGAAAAACTTAATAATTTTAGTTTTCCCGAAATAAATCTGAATGCTGATGAGGAAATCTTAGTTTGCTCGGATAAACTGGTTCTTCTTAGCGCGGAAGTACAAGTATACCGGGCCACTCAACCCGATAGTGCATCCGAACGGCTTCAAACCCGACTCTTACATGTTTACGGTCGTTTAGATAGAATTAGTCCTACAACGGAACGGTCTGGCACTATGCGTAAGTTAAAGAACCAATGCTTAAATGTCATGGACGACCTGCAAAGCAAATTCCAGTCCGATAATAAAGGAAGTCATGCCGGTATAATTGAGGAACCTAATTTGATTACACTGGATGATGAACCTATTGTTTCTCGCGCGGCGGAAGGTCAATCCCGGTTTGTGACCGAAAGGTTTCAGGATCTTTTGACACTCTCTCCAACGGTACGTTTTGCTGACAATAATAGTCCTATTCTCCATTCAACAGTTGCACACAGTTCGACACCCCACTTCGGCAGTCCAAGGTGCAGTAGCACAAAAGTGGTACCGCCAACGTCCAACCCCTTAGGGAATTATGTTGCCATCACGAAATGGAACCTTAAGTTTAGTGGAGATTCCAATCTCTCGAGTTTTCTAGAACGCGTCGAAGAATTACGCCTTTCAAGAGGCGTCAGTAAAGATCAATTATTTGTTTCGGCCGTTGAACTCTTTTCGGGCAATGCATTGATCTGGTATCGGTCAGTGCGTGACACCCTTACGTGTTGGGATGAACTCATCAGTGCCTTGCGACATACGTTTCTTCCATGCGATTATGAGGAAAGTCTGTGGGACGAAGTGCGAAATCGAACCCAGGGTCTGGACGAACCTGTCGCGATATATATTGCCATGATGGAAAATCTGTTCAGGAGATTTCCTCCTCCCGCTAGAAACCACTCGACTTAGTCTGATTAAGCGCAATTTATTACCGTATTTACAATCGCAATTGACGTTACACTTTATCCCTACTATCGCTGAACTGGTTCACGTTTGTAAGCAGTTAGAGGATACTCACATACGCACAACCAAATTTAAGCCTCCACCTTCGAACACTAAAAATATACTAGAGCCCGATTTGGCGTATCAGAAATCGGTGCGCCTACTACCTAGAGCCGCGTCGCTGACCTCAACTGACCTCACTGTTGAAACCCAAGTCTCGGAACAACCCGCTATAGAAGTAGCATCAATCGTTTGCTGGAACTGTGACGGTCTTAATCATCGATCGGTTAACTGTCCTCAACCCAAGCGGGTACACTGCTATCGCTGCGGAAAACCTAACTTCACGACAAAGTCTTGCCCTACATGTCGTTTAAACTCCAACCAGCGCAGTTAAGAGGTCGATTAACTCGTTGTCCCCTAACGGAACAGTCTGAAACTCTTCCGGAGAACGACCACCAACAAATTCTTCTAAATTTTATTCTGGCCAGCGTCGGTCATGACGAAAGGCCTTATCTTAAGGTGTCCGTTTTGGCAGTCAAGTGCTGGGTCTGTTAGATTCCGGAGCTTCTCATACCGTAATAGGAAAAGAAGGTTGGGAACTCTAAAAGATCGCTGTAAGATTAACACAGCTCGCGCGAAATCTTGCATAGTTGCAAATGGTAACGAATGTGCCAGCCTAGGTACTGTTTTTGTACCGTTTGTCTTACGAAAGAAAACCTGCGTAATGGAAGTCCTAGTGGTACCGTCCATCCCCAATTCTCTTATATTAGGTACCGACTTCTGGCGAAAAATGGGTATTGTCCCAGATTTACGTCACGGTGAATGGGAGTTTTCCTCAAACCCCTCGTTGCGTTGTTAACGCCATTCAGGACGTGGAACATCTGTCTGATGATCAACAGAAACCGCTCCAAAACTTTATAAAAGAAACCTTTGAGACTATGGGATCGAAAATAGGAATTACTCATCTTGTCGAGCATGAGATTAAAACCACCTCATCTCCGATTAAGCAGAGGTATTACCCCATATCTCCTGCGTTGCAAAGGCACGTCGATCGCGAACTGGAGAAAATGTTAGCTGACGGGATCGTGGAACCTTCGACATCGGCATGGTCATCTCCCATAGTCATGATAAAGAAACGCGATGGCGAGTATCGTTTTGCGTCGACTATCGTCGGCTAAATAAGGTTAGTCAGCCGGACGCGTACCCTATCCCGTACGTTAGCGCTACATTGGATAAACTCAGGGATGCTCGGTTTCTTACTACGTTAGACATAAAATCGGCCTATTGGCAGATACCCGTAGCGCAATCCTCACGACAATTTACGGCTTTCACCGTCCCAAATCGGGGCCTGTTTCAATTCTGCCGTATGCCTTTCGGCTTACACAACGCCCCAGCCACGTGGCAACGCCTTATTGATCGCGTAATTGGAGCGGATCTAGAACCTTACGTGTTTACTTATCTAGACGACGTGATTATTTGCACACAAACTTTCGACCATCACCTCCAAGTGCTTTGCGAGGTTATCAACCGGTTGACGAAGGCAGGCTTAACTCTTAGTCAGGACAAGTGCCATTTCTGTAAAAGCGAATTACGCTACCTTGGCTACATGGTTAACTCTGAGGGCCTACTGGTAGACCCCGAAAAGGTTGAGGCTATCATTCAAATACCTACCCCTACTTGCGTGCCTGAAATACGCCGCATAATCGGTATGGCGTCGTGGTACCGGAGATTTGTGCCCAACTTCTCCTCCGTTATCGCCCCGCTCACTTCCTTGCTGCGTAAGAATGCGTCCTTTAAGTGGACACCAGAATGCGATGATGCTCTCTCTAACATCAAGGAACACCTTATCTGTGCACCCGTACTGGCATGTCCAGACTTCTCACTTCCGTTTGTTATCCAAACGGATGCGTCCGGTTACGGTATTGGCGCCGTACTCACCCAAAACCACCCAGACGGGGAAAAAGTGATCTGTTACATAAGTAAGTCCCTCACCAAGAATGAGCGTAAGTACAGCACTACCGAACGCGAATGCTTGGCAGTACTGTTCGCTATTGAAAAGCTACGTCCGTATATTGAGGCCAGCAAATTCACTATCGTGACAGATCATTATAGTTTGAAGTGGCTTAACAGTATCGCTGATCCGGTCGGTCGTATCGCACGTTGGGCGGTAAGGCTCCAGCAATACGACTTTGATATCGTGCATCGGAAGGGCAAGGAACATGTCGTTCCTGACGCCTTGTCAAGGTCTGTGCCCGTCATCGATGCCATCACTCATTCGAATATCAAGGATCTGTGGTATAAGCGCATGGTTCACAAAGTCAGCACCCAGGCTCGCAAATACCCATTATGGCGCGTGTCTGAAGGAAACTTTATAAAACGTGCAAGTTCGATTTCCTGAACTCTCGGAGGAAACTGACGAATGGAAAATAGTCCCTCCTAAAGACAAACGCGGCGAGTTACTGCGATTACATCACGACATTCCCATCTCAGGTCACTTGGGCGTTTCCAAAACTTTGTCTCGGCTAAACCAAAATACTACTGGCCCAAAATGCGCAAAGACGTGGCCACGTACGTAAATCGGTGTCACACGTGTAATCAGACTAAGCCATTACAGCGCTGTCCAGCGGGCTTAATGGGGGGTCAGGCCAAAATCAACAAGCCATGGGAAGTCATCTGCATGGACATTGTCGGACCCTTGCCTCGTTCACGTAAAGGCTATTGCTTTCTTCTTGTTATTGCGGACTGCTTCAGCAAGTTCCCTTTAACCTTCCCTATGCGTGCATCCACCACCACAAAAATCATAGAACTGGTGGAGCAAAACGTGTTTCTAATATTCGAGTGCCTAAACGTATTATCTGCGACAATGGCCCTCAATTTCGCAGCAAAGACTTCGTTAGGTTCTCTACAGAATATAATTGTCAAATTTCTTATACGGCTAATTATCACCCTCAGGCCAACCCTACGGAGCGTATTAATCGTGTCCTAAAAACTATGCTCAGTTCGTACGTCCAGGATAACCATCGTAACTGGGATAAACACTTACCTCATGTCACGTGCGCTATTCGTACCGCAACGCACGAATCTACTGGTATGACCCCATACTTCGTTAATTTTGGTCGCGAAATGCGTCTGGTGAACGAAACCGGAAACACCATTAACGAGGACCCTTAATTTTCGATCGGTCCCAAAATCTTCATACTCGTTCCGTAACGCTTCACCGACTCTACGAGAATATTAAAACTAGACTTAGGAGATCTTACGAAAAAGCCCAAAATATTATGATCTCAGACGGCGAATTGACCAGTTCAACGTAGGCGACAGGGTGTGGAAAAGAAATTATGTCCTTTCCGATGCGGCAAAACAGTTTTCCGCTAAGCTGGCGGCAAAGTTCGTAGGGCCTATTGTTATCAATAGAAAGTTCTCTCGTTGGGTCTACGAACTGAAAGACCCTGACGGGAATATCCTAAGGGGAAGTTGGCATGCCAAGGACCTAAAACCATTTACTAATAAGGAAACGGACGTCTCGGAGTAATAGTGTTTGGTTACCTTTTTTTTTTGTTTGTAACTTGTGTTTCCTGTAGCTCTATATCCGTCTACGTTCGAAGTTTTCGTGTGTTAATAAGCCATTGGAGAAAATTTTGGGAAAATTTTCTTTTGTGGAGGATTCTGTTACGTTTAATTGGCAATTCTTGCAAATTTTCTGTAGTTAGGTATTAGCTGCCGATACATGTGTGTACTGTGGGTTGCCTATTCATCAAAAATTGACAAATGTAGTAAATAAACAAATTCTTTGGTAATTTTAATTTTTATTATTGTTACTGACAATTCCATAATGCACTTCCGGTGAAAATTCTCCCTCAACGTCTTCCGCTAACAATTTTTGACATTGAGATTAGAAGGTTGAATTGTGTGGATGCCATTTTCTTTATTCGATTTCTTTAATTAAAAATCGCCCTATCAAAAAGGGGATCTGAAAGATTAGTGGCCTTTAGAAATTAAAATAATTAAGCCGTTATTGTGGTTCTGGTCTTACCTTAATTATTTTCTCGATTCGAGGATTAAAAAGAAACCACACAATTCCAAGTTCTTTATCGGGTGCACATTCCACCGTAGGGTAAATATTCATCGGAAGCCTAACCACACTGTAAATTTATCTACTTTATTTTAGCATTATTACTACCTTACTATTACCCTATTATTTACCACTCGTGGATAAGCTTCAATTGTGTCGATACCTTCTCCAAAGGCTCGCACTACACCGTAGAGGTATGTTACCAGCTTAATTCTGGATATCCATCACTAAATTAATTTATTGTAGCCGGTAGTGTAACTATCATGCCACTGTTGATGTATTATTATAGTACCACGATATACTGATGGTACACTATTCTCTGAAGTCCACCGACTATAAGCAGTTCAACTACGGAGTAACAGTATTTGCCTAAGGTCAGATCTGTGTGTGTTTTGTCCGTTGTCCATCCACCTACAGTTCTGGATATTGTGATTTTATGTGTTGATGATTCACCGTCCAACTTTGTTCTACATGCTTTGTTAACCTAAAAGAAATTTGTTGTGTGTATCAAATATTATAACAGTCAATTATTGTGTACCTACTTACCTTCCCAAGTTAGTTATTTTTATGTGTCACTTTGCTCCCTTTTTTTTTTTGTAAATACATACCTACTTTTATTTTACATTGAACACTCTACCTTTGCTCGACTCATGCATTATATTAATTGATGTGACGTATAGCTTTTTTTTTCTTGTATAAAGCGCAGTTTACACCTATCCATGTTCAACATGCTTATCGTTGACGACGCTTTATTGTCACTAAGCAGTTATTTAGGTGATAATAGTCATAATTAAGAATCATTATTTTGGGATGTTTTGAACCGCTTTAGTTTTGTTTCATTATTGTAATTCATCCCCTTTCGCGTAGAAGTAAATTCATAATTTTTTGATAATACTCATGATTTATTTGTTCTGCTATCTGTATGTGAGGCTAGAACAATTTACTTTTTGCGTTTTTTGAAATATTAAGTATGTGTATTTTGAGATTCTGCGAGGCCTATCCGAGTACTGGGTTTTTTGTATTATAATTAGATAATAAAATTTTGTGGATCATTATGTTAGCCACTGCGTCGATTGTTCGCGCCGTTAATATAATTCTTGTGTTATTTGGATTTTAGTTACGGTAATTTCTTTTTGTATATAGATATATTTTTGTACTAATCTTTAAGATATCTGATCTCCCTCAGATCTTTGCTAATAGAAAACAAACCAGATTAAAATTAAATTTCCGTTTGTTATAAATTGAATTTAATATATTTATCGTCCTCATCCATTTAAGTTTTGGTTATACAATTAAACCTTTCTTATTACTTTATCCTTCCTTTTGTGTACGCTTACGGGTCCTAAATTACTTATGAAGCTGAAGTAGTGTGAAATCGTTTCGAAGGTTCGTGTATTCAAAAAAACATATAATTAAGCTTCTGGCGCCCTTTATTGTCTTTCTTTAAATATCAGTCACCCACGATCCTTACCGACTGTTTAGCTGGCCACGAACCCTTTTTTTTCCACCCCGCCCAATAAGCTACCTGCCTATTATCCTTCTACCTTCATTGTTCTTTTCTTTCTATCTGGGGTAACACATTCTAACCCATATTACCCGGGGAGATACCAATTTGTACTGTTTAATACATCTTTTCACTCTTTCACTTACAATCACACCAACTCCTTTTGCGCCATGCGCTTCAGTCTCAACTCCTGACCATAGTGCTACGCCGCCATCCTCCATCTCCACAGCATCCTTTCCTTTGCGTTTTATCTCCGATACACACAGAATATCAAGGTGTCTTTCGTACATTACATTCGAAATTTCAAATTCTTTACCATGCATACCTCTAACATTCCACGTGCCTACTCGCCACTCATTCCTGGCACAGTCCTCAGCAACTGGGCCTGCCTGTCTCGACCTTGACCGCCCCTTGTAGCCATATGGATCCGAGGAAATTGTATTGTTCTCTTGAGTAATCGTGCCCCGGACGAAGTAGCATTCCCTACTAACAGTATCGTTTTACTACCGGACAGTTATTTGTCTACTGCCTCGACACGTAAGGAAGTCATAGGTATAAATAGACAGAGGCAAGAAAGGTATAAATAATAGAGTGTATACTTACTGTATTGATACCGAAATTTACATATACATACATACACATTTTTCACTTACATACACTTCAATCGCGTCACGTTTCAATTGGATTGCTCCCTACTCCATTCCTGGCTCTCGCGCCTGTCACCGGATGCTGTTATTTATTTGCGACCAAATGATTCAATTATTTTAATTTAGCTTTCCGAGTTATAATTGTTTCTTTGTTATTTAATAATATTTATTTATTAAATGTTTTATTAGTGTCGCGAACTGTGACAACTTAAACCTCTCCATCTGTTTCTATGTCAGGAAAAACCAGCGTTATCTTTGTTGAGAGAAGTGTCAAGATAGATTGAGAAATCTACAACAGCATGTGCTTGCAAATTTGCTTTACGAAATTGAAAATATAAGTGATAATTATTGTTCTCAACAAGACGGAGCGCCCTCCCATACTTCCCGCAGCACAGTAAGATTTTTACAAGAAAGTTACCCAGAAATTATCGAGCATGACTAACAGCCCTGACTTAAACCCCATTGATTACTGCGTATGGGGAGTTGTGGAAACCATGGTTTATGCGAATTACAATATTGCAATAAACGATTTAAAAAATAGAATCATTTATTGCTGGGATATGTTTAGTCAACGCATTAACACTTTTACTAGCCAATGGAGAAGATGCTTACAGGTTGTAGTCGATAATGAAGGGGCTTCATCCGTAATCAATTCTTATAAAAAATATTTAATTTTTCGTTTGTTGCTATTTCTAGTTACCATTTGTATCGTTTTATAATTCTCAGTAGTATTTAATCTTATAAATTTGAGTAATTTTTTTAAAAAAAGGTTAATAAAAAATGTTGTTCTCAAAGCAATTTCGACAAACCGGTATTTGTTACTTAATGCCGACAAGTACCGTCCCACAAAAAAATCGCCATTTTTCAGGTTTTGGTTTTAGTATATTGATATTTTCAGGCCTTGCTTTCCCGTAAATGTCCTTCTCAAAAAAATGCTAGTCGGTTTGTAAATAGTGCAATTCGATTTTGCAACGAGCTTAAACGCACCGATTTAATAAAATCGCGGTAAGTGCGGTCCTGGTCAAAATTGGAAGGGTTTCAATTCCAACTTAATTTGGCCCACAATGCATATACGTACAAGTTTAGTATTGTATATTTCATTAAGAGGTTCTCGTTTTCAGATACTGTCCATTATGACGTGCCACTTACTCCGTTTAACTGTAATACTGAACATAGCAGGTAAATGTAAATTTTTATAATACATACTTAACAATTAATTATTTGGACAGGGCTAGTAATTTGTTTAAATGACCTGTTGGCGCCCAGAACATATTGCGGTTTGCAACACATCGATGATTACAATAGGAATAACGATAGTATCTCAATAGATGAATTTCCATGGATTGCTCAATTACTGTATGATATAGATAAGACAATCAGGTGTACAGGATCCTTAATAAACAGACGATATGTACTCACTGCAGCGCATTGTTTACTTGATCGGTACTATACCCTGTAAGTATGTTCAATTACCATTAAAAAAACTGATTAAACCTGTATTCAGAACAGGGGTGCGCCTTGGTGATTTCAATGTAACCAGTGATAAGGATTGCGTTAAATATCACAATATTGGTGAAGAATGTAGCGATCCTGTTCAGGAATTTGACATAGGAGAAATAATTTATCACCCAAAGTATAAAATAAGATCAGGACTGAATAATATTGGACTTATTCAACTTTCCAGGCCAGTCGAATACTCAGGTAAATGACCTAGATTGCACATTTAACCATTAAAATTTATTCTGCAGATTATGTTCGGCCTATCTGCTTACCATTATCAGATGATCTAAATTTACAAGATAATCAAGAGCTTGCGGTTTCTGGCTGGGGAAGAGTAGCATTTCTTGACCAAGTCACTAGTATTAAAAAGAAAATTTTAACAAGATTAGTATCACACGAACAGTGCAAGAAAACGTATGATTCCGAATCAACATATGTTTTATCTCAATTTCATTTATGTGCAACTGAAAGCGAAGCAGTTACTTGTCATGGAGATGGTGGTGGCCCATTAATGCTCTCAATAAACAATCAGTGGGTACAAGTGGGGATACTGGTATTTGGAAAAGGCTGTGGTACAGATTACCCTTCCGTGTATATAAACACAGCAAACTATTTAAATTGGATTAAAGAGAATTTACGTAAATAAATTCAATGAGATCTTGAAAGGCAGGGTACTCAGTTTGTAAATAATTGTTTTTAATGAAGTTAAATAATAACTTAATCAAGTAATTAAATAAAGTTAAGGTGTGTAATGCAGTTACATTATCTTCTGTTGCCCTTTATTTGCTTTAATTTTTAATAATGCTTAATTAGTATTTAAATAAAACTGACTGTAGCCATTTAGCTAGTTGTGTAGCATAATTTGCGTAAAACAAGATCGCTTGCCATTTTGTGAAATTTGATCTAAAGCTTAATTGCTTCTACAATGTATGTAAGCATAAAAATGTGCATATGTATACAGTATACATGACAAAGAGTACGATTGACTTGATAGTCTATCATGCGGGGCCCCTTCCCAAAAAAAATTTATGCAATGAAATATTTATTTCTTAAATATGTTCAATAATATACATACATAAACATAATATTTTTTATTCCTATTTCGTACAAACTTTTTTTACTGGTAATTCCACTATAATATCATCAAAATTTATCTGTTTTATTACCTCTTGCTCTATTGACAACATTGCCACCCCCCTCTAACCTATCTTGTTGCATGGTTGATCTTGGAAAAACTGCGCTCGGCGGAAGCTATGAAACCGGCGTTGTCAGCATAATTGTCAAATGCTATATATCTATTGCGATATACATAGTTTATACTATCTTTACAAATTTGTTTCAGGCAATCCAATGGAGTTGTATTCTCTTGAATAATTTGTGACAAAAATTTTAACTCATGAAATAAATTGTAACCATCAATATCAGCATTTTCGCCATCTTGAAGAAATAGATGAAAATCGTTGCAATATTTTTTTAATTCATCATCGTTTTTATTTTTAAAATTTCCATTGGGGTGTAAAAAACCAAATACATCTTACAACGAGTATACTGTCCAAATCTTTCATCCAGAGTAACAATAAATAGCACGATCTACAATTTTTAAAAAATAGTCCCTTTAAATAACTGTTTTGTATCGTTTCCAATGTCGTCATTGTTTTCATAGGTATACATTTTTGTTTTTTTGGAAATACGTTTCGTTTTAAATTCTGTTGATATATTTACATTACTACATATTTCACCACTACTAATTATCGCATCTTCAAACCCAAAATTTCTGTAACTTTTAAAAAAATTTAAAGGTTGTTTTATGTGCTCTAAAACTACATAAATTTGAATTCCACGTTTTTGAGAAATATTGTTTGTAATATTGACTTTGTTTAGTATTTCATACCAAATCACCGAACTCATTACGAATTCAAATGACAATGTGTTTAATTATTGACAAAACTTCGACATTTAAAATACTAGCAAAGACAGTAGATATTACTATTATACCGGGGAATTGCAAACGAATTGCCTTCATACTTTCAAAACGGCATTCCCATCGTGTTTCCGATAATGGTTTAGGCGTTAAAAGGGGTGCATGTTTTTTAAAAATAGTCCGCCTACTGACTGGCCCACTAAACGTTGTAAACATGTTTTGTATTAACGAAAAGAAATTAATGGCTCGTTCAGACGACTTGCAACAATCCCCAAGAATTAAATTTAAATTATGAGAAGTGCACGGCAAATGAAAAGCACGCGGATTTTCTTCCCTAATTAACGCTTGGACACCCCGATTTGTTCCTTTCATGTTGCTACCGTTATCATAAGATTGAGCTCAGCAATTTGACAACAATAAATTCTGTTTCGTAAATTCATTCCTAATAGACTCGGTTAAACCGTTACCAGTTGTATCGTTGACTACTATAAAATTAATAAAATATTCGACATTTTCTACATTTTCATATTGTCTATCTACGATACGAATTATAACAGACATTTGTTCCAAGTGACTAATATCAGGGGTACAGTCTAGAATGACGGAATAATTAATTTTGTTTATTATAGTTTTCCTTATCTTCGAAGCAAGAGCACAAATAATTTCGTTTTGAAATGTATGGTTACGATTATTTTTATTGATAAAACTGTTTATATGTTCAAATTAATGTAAGCAATTTGATTGTAATCTCATTATTTTTAGAATTTACATCAGTTCTACATACATAAAGACAAAATTTACATCGATTGGGGCTTGAATCTCGATGGCGCAGTTGGTTAGCGCGGTACTCTAGCAAAGCACAGGTCGTGGATTCAAATCCTACTCGAAGTAAACTTTTTATTTATGTATTTAATAAAATTAATAATAATTTTTAATTGTTTATATGTTCATTTAAAACTGCACCAAATTTAGCAAGTAATTCTATCAACCCGAGAAAATTTCCGATTTGGGGTTCATAAAGTTTATCCGAATTTCCATGGAAAGCCAGATTTCTATTTGTTAAAAAAAGAATTATTTCTACTATTCTTTTTAAAACATTATTTAATTTTTCAATTTCGTTGTCTCTTATTTTTATAGAAGTCTGGTGAATTAAATTTTCGTGTTTCATACTATTTTCTAACAAATTCAGTTTCATTATAGATTTGTAATGGCGTTGAGATGTTTCGTGATCCTGTAGTCTATCACCTACATGTTTCCAGTCATTAAAACCATTTATAAAAGAATTATTCTGAGTCCTATTATGAAATAATTTGCAAACGAAACAATATAATTTGTTATTTCAGAATGAACTAACCATTTTCTTTGAACAATTTCTCCATTAAGCAATAATCTATTAAAATATTTTTACCTTTATCTGCTGGAGAAGTTTTCATTTTGTCACTATTCAATTTACGTTTAACAATTTCTACACGCAATTTGTCATTTATTAAATCGGGCGAATTGGAAATTTCGAAAATATTTAATTTCGTAGAATTCCGTTCCGTAGATGTTGAAGTTGAAGGTTGATCTTCCGTTATTAAATCAACTTTCGTTTTGCACAATGGGTGTGTCTACAGGTGTAAGTTATTGCACTGGTATTAAAAATTTTTCTAGTGTGCCCGACTGCGACTTAATTGGCTCTTCTTTCTTTCGTTTAAGCCCTCTCTTTATATTAAGGGGAATATATTTTCTTCCTCTACTCGATCTCTACCACCACCAGTATTTGACATGATTTTGGCTAAGATTGGAAAAAAATATTTAAATAATTTTAGATTTTTAAAAAAAGATATAACATACCTATTTCTTATAGCAAGCGACTTGCAATGACGCTCAACAATATTAACAAAACGTATAATACCAACTACGAGATGAACGCACGGATTTTGTCAACGCCTTCACGTGTGCCGCATTCGACTGAGGAGAGCGGAGTGGTGTAAACCTGTGTTCTCATCGAAAACAAAAACCGGTTATCGTGCCACTAATTCTCTCTCCTTAACTTTGAATAAATCAACCTAATATTATTTTTATTATAAGTTTTTGTTATGAACGAATAAGTTCAAAGGTAAATATGTAATTAAAAATTATTATTAATTTTATTAAATACATAAATAAAACTCCAGTATGATTCGACTCACTGAGTCCACAGGTTCAAGCAATCGATGCAAATTTGTCTTTTATGTAGAACTATACTACATACATAAAGACAAATTTTGTCTTTATGTAGAACTACATACATAAAGACAAAATTTGCATCGTTGGGGCTTGAACTGAGCTCGTCTAGTAGCATCGACCTAAAAGTATGTTAAATATTCGAATAATAACTACGAAATCTTTATTTAGGTGGCTAATTCTACAAGAATATCACCACTGATTTGTGTCAAAATTGTACTACTAATAAGTTGAAATATGAGCACGGATTTTAGGGGGGCCTCGACAAAAACTACGAACTCACCGACCTGTAGAAACGTGACATTATGGAGTCAAAATATGCGATGCACTTAGTATGAGAGTTGTTAGAAAGTTGGAAAGGCACAGAAACGTACACCGGCGTCAGATAGGGCTAGAAAACTGTGACCATGAGTGCGGCGATGAAATTACGAGAGTACAGAAAGTAATGCGCTTTGGATACGGAACAACTAAGATAAGACGTTGAATATGCGCAGATGAAGTTTAGGGAAAAGTGTGGCCTGCGATAAGAGAAGAGAACTACACGACAGAACAAAGAATTGCTGGTAGAATAAACTGGTAAACAACGCAGGAGTGAAATAAGAGATGCTGTGAGGGAAGTGAGTGCTGCAAAAATGAAGATTGGTAGTAAAATAAGATGAAGAGTTGAAGTGCGGATAAGTAGAAAATGCAGAATGATTTTGGTAAAATGAATCTTCTGAGAAATGGGTCAAAGAGCATATAAAGCGCAGACAGAAACAGATAGTGCTTAAGGGAGATAAAGGTAGCAACGAAATATGTAGAGAAAAGTGCAGTGATGGAAGTGCTGCAAAATATTTGAATAGGTAGTAGAATAAAGACTGAAGAGTTTAGTGAGGACTATGAGGAGGAATAGTGTATGAAACTGCAGAAGATTTTGAGAGAATAAGGTAGAAAACTTCTGTAGTTGAAAATGGGTAAAGGAATATGGAAAACGCTGTGCCAAAACATTATGAAGGCTAAAGGAAGACTGAATAAGAGCACGAAAACTGTAGGGAAATTGTGCAGTGAGGGAAGTGCTGAAGAATACTGATTGATATACAGTAGTGAAACTATAAGACTGAAGAGTTTGGATATTGAGGACTATGTAGGAGAAGAATGTGTAATGACTAAGATGACTTTCTGAGTGTAAATAAGTGTATAATGAAAAGCTGTTGTGGTTTAGTCTGAGAAATATGAACGTGAAAGGACCGTGAGAAATGTTAAAAATATGTGAAGTGAACTGAAGTAAGAGCAGATTAGTACCACTGCTATGAAATGTGAAGTGAACTTTATATTGATTAAGCAGTGCGAAAAGGCTATGTGATGTCACCGTGGATGTTCAATGTATACATGGATAAATGTGTTAGGCAAACATGTACCGACACAAATGGTGTAATGGTTGGTGACGTAAACGTACTAGTTCTGGTGTGCAGATGTCAGTCTTATTAACTGAAAATGCGGATGAGTTACAAACAGTTCTGAGAATTTTGATGCAATCTGTGAGAACATGGACCTAAAGGTAAAGGTTAACAAAATAAAGATTGTGGTGTTTAATCGGGAAGGTTAAAAGGAGAGTAGAGCATTTACCCTGCATGATGAAATTGTTGAACAAGTGGACGAGTTGGTATATCTGGGTTGAATGTTCACAGCAGCTGATACAATACGTGGCGAGATTGAACGACGGGTCAATACTGGGAGGAAAGTGATTGGAAGTATATGGACGATATTGAAAAACGAAAGCACGAATACAGCTGCAAAACGAGCAATCTATAATGACGTGTTGTGTCCCGCCAGTACTGTGTGAGAGTGAGACATGGGTATTGTTATATATTCTAGTGGGTAGAGTACTTAGTCATCGTATTAGTCTGTATTTTAGTAGGTAACTAGGAGACAGCGGGTTGACAGATTGTATTGTCAATATATTTTTACGTGTTGTAAAATAAACAAATAGAAAATACTTATAGAATTATTGCATACATTATAGTGGCGACGAGGATAACGAACTTACCAAATGAATTCCGAACAATTTACAGAATTTATTAAAGTGATAACGGAAAATCTCAAAGTTACTAGTAATCAAAATGAAGCTGTGGATGCTGTTTCATTGGATGTTTTTAATGAAGAAAATGAGACTTTCGAAATTTTTATTAAAAGATTGGAGAATTTTTTTAACATGAAGAATTTAGTAGAAGAATCTCAATTAGTGGAAGGAAAAAAAAAGGAGTGGCTTATACATTCAATGGGTACGAAAACATTTCAATTATTGTACAAATTAACAAGCCCCGAAGAGCCAAGTTCTAAATCATATTCACAAATAGTTAAATTAATTAAAGAACACTTGCACCACACCAAGTGTAACAACTGAACAAAATCGTTTTTCAAAACGTATTCAAAGGGAAGGCGAAAGTGTTGCAGATTTCGTAGCCGATTTAAAAAACCTCAGTAAGAATTGTGAGTTTATATGTAGTTCATGCAAAGCCTCTACAGCTAATACACATTTAAGACAACAATTTATCAGTGGATTACGTAATCCAGCTTGGGTAGAAAAACTTATTCAACTGAAAGCTCCTAATACATTTATTGACTGTGTAAATACCATTCTTGCAAGTGAATCAGCACAAAAAGATGCTAAAGAAATTTTTACATCACAAATCTCTGAAGAAAATACACAACAAAATCAAGTTAAACTGCCTACAAAAATTAATATTCGTAATTCAAATGCTTACAGTAACCCTATCGTTAAAAATCGCATTTGTTATCGTTGTGGTGATAAATATCATTTAGCATCATCATGTAAATATATTACAGCAAAATGTACTTTCTGTAATAAGTTGGGTCATCTTGCCAAGGTTTGCATGACAAAATCTAAAATAAATATGCAAAATACAAGAAATCAAAACCAGTTGGAAGGTGAAGCTAATAATCCAAGTACAAGTATAATTTTATCTACAAAGGAGAGAGCAGAAGGTGACATTTATTATATTAATAATTTGGTTAATACAAGCTTACCGGAATTATTAATAAAACCTGAGAAATTTATGTTAAATGTCAAAATTAATGGGCAAGACGTCGCTTTTGAATACGATACCGGTGCTGCAGTGTCGTCAATGTGGTATGGTGCATTTAAAGTATTATGCCCTACATCACACATTTGTACTTCGTCATTACCACTTCGCACTTATACTGGGAAATTATTCACCCAATTGGATATTCAACTGTGGAAGTAACACATGGGGATAAGAAAGAAATGGGGAATTTGTATATACTTCCTGGTAAAGTAGAACCAATATTTGGAAGGGAGTGGTTACAACTTTTCCATAAATTACATCCAAATATACATCAGCTACACGGAAAAGCGGATTCTACGAGTAAGATACTTGAGAAGCTTAAACAAAAATATTGTGAAGTTTTCAAGGAGGGTATTGGTCGAATTAATAATTACGTGCAAATTATACATAAAGACAACACCAAACCTATTTATTATCCTGCAAGAAAAATTCCTTATGCCATACAAGAGAAAGTGGAAAAAGAAATTGATCGTTTGGAGCAGTTAGGTATAATATCCAAAATAGAATACAGTGAATGGGGAACACCCGTTGTTCCTATTTGTAAACGAGATGGATCTATTCGTCTTTGTGCTGATTATAAGGTCACAATAAATAAAGTATTGAAAGACGATCATTTTCCCATTCCAAATTTAGAAGATATTTTGCCAAAACTATGTTGGGTGGAAAATATTTACAACATTAGATATTAGAGAAGCATATCTGAACATGCCTATGGATACTAAAAGTACAGAAATTCAAGCAATTACTACTACAAAGGGGGATTATAAAGTAAATCGACTTATGTTTGGAACAAAAGTAGCACCCTCGGTGTGGCAACGCTACATATCCAAAACATTAGCAAATATACCCGGGGTGTGTGTGTTTTTAGATGACATCAAAATACAAGGAAGCACTATGGAAGAACACATCTATAGACTAGAACAAGTTTTAAAAAGACTGCAAGAGGTGGGACTTAAAATTAAGGAAGAAAATGTAAATTTTCAAATCTGGTATAGATTATTTAGGATACAGAATATCTTCGCGTGGATTAGAAAAACAAAGGAAAAAACAGAAGCAATAATGAAATCTGAAAGACCAGAAAATGTGACTCAATTGAAAAGCTGGTTAGGTATGATAAATTATTACGGTAGATTTTTAGAAAATTTGGCAACAAAATTACAACCTTTATATAACCTTTTACAAAGGAACGTTCCTTTCATATGGAATGATCAATGCGAGAAAAGTTTCATTTAATAAAAAGAAATTACATCTGATAAAGTATTAGTTCCTTATAACCCTGCTTATTCGTTAATATTAGCTACGGACTCGAGTTCATATGCTTTAGGAGCTGTGATTTCACATATAATGCCGGATGGTTTAGAAAGACCAATCGCATATGCCTCGAGAACATTAAGCAAGTCTGAAAAAAATTACAGTCAAATAGATAAAGAGGCAACATCAATTTATTGGGGATGTAAGTTTTTTCAATACTTATACGGACGTAAATTTAAATTGATTACGGATCATAAGCCGTTAGTTAGTATTTTTAGCCCGAATAAAAATTTACCAAATATAACAGCCACTAGGCTATTACATTATGCACAATTTTTGCAAGGGTTAGATTACGACGTAGTTTATAGATCTACAGAAAAACATGGTAACGCAGACTCGCTTTCTAGATTAATATTAAAAAACGATTCTTCTTCCTTCGAATTTGACGATGTTACAATGTATCAATTACAACAAATTTTAATGCTACCAGTTTCACATAAAAATATTGTAGAAGAAACTACAAAAGATACTATGTTAAAAGAAGTATACGATAATTTAAAGACGGGGAAAAAAATTACAACTTTTGGTTTCATTGGTAAAGACAACGAATTTTCTTTAACAGAAGGGGTAATTTTTAAAGGAACTAGAATTGTGAAATTTTGATATTGAATTTCATTTACAAAATTTTTTATTACACTATCGTAAAACAAAAATTTAACTACAGGAGTTTCACCGGCACAATTACATTTAAAAGAGATATTCGAACAAAAATCGATTTAATTAGATTACCATCAAAAAGAACATAATTTTCAAGAAACTTATACAAAAAGACATTTAATGTAGGTGATACAGTACGTTTTCGAAATTATGATAGAACTGGTATGTGGAAATTTGGAAAATAATAGAGAAGGGAGGTAAACTACATTACTGGATTGACACAGAAGGAACAAAAGTTAAAAGACATGTGGACCAAATTGCCAGAACTGAAGTTACATTACCAAATATATATAAGTATCAAGATAAGGTACCTTTAACACTTATACAAGAATCAGAAGAAGTAAATTTGGAGAAAGATTCAACGAAATCATGTGTCAGTAACGACTCAAAAGGAGAGGAAAATAATACAAAACTAGACAGGATACAGAAAGAAATGATAAGGAGGAAAAACAGATCATAATGAAAATGTAAGGAAGAACAGAGGAAAATACAGCAGTGACGGAGCTAAGAAGGAGTAGGAGAACTAGAAAATCCATTGACAGATTTAGCTTTAAGTGATGGGGGAAATCTGTTATATATTCTAGTGGGTAGAGTACTTAGTCATCGTATTAGTCTGTATTTTAGTAGGTAACTAGGAGACAGCGGGTTGACAGATTGTATTGTCAATATATTTTTACGTGTTGTAAAATAAACAAATAGAAAATACTTATAGAATTATTGCATACATTATAGGTATGTCAGAAAAAGCACGAAAGCAAAGTAAATTCCGTAAATTTCCGGTAGGTGTAAAAGTAGTACACTGTGTTGGTTTGGACACATCGAAAATATGAACAAAGCAGATATATGTGGGTGAACTTGGACTTATTCGGCAAGGTTGGCTGAACGCAATAGAATTTATGATAAAAGAAAGAAAGATAAAGACAATCTATGAATCATGCGGAAGCTACGGAGGTATGCAGGGATAGGGAATCATGGAGAAATATTTCAAAATAAATGAGGCAGGGATTGTTTTGCCTACCATGCAAGGAAATAGCGTGAACATTTTGTTATGTTACGTTAAGTTAAAGGTAAGCCCGGGCGCGTGGAACTTGGCTGAATGCAGTAGAGTGTGACAAAAGAAAGGAATATGAGTTTTAAAAAGAGAAGGACGTGTCGGAGACAATATGTGAATCTTGCGGAAGCTAGGGAGGTATGCAGGGATAGGAAAACATAGAGAAAGATTGCAAATAAAAATAAACAAGTGACAAGGACTGTTTTATCTGCCACGTAAGGGAATGGCATAACTGGTAATATTATGCAATTATGTAGTCAATGAATCACAGACATTAATAACTGGAACAGAACCTGTAAGTAGCTACCTATAAGTGCAGATCGATCCGTGAGAGTACAGATGATCCAAACTTATCCTATTCTTATTGTTGATTATTTTATAAATTTTCTCACCGCTAGTAGTGGTTAAGGGCCGGTTCTGGACCAACTTTTGGCGGGAAATTTAAATTGTTGGATCTCGCTAAAAATAGAAATTTCAATGTCACCATCCTCATCATATTACAAGGTCACTCTGCGGTCAAACGTTTTGGCGGGAAATTTGTATGTCAAAGTCAAATGCTAAAAATAGAAATTGCAATGTCAGTGGTGAAGGTCAAAGATTATTGACCTGAGGGGGTATTGCATGATATTTCTTAGAAGTATAAAAATAGAATAAGTTCATGGAAAGAAGGAGACATTTTTGTATAGGTTAGCCGTTTTGAAGGATTCAGATTTATAATAAGGCTTCGTTGGGTGCCCGCGATTATTAGCAGAAATGACGAAAATGGTAGTATGCAAGATAGGAAGCGCAAGAAAAGAACAAGTATTAACTATTGTTGAGCGAAAGAAGAGGTTGGAGGAGTTGATGCGAAAAATTAAAGATTTAAAAGTAGATTTAGGGGTGTATGAAGTAAATAGAAGAATGAGGCAGCTTCGAGTTTGAAAATAAAAAGACATTTAAACATATTTGGTATTAATATGTAGTTGTGTTTAAATGAGTTATTGTATTTACATGTAATAAATAATAAAAATTGTGATGTTACAATTTTGATTTGCAAATGTATGAATGCAATTGTGTCATCTGTATTGCATAAATACATGGTTTTCAGATTTACATGCTTTTGGGAATTGTTTTCACTTTTATTTAACACAAGCTTTTTTCACTTTTAACTGTACTATATTTTCACACTTTCTTTATATGCATGATATTTTACAATAAATAAATTTGTAACGCAACATGCACTTAAAATTTTTAAAAAATGACTGCTTTACTTTGATGTAGAAATTTATACATGAGTAAGTCAGACTTCCAGATGTTTTCAATTTTTTCCTTGACGTAGATCATTTCACTTTTCTAGCGCAAATTGAACTATCACTCACATTTTTTTAGCTGCAGTAAATTTTTTTGGATAGTGAGAATAATTCACGAGAAATAATAAAAATATAAAAAAAAATTTACATTTATTTTTTACAATGAAATACAATACAATAAATTCCACAAAAAAAAACATAGCCTCCACCAGTTCCTCATTCAGTCTTTTCGCTCGCCCCATCCCCACCACCTCACTATTAATATAGTCATTGTAAAGCTTTGGTAACCATCGAATACTTTTTTCCCTAAAGGTCTGGAGGGTTGGTGGGTCCAGCTCATCATCCTGCTGTCTGAGGTGCCCTTCTATAAGAGCTAAATTTTTTCCTCCATATTGTAGGTTTCGCAACGGTGGTGGTTGGGGGGTGTTGCTATAACCGTGGTTGCTGGCGGTATGCTGAAAAGATGAATAATTTTATTTGTACTAAAAACTCTATGAATTAATAAAAGGAAACTATAATATTAATTCAAATTATACATACCTCTCGAAATATTTCGAAAATTCGTCCTCTACATCATTATCCCTTATGGAGATGATGGGGATGGTCTCTTCAAAGGGTGCTGGTTCTGCGGTGTTATTTGATGGGCGCACCAAAACATCATACAAAATACAAGGTTTTGCCTGTCTTTTTAGCGAAAGTTCAGATTGTTTGCTGTACGAAGCCATTACTAATGGTGAGTAATTAATGAGTATTCAATTAAAACTTTAACATTATATACATATAGATCTGTTAACCTTAACGAAATTGATAACAAGTGGTAGTGGTTAGTACAATGAACTGACCTGAGCAAGCAAAGGTGACGAACTCTAATGAATGCAGCATAATCTAAACATGAGAAGGCATTTCGCATGCTGTCAGCAAGGTTAAGTTAATGCATACTCTTAGTAACCTCCACATAGTGCAACGTATGAACTCTGCAAGCGAAGGTGATGCAGCATAAGCCATGAGAATAGTATTGATGTCAAGATTAATAGATGTTTACAGTACACGCTACAACTGTCTATGAACACTGAAGCTCTTGCAACAAGTTATAAACAGTTTTGACCTTGAATGCTGGGTTTATATTACTACATAAACAGGTAAGGAGCAGTTTTATACCAGTCACTCCCGACTAGAATTGTAATTGTATACATAAAGTACTTATATACTTACTTAAATTATTAATTTTTACATATCAGTTATAATAAATATAATATTTGTTTTCATTACTATATGATCGACAGCGCGTGTGCTTCATATTTTCTTGCAGTGTTGGATACAGTTTTTAGTAGTGATATAGTTAATTTAACAAGAAGTATTACTCCATTGTTGAAAACCAAAAATGAATTTGTAAAGCACATCCGTATAATTAACACTAATATTAAGCTATTGCAAGATATAATTCAAAATAAAATTTATTTAGAGACATGCGAAAATTTGCTTAAACTCGAAAGTAATTTATCATTGCTGAAGTGTTATCTTATAAGTGTTAAACAGTTAAAGAACGCTTCAGAGAAAGCAGGTAGTGGAATTGTCAATGTCATTAAAAGGCGTACACGCAAATTAAGTTGGTACTCTCTAGATTCATGTTTTAATGGTAGGTTACTTACAGGAACTATAGTCAGTATAGCAAACATCAAGGACCCTCTTATTTTTTTACAAAATGCATACAATAGTTTTGCACGAAAGGTTAAATTAATGCTAAGGCAATGGTTGCTAAAGGTGAATGCCCTTTTAGTCTGCAATTTTGTCCATCCTCAATATCACGTTATCGAGTTGAAGACATTTACCATAAAAAATTATGCCATCAATATTGCGATCAATTTACGTAAGTGGTATAATGACAACGTTTATTATAAATTACAGAAAAAATTAGAGGAGTTTTCCGAAAGGGATTTCGGTTGGCATTATATGAAGTATTACATTTAAAGGTGAATATTAATAGCTATGTCCCATTTAGAGGTGGCCTTTTAACTTGCGTTAAAGTTCCCTACTTTGTAGCAGTAAAGCATGCGGTAGTGAATGTTAAAAATGATAATGAGTATTGCTTCCTGTGGGCCGTTGTATCGGCACTAATCCCGTGCAACATCATTCAGATAGAGTTTACATTTGTTCTCATTTTAAGGATGTTTTGAATTATGATCCAATTCCTCTCCCCATTAAGCTAGATGATGAAAAAAATTTTGAACAGTTAAACAACCTCTCCATTAATTTGTGTTGAATTCAGGAGAAAGTTATATTACCATTTGTATTAAGTGAAAATCAAGATAGTACGAGGGAACCCATAAATCTTTTAGTACTTTCTGCTAATTATCAAGCTGCGGGTGATATTAATACAACAAATAATACTGTTTACCATTTCACGTGAACTACAAATATGTCGGCCCCTTTTTCTAAACAATTATCGAACAAGGAGCACAAGAAATTCTTTTGTTATCGATGTTTGAACCATTTTTCTTCAGATCACGTTCTATAAAAACACATCACTCACTGTCATCGACTTAATCGATGCTCTGTCAAGGTACCCACTGTAGCAGAAAAGTTTCTGCTGTTCAAAAATTTCACATTCCAGGAAAAGGTGCCGTTTGTAATTTATACAGATTTAGAAAGTATTTTGGAAAAGTGTACAAATTTAACGAACATCGATAATAATACGATGTTTTACCCCAAACATATACTCTTCAGCATTGCTTACTACTTGAAGCGTTCATGCAATGATTTTTTATCACGATTTAGACTTTATAGGAGAAATGATTGCATTCAATGGTTTGTTAAAGAGCTTCAAAGTATTGCACATTGGACTACCGAAATAATCAATAGAATAATTCCTATGGACACTTTTCCTCCCAATCAGGTTGAGCACTTTGAAAGCACCACGATTTGCCACATTTGCGGAAAACCATTTACTGATTCTGATATAAAAGTTAGCGATCATAACAATTTTACTGGTGCATTTCGGGGAGCATCACATCAGAATTATTGTAACCTAAACTATAAAGACTCCCACACTCTACCAGTCGTGTTTTATAATTTGTCAGGTTATGATAGTCATTTCCTCATTAGAGAATTGGCTACTATTCCCGGTAAGATTTCACTGCTACCCATAAACAAAGAAAGATATATTTCTTTCACAAAAGTAATACAAGGCACTAAAATTAGGTTTAGATTTATTGACTCTTTCAAATTTATGAGTAGTAGTATTGGAAAGTTGTCGGACTATTTGGAAAATAGTAAAGAAATGATTACCCACGCTAATTGTAACAATACCGAATAATTTTCGCTACTAGTTCGCAAAGGTGTGTTTCCTTATGAATATCTCGATACTTGGGATAAATTAAGCGAGACCAGACTCCCTCCCAAGGAAGCGTTTTTCAGTCATCTCACTAATGAAGGAATCAATGATGCGAGTTTTCCACATGCAGTTAATGTTTGGAACAGATTTAATATTAAATCGTTAGGGGGTTACTCGGATTTGTATCTAAAAATGGACGTTCTGCTGTTAGCTCACATTTTCGAAAACTTTCGACAAACTTGTTTAAGTACTTACAAACTTGATCCTTTGCACTATTATACAGCTTCCGGTTTGACATTCGATTCTATGCTTAAAATTACACAAGTACAGTTAGAACTATTTACAGACATTGATATGCCAATGTTTATTGAGATAGGAATTAGAGGTGGTGTGGCTCAATGTTCTAATCGATATGCCAAAGCTAACAATAAGTACATGGGGGAAAAATATGATCCCACTTCCGAAAGTGTGTATTTAATGTAATACGACGTAAATAATTTATGTGGAGCCACCATATCAGAACTTCTACCATTTGGTGATTTTTCTTTTGTTGATAATTTTGAAATTTTAGATTTAATAAACCATCCCGATGATTCGGAAATTGGCTATATAGTTGAATGTGATTTAGACTATCCCATAGAATTACATGAGAGTCACAGTGATCTACCATTGGCACCCGAACATATGGTACCACCCGTATCTGATTCCAAAATGAAAATATTATTGCTTACATTGTATCCTAAACATAATTATGTAATTCATTACAGAAATTTGAAAGTATATTTAAAATATGGATTAAAGTTGGTAAAAGTACACAGTATATTAAGTTTTAAACAGTCCCCGTGGTTAAAAAAATATATCGATTTAAATACCACCATGCGCAATCTCAAAATGAATTTGATAAGAATTTTTAGAAATTAATGATTAATAGCGTTTTTTGGGAAGCTGATGGAAAATGTGCGTAAACATAAGGATATACGTTTAGTAACGGAATGGGAGGGTCGCTATGGTGGTCGTGATTACATAGCAAAACCAAATTTTCATAGTTGTACAATATTTAATAATGATATGCTTATTCAAATGAACAAGCTAGAAGTACATTTCAATAAACCCATATGTGCAGAATTCAGTGTTTTAGACGTTTCAAAAACTTTTTTATACAAATTTCATTACGGTTACACGCTCCCCAAGTTTTATATAATGCTAAGCTCTTGTACATGGATACAGATAGCCTCATATACGCCTTTTCAGTTCCCGATAACTATGAATGCATTAAAGAGGACATTGATAAATTCGATACATCTGATTATAGCCCCAACAATATCTTTGGAATTCCATTAGTAATTAAAAAAGTCCCTGGCTTAATGAAAAATGAAAATCATGGCGCCATTATGTTGAAATTTGTAGGACTTCGTGCAAAAATGTATGCTTACAAGGTTGATGATAAATTTTTGTAAAAAAATCAAAGGGTTCTACCCGCGCAAGCGTCAAACAGATTACGATAAATGATTATAAACATGTTTTGTTTGATGGTGACGTAATAAGGCGTTATCAGCATCTGATAAGATCAAAGAAACATGATGTGTTTACAATCAAACAGAATAAAGTAGTACTTAATCCTTGTGATGATAAAAGATTAGTAAAATTCAATTTCACTGATACTAGACCTTGGGGATCTAACTTTACATAGCATTATATTCGTTTTCTGTTTCAGAAAACAATTTTATTATTGTGAACAGTCTTGAAGACAAATTGCAGGAAGAGCTATGGTACAGTAGTGATAAAATCTACAGAAAATACCTGAAGCGTTCTTTGATGAAGCTATTTATTTGTACTGAATATATTACAAAACATTGTTATTCCTGATGAGTGTTTTTACTGGTGTGCCATAAACTCAAAGTGTGCAAATGAAGATATTAAGAGATTATTTGATAAAAAAATTAAATTAGACGATACCATTAGAAGTTTTATGAAATTGTATACCGATAAAGGCTACAATTCATTAACTTTTGATAAAGTAGATAGGATCTTAGACGATATAAATGTACTTGGTGACATACCGCTTAAAATTTATCTATACAATTTATTATGGGTTCACGATTCAACAAATGTTAAATCTACCTTAGAAAATATTGCTTACAAAGACACTTTATTTATTATAACTGAATGTATTGAAAAAGCGGCATATTATGCTAACTACAAGTGCCTCGATATTGTGATTGAAATATCATTAAAACAAAATATCAACTATAAGTTTCAACCGTAGGAAAACGATGAGCACCACAAAATTTATTAGTGGATACTAGACAGCATCAATAAAGGTGAAACAAATTCAAATTCCTGCTTGTGATGGAGGTGAGGGCCAAATTCGGAGATATGGCCATCCAGTAATTTAAGTGATTATAGAAGTACTTTAGCTTCACTTTATAAGATAATTAAATTTTAAAAATAAATGTAATATTTATATTTAAAAAATACAACACTGTAATTTTTTTGAGCGTTTTATTTTATCTAAGAGCTACATCCTTTTATGCAAACTATATAACTAATATAAGTAATTTGTTTCACAAATTACAGGTTAAATGTTATAAAACAATATCATCCTTATTGACCCATGATCTTTCATCCAATCCACACCACTTTACGAGTAACTTATTATTCTTGGAGGGAAGCACTTTTTCTACTAGATACACATCCAGATACTTTGTTTTTTGTAATTCATGTTCATAAAACCCTCCCAGTACAGACTTTCCTTCATGTTTTCCAGCATGTACGTATAGGGTTAGTAATTGCGAACTTACACAACCTTAAATGGTTCACTAAACCAATTGGGTATGTATTCTTTGGAGAAAATACCTTTAAATTTACTGATTCGTACTATGCCACCCACAGAATATCGATTCCTATCGAATACATTTATGTAAGTGTAAGCCTCTAGCTTTGTATGATTACTGACATCTTTGGGCTTCATTCCGATAGTTTTATGCTTACGATTGTTATAATCCATGGTTATGGTATCAATTGTATCAATCCATTTGTATTTACCTTCTAGGCTGAATGACTTATATAGAGTACCCTTAATTGTTCTGATAACACGTTCCGCAATTGCAGCCTTCTTTGAGCTATAGGTTGAGTAATGATTCACTTCATAACGCTGCATTAGTTTAGTAAAATACTCATAGTAGAATTATTTTCCTGCATCTGTCTGCAAATTGGTAGGTTTCCTACCTTTTTTGAAGATTGTTTGCATAGTCTTGGTAAGTTCTTGACCTATTTTCGTTTTTAATCCTTTAGTCCATAAGTATTTTGAAAAACAGTCGATAACCACTAATATATACTTATAGCCCTTATTTTGTTTGGAATATGTGTTAAATTCAGCCAAATCTGCTTGCCAAAGGTCATCAAAAACTCTAATTGTTGTGCGCCTTCGTTTAAAATTTGTTCTAACTTGGACATGGTACTAATCTATCCACAATTTCATTAAGTCGATGTAGTTTTTGTTCGAACACTAGATAAACGTTAGAGCTTCCTTTAAAAGCTTTCTGAACTGCTTGTAAACAAAAATCAAGATATCCTTTACTTATAGCATCACCATCTTCTTCCGAGTCCGCCAACTGTGTCAAACGGTTTCCATTCGAATTGAATTTTGTTGATAAATAGTATTGCTTAGTGATGGCATCTTGAGGATCTATGGGGCTGGCAACATTGCTGAGTCTCCTATCCTCGATATCAAATTGATTATCATCAATCAGTTTAAACTGAGGGGTTAATTTCTTGAAATGATACTGGACGTGTGAACGTCCAAATTTGTGAAGGCTCATTTTAGTTATATGTCGACATCAGTGCATTCTCATTTATACTGTTTAAAAAACGGCTGTTTGGTTTTTCAATGTAGCCATCCTCATACAGTTCTTCTACAATTGATATAATGTCATTCACGACACCTGTATTCCTTGCCAATTTTTCTGCTCACAATACCTCTACATAACGAATTAGTTCATTTACATCATTCCAATATTCATATTCAATCGGCATGTTTGTTAATTCCTTAAAAAACATAGCTCCACCTCCCTTGGTCGTGCTTGATGATGATGATAGCAAGGGTTTGATTATTTGCGTATACTTTTTGCTGTGGCTCCGTCGAGTTTGCCCACTTACGTCATAATCTCGCCTTACAATATTAGTATCTTCTAAAATACTTCTATAATCTCTTCTATCTTTTGAATTTACTAGATTTAAATTGGGTTCATTCGTAATAAGCAGATCATATAAACCTGGAGTCCCTTTATACGTGACACCTTGAATCATCTAATGGTGTGAAGCCTGGAGTCCGTTGAACTTGAGTTAGCGGGCTAGTGGGGGTAGTAGCGTGCTTTCTCGGAAATATGAATTTGGGTTTAACGCCAATGGGCTCCTTTTTAGGTGTTTTTTTTTATCTGGATTGCTTTTATCTACTATTTCAGTTAGAGGTTCTATTAGGGGTTTATAAGTACTTTCAAATGTTCTTTCATTATCAATGCGAGCAATACTGTTATACTTCTGCTGTATCACTTTACGAACCTGAATAAGTTTTTTCTTTAATATCATTCCCTTGTTATCCATTGTAGTAAAGCGGGTTTGCTAAACAGATATCGGTTTACCTCGAACAGATAGCTGTTTACACAAACTGATAGTTGTTAATACCTAAACCGATCAGTACCTACTAAACTACTGTAAGCAGTTTAAGGGATTATATATCCATCAAATCTTTTCCTATAGCGACCATTATTAACTTCAGCATCCTTGTTTATGACCATGAAACCAAACGGATCTACCCATCATTTTGAACCCATGTACCGAAATAATTTCGTGCTTATGGTGAGGCTTATATGATCCTCATACATATGCTTTAGGTTTAATTCATCTTGCTCAAATAATATAATTAGATTAACATTGTCACGAATTAATTGCTTTGTAATTTTACTGTAAGTTTGACCCAAATAGAAACAGTCAATATCGTTATGCCTATCCCTCATTGGAAGTAAGATTTCCTGTAAAAGTTTGTACTTGTTTTGATTCAATGACTTAGAGTATACGTATACATGTTTAAATTTCAAGCCATTTTTCTCGGTAATCAGACTGATCATTGCATTTGTTTTACCACGATTGGAGGGGCCACATATAATACCACGTATACTATTAGGAAGTAAATCACCATGTTTTGAAGTAATAGACTTTTCATCAAAGTCATGATTTTGAATTGAGAGTTTTTGTTTTTGAGCAACTACTTTCATCGTTAGTGGATGAAATAAAAGTAAACGCATAATTGCAACATTTTTATTTATATACTAGGCTATATTACAATAACTATAACTTTTTCACTTCCCCAGTGAGTGGGCAGTACTGCACAATAGCGTCATGGAGAACAAGACCATAGACAACAATTTCAATATCGAAAGGTGTTAGAGATTCCATTTCCAATTTGATGTCTACTGTTGAGTTTTTTAAGGATTCATTTTGTTTACAGCAGTCCATTACAAATACTGGACATGATTTGAATTCGGTATTGTTGAATAATGCATCTTTATCATCTTCACCATAGTCATCACATCGAAATTTAAAAAAATTGTAATAGGCAGGTATGTACTGATTAGCACTAAAGTTCAAATGCATTGCTTCATATGTGTAATACTCAGAATTCAGATGTACTTTAAGATTTCTGATGTTAATGTAATCAAAATTTCCGGCCCTTGCTAACTTTACCTTGTTGGAACGCAACAATTATCCAACATGGTTTTCCTGTTGCATTGATGTTTTTATTGGCCATATATCTGAGGTTGCCTGTTTTAAAGAAGGTAATTCATATAACTCCCATGGACGAAATGGAATAGTAATAATAGAATTTTTACTGATTCCTTGAAACAAGTTAAGTTTTGCAGCATCACCAAGTGTTAAGTGTGGTACTTTCCATTGAATTTTATTTAAGGTTATTGCGGCATCATCTTCACTATAGTAACAGTTTGTATCGCTTCTAAATCTAATTAAAGCTAACTCTTGGCGCATATTCACGATTACCTGACCATAACCCTCCATTATTCCAAATATGTGGTTCAATGGTATGCATACTGTAAAACATTTTTCTCCACTTTGCTAATCGAATTCTACTTCTAATGTTTCTTCATTCTTTGGTGACCATCCCAAATGGCTTAGTGCTTTGCTTTTGCTTCCCGTGTAATAAATATACCCCTTAAGCGTAGATGTTATACCTGGATTTCTACAAACGTCCACTCTCTGACCACCTAACTCCTAACGAATTTTTTCGAAAAAAAAGTTCGGGAAATTGTTGGTTAAGCTGCATACTTTTCTTTAATCTTCTTTTTTGAGCTCAAGCTTACCTTCTATGTACAGAAAAATATCATAAGTATAAGATCTTGACTTTGAATAAAGATGCGTATTTCTTCGGAAGGTCCATATTTAGAAGATCCATATGGAAGATAAGTGTGAATATCTGATTTAATTATAGTATCATCAAAATGTACGTTTTGAAAGACGTTTAACGATTCTAGCATTGTAGTTGAGAACTTTTAAACCAATTGACGTTAAAAAGTACTTCTCTGCAGATGTTAACCGCAATGAAGGTTGATGACTAATTAAAAACTTACTGTAGGGATGGTGTCTTTTATATGAATTTTTGAAAGATTGAATTGGTCCTGGATTAATTCTCAGACCCATGTTTTTTTAGTTCTAAGCGTACAGTGAATGGTTCACTTTCACCAAAGTCTTTTAATTCACCCTTTTGATTAGTCAAATTAATTGTTATATTACCAATAATGTCAGTGTTTACTTCTAAATATTGAGAATTGGTTGGAGTTTTATCTAGACGATAACCTGGTGGAACTGGAACATCTATCTCATATAATACTTTAGCAGGTTTCCCGTTTCGATAAGATCCCTTTATAATGTTGCACTGTACGTATAGATTTTTTTTTAAGTATTTGGATGTATGTAAAGTATTTGGTTATAATATTTTAGACTCAAACCCTAGCACGCGCACAATGCAATTTTCTTTAGTAAAATCGAACTCAAATGAACTGTTTATCTCACGTTTAGGTGTATCGTTGTTTGCTCTAATGATAAACTTTTCTGTGGGTATTTTAGTTTTTAGATAATCGCTAATTTCATCTAACTCATATGCACCGTGTGGAATATTAATCACTTGCAAATGAGATAGATTTGTTCTAAAATAAAATCTATCGTTGCCTGTATAAATGTTTCTAATGCTATTGCAGCCGTAAAATCCAACCAATCTAATAACGTATTTATTCCCCGAATCTTGCTCTATGGGTGGATAGAAATTGTGTTACCAACATCTTCTAAACTGAATGTTATTGACATAACTGAGAAAATTTGATGTGCTGATTATTTATATAAAAATTGTAGGCATAGGTGTCCGCAAATAATTGTATTAAACTCTTGATCTTGGATGTAATTATAATATATTTTACACCCCCGAAAATAGTTAATCACTTTGATTGGTGGTCTAATATTACCGAAACTATCGTAATACCATACCTTTTTGCCACGCTTTTTGGCTATCTAAGTTAATTATTCCAGATTTATATTTCCGTGGTAATTTAGGCATGCTATCTCTCAAAAAAATATCCCTCAAGTAGGGTACATTTTTGGTGTATTTCTTTAAATCAATATCCGTTAACTGTCTTTCGGGTAATCTATTCAGTTTTTTAGAAACGGTTTTAAGTATAATGCACCACTACCAGATTTGTTTGGTTTTAGATACAGTGCACCACCTTTCTTAGTCATGGAGCCTATAGCGATCGATTCCATCATGCGATTATGGCACGATGTCTTTTCTTGCAATTTTTAGCACCGTTGGCTGCTTTAGAAATGTTAAAAACCTTGCTGTTTAGGTAGGGGAATTAGTCTAGGAACTTTAATGTTTTTTTTTTCCTCCTTAACTTTTTACCATACGTGTTGCCGTTGAAAGCGCTGACTTTATTGTGTCTATGAAACTTCCGTTAGGTTTAATTTTTTTAGCTATTGTTTTTCGTAAATGCAATAAATTTCCGCCATTGCATTTTTTCTTCTCCTTCAGATTAGATCGACGTTTACACCCCATTTCTAATTTTCTCTTTGCTTTCATGGCGGTACTGACTGCTAAAGTTCCAGTTCGTCCACGTAGTGTTGCGTCTGATGATTTAAAGCGTTCCCAAGTTTTTTTTTTGTAAAATTTTATCCGCTTTATGTCTACTATCTAAATCTCTGTAATCTCTGTAACTGATATCGTGAAGTTTGCACTGAGCATCTAATTGATTAATACCGGGGTCACCGCGTGCGTGTCGTTTTTCTAACTTTGTACCAGGATCGCAATACTGGTAACCAGGTAAATGCAATTCAAACGAAATTTTATTGATTAGAGCATTCAATAAACCACCACCACCTGTACTCTTTCGCTTTTAAACTAACATTGTTTACCTGGATGGATAGAACGGGGTATTTATACCTAAATTGAGAAAAATAAATCATAGTTATTTCTTTATTCAGTAAATGCTATACATTAGATAAGCAGGACGATAATACAATATTTCCATTAAACACACAGTGTTATGTGAATGAATATTATACTTAGCATTTATAACATCATCAATGTCTTTATAAATATCATCATCACCACCACGAAATTCTTTCTTACGAAAACGACGGTAGTCAACAACTTTTTGTATGAACTTTTCATAAAAACAGATTGTAAGATTCAAAAAATTCCAATCTATAGCTTATTATATCCTTTAAATTGAATAGTTCTTCTATACTATGTGAATTGAATGTGCAAGAACGGCAGTTGTAGTTCTCTATCATAACAGTTTTCAAAATTCTGTCATATCCTTTAATCAATTCCCAATTGTAATAAATACCAAGATTGCTAGATAGAGATTCATAATGTTGATCATAGATTATATCTTCTTTTTCATTTACATTTGACCAGTCAATTTTATTTTCAATTTCTTGGGATCGGACAAATTGTAATTCTACATATGAATGCCATCTTAGAAGCTCGTTCCATTCCTTCATATCTAACACTACATTATCGCTTTGATCACAGTTAGCACACCCCATACGCACTACTGGTGCAAGCTTGAGGTGCGTACTGTATCCAATTTCCATATGTTTTTCATGATGAGTATCGTTCGATAGTTTATAATAAATACAATCGATTAAGTATTCATTAGCTGCTTGTTTATACACTTCAGATAAATTATATGGCTGTCTGTCAGTGTTAGAAGAATAACTTTCATCATATTTCTCTTCATTTTTACTTCAATTACCACCATCACTATTTTGACAGTACCAACAACACAAGGTAAAATTGTTATTCATATCGTTACTGCAACTATGTGGGATATCCACATATAACGGTGATCGACTTTTCTTGCTTGCAATTGAACTAAGACTAAACGCTGTTTAAGAAATGATTTTAGTTAAATCATATGGGTGGGGTTGTGGCACTACTATTAAAAACAAAATGTTGTTTGTTGTTTTCCCGACTGCACCCAAACTACTCATGAAGACATCCCTAGTGTTTAGTTGCGTTTTAAATACTTCCATTCGATTTTCTTCTTTCAAATACTCATAATAGCGTTGAGGTAATATAAAATCATCCGTTTCCATCACTGTACGTTGACCATACTTAGTATTAATTACTACCACATTAATCACTTTATACCTTTTTGATATCTCGAGGTTACAAGCACTTTTAAAAAGTTTGCAATGGGTGCTTTGGTTTAACCATGCTAATTCCATGTTTAACAATTACAAGTTCCTAACTGACTGATCTCAACACACCTCGCTGTGGTTTATATCACAAAAATGTGTCCTTGACTTAAGTACCTATCACAACATGTTTAAACTTGTTAAATACACACCTACTTTTAGTTTAGAAAATTAGTTCACCTTGACTCAATTTAATCAATATAAGCACCAGTTGACCTTGGTCTACTTTTTAGCATAGACAACAACTCGCATTCTTCTTGTTTCCATGAATTGATTCTATTTTTATACTTCTAAGAAATGTCATACGATACCCCCACAGGTCAATAATCTTTGACTTTGACCACTCTATTTTTAGACTTCTAAGAATTGTAATATGATGATGACATTGCAATTTATATTTTTAGCTTTTGACCTTGACATACAAATTTCCCGCCAAAACGTTTGACCGCAGAGTGACCTTGTAATATGATGAGGATGGTGAGATTGAAATTTATATTTTTATCGAGCTCCAAAAATTTAAATTTGCCACCAAAGGTTTGACCGTGAAGAGATCCAAAAGTTTACATTTCTCACCACCAGAGGGCGGGTGACCTTGAATTGGTCCAGAACCGGCCCTTAACCACTACTATCACTTTCATTCTTTATTTTCTCTTCATCTGCCTATTCGTAAATTAAAATTAACCAAGGTATACCCTAGTAATGTATGATCAATGATTTTCATTTCAATTTCACGATCCGGACACACATTTACAAATATAGAATACCTTCATATTATAATAATAATAATGCTTATCTAGTGTTTTTCATCTATTGTAGGATCAATGCAATGATCATTTTTACAAATAAATAAACATTGTCAGTATTTAATAACTCTCGTAGAGAATGCTGCTTATTTTATTTTTTTTACATTTACAACTATACAAACATGATGTGATGCGAAAACCTGTACGGTTTACGATTTAAATACTTTATTGGTGATGGTGATTCTAGTGTTTACGCCTGCATTGTGTAAAAGGTTCCGGTATGGACGATTCATTCACAAACTGGAATGTGCAAATCATGTAACAAGAGCATTTACTTCAAACCTACATAAACTATCCAAAAATACACAATATGATATTTCCGGTCGAAACATTTTAAAGTCAAATTTACAGCGGTTGTCAACATCTCTTCATTGTGCCATATCAAATAATAAGAAAATCGAAAAACTAAAAAATGATTTGATTAATATTCCATGTCACGTATTTGGAAGCCACACAAATAGTCGGCTGAGTTACTGCAAAATAAAACATTCCAATGAAGAGTTGTACGAACAAATAATAAAATTAATTGAAAATGTAGTTAAGAAAGCTGATTAGACTTGTAGCAAATGAAACAACATATCATGCTGACCGGTATATGCCGCTAGTAGCGAAATTTACTGGTGGGAAAAGAATTAACTTTACCAATCGAGGTTCTTATCACAGAAGATGTGTTGCAGCTGGTTTATCGTTTAATACATGGCATAACAAATTTTATAAATCTGAAATAATGGAAAGATTCTGCTTTCCTAGACAGAAACAGCGTGAGCTTCTAAACAGTAAACAGCGGTAAAGGAAACGAAGGGGGATCACTTCAAAAACAGATGATACCGACTATGGCGAAAATGCGACTACAATTGACATCAGTGAAGAAGAACTGGAAGTGAAAAAGCGTAATATTGTTATGATATTACAAAAGGAAGCCCTACTAAGAGATGACATATGGAAGAACACATTAAGTCAATCGGAAACTATGTTATGGCATCAAGTTCGACGGTAGAGATTAACCGCATCTAACTTTTATAGTATTTGTGTTCGTAGGTCAAAACTCCATGTCATAATTTATTAAAATCGTTATTACACAGAAATCCTGATTTTTTAAATCACAACAAAGCCACAGTTTATGGTAAAATAAATGAAGCTACGGCTATACAAATATATGAGGATGTACAAGGCGTAAATGTGGAAGTAGACCAAAAACTAATTGAAGTAAAGTGCTTATATTCAATAAGGGATCAACACATTTCAACAATTGCACAACAAAAAAATTCGTTGTGGTTGCTGTTTAAAGAAAACAGAGTTGTTTTAAAAAACAATCATAAATACTTGTACCAAATACAAGGTCAATTAAATATTTTAGAAATGAACTCTTGTGATCTAATTTTGTATACGGATAAAGATTTAATAATTATCGATGTTCATCGGGATAAAAAATTTTATGAACAATTAATGCTACTAAATTGACAAAATTTTATAAAAAGTGTGTGTTGCCAGAATTAGCCGACCCCAGAATTCCCCGTGGAATGAAAGCAAGGGATCCAAACAAGGGCGTAGCCAGGATTTATAACAGGGGGGCAAACCATGGTCCATGGTCGTTCAAAATGTAAAATTCTAGGATAAAAAGAAAAGGGAAATGAAAACAAAACTTTGAGATTTTAATTATACTTAAATTAAACTAATAACATTTTTCTTGGGTTTAAACTAAATTTATCCAAAACTTTCTTCACTATGCAGTCCTGATTTTCCTTCAAAAATTTTCGATGCACACTCATCAAACACAATCCAGTGAGTCTGTCATCACCCATTGTACTCCTGAGCCAGGTTTTTACCCTTCGCAGGGTATTGAACGATCTTTCCACGGTAGCAGTAGTGGATGGGAAAGCACTTAATATTAGCAGTACGTGCCTTGTTGCAGGTAAAAAACATTAGCTTCCTCCAAAAGTGCAGCCACTTCAATGTCCTTTAATTTGTCTTCCATGAAAGATTCTGCATTATTTTTGAAATCTTCTGAAGCCATTTTGAGCATGCTTGAAGGATGAAGATAAGTTAAAGCAAAAGCAGGTGTATTTTCGTTGGAGAATCTAGCATCCAAAGACGAAGTTAAAGAATCAAGATATGGGGATGATTATTGACCGCTTCCAGTATTCAACTGCAGACTCAGATGGTAGATTACTTCTGTGTATTTGCTTTTGGGTGACTCGTGGTACTGACAACTCAACCCCTACTTTCTCTGCGATATCAAGTGATTTTTTAAATAATTCATAAGAAACATTTTCGACATCTTGTCGATCTTCTTTGATTACATCCAGAATAACTTCAATATGTTTCTTCACCATAACCAAATCCATACTTTTACCTTGTAAAACGTTTACAACGGGTTCCAAAATTAAAATTATGTTTAAGCCTAAGATGAATATTGGTTTAGTGCACAGTGCAATTGGTAGGCAGATTTTCTTGTTGCATAGTTTCCTTCGACAGATAGATTATATTCTTCCGACCATCTGGTCTCACAGAGCCTTGAAAGATTTGTAACCGATTTCCTACGGGCTGGCGATTCACGAAAGAAGGTTATTGTGTCTTTAACCGTTGCAATTGTGTTTCTTATTTCTGGTAGCTTGCTAGTATCATTGATAGCAAGATTTAGACTGTGGCCGGAGCAATGGAAAAACAAAGATTTAGCGTCCTTTTTTTTAAGAATGGCCTGTACACCACCTTCTTTGCCGGCCATCGTGGAACACCCGTCAAATCCGAATACCACACAATTATCGGCGGAAAAATTATTATCTTCTAAAAAACTTTGAATTGCGCTAGCGATTGTAGAAGCATCTTGACATTTTAACTCAATGTAGCCTACAAATTCCTCCCTGATTATTTTTTGACTTTCATCATAGAACCTTAATCCAATAGAAAGCTACTCTTTTCCAGCGATATCTGCTGTTTCATCAGCAATTACAGCATAAGCTTTTGCCCGTTTACAGTCTTCGATTATTTTTTCTTTGATAACTTCACCGCATAATTGTTTGATCTCATTTTGAATTGTTGGTGAGGTATAGACTGCGTTTTTTTGACATTTATTCAAGTGGCTCTTTAGCTTCTCATCGCCAGAGTCAATCCTCAAATTTAAAAGGTCAAAGAAAACTCCCTCATTTCCTTGTTTTCCTCTAAGCGGCAAATCATGAATTCCACAAAATATTATGCATGAAATAATTGCTGACAATATTTGTTTATTTTCTTCAATCGTCTTATGGTGCCCTATTTGCAACTGGACATCAACAGGAGCATTTTCAAGAAATGCTTTTGCAGCAGCTGTTGAAGATTTGTGGTAATGGCTGCCAACGTGCTTTCTACAATCTTCATGTATATCCTTAAACTTCATGTAAGGCCTTACCATAAATGACCCCAAAACTCCTTTAACTGTAGCAATTCTTGGCGGAAATAAAACACAGTACAAACATAGAGCACCTTTCAAACGACTTGAGTACACCAGCCATGGAGTATATTGATCTAACCAGCGATGGTTAAATTTTCTTTTCAAGTGAATGGCATCAGAAGCAAAATCGTAATTGGATGATGGAACCCAAGGGTTTGTCAACAATTTCTTCTTTTTTTAGAAGGCAAGTTATTGGCACAACTAACATAACGACCAATGTCATTTTCATGGTAGCCATCGCGTTCTTCAGTTTGTTTAGAGTTCCCAGTTCCAGAGACAACTTTATGTAGATTTGAAGAACTACTTGAGCCTCCTTCAAAGATAGATTCCGATTTTCATCTTCATCACAATCATTACTTCCGCTTCCACTACTGTCATCATGAACTTTTTTCCGTTTTAGAGATTTTTTGCCTAAAAATAATAACCTAATATCATTCTTGTTCTTAGTCCCTAGTATAAAAATTAGCATAAAACAAATTACCATGTAATGATAGCTTATAATGTGGATATACCATATCCGATGTTAATATTTTTTCTCTAGATTAAAAACACAAAATGAAATTAATAGCACGTATAAAGTGCTGTTTGATTTTTAATATGTGAAAATTTCAAGCTTTTATATTTAGTCCCATTTGAGATATCAGCTGTCAAAATCGGTGCATTATTGTAATTTTTTGTTATAATTAGAAGGCAAAAAAAGTCGGCATCATAATAATGAAAAATATATAGAATTATATTAATAATGCACAGAATCTTTTGCCAAAGCTAATAAAAATTGTTTCACAAAGATACAAGCAAAGAGTAAAGAGCAATTGGCAATTTTGTAAAGGGCTGCAATTGAATTTTTTTCCAAACGTTGCGATACAAATAATTTTGAACAAAAATTAACATCGGATATACATTATACATTATACATTATAAGCTATCATTACATGGTAGTTTTGTTTTATTTGGTGCTGGTCGAGCAACCAATTTTCAAATTTTTGGACCATTTCTAATGGAATGACTCTAAAGTTTTAATTAAAAATTTAATTTTCTACTGAAATTATTTAACTTACCTTTTTGTAACCAATTTCTTATATCCATATTGTCTTTTCTGTGATTTCTGTCTCTTTATTCTGTGGTAAAACTATTGTTACGGATTTTCCCTCTTGTTTCTCAGGCAATAATTTAACACTGATAACTATTCACACCAACTTTATTTAAAACCAATAAAGTTAACAAAACAACACAAATATTCACTTTCTCAGCACTTTTTAACTATTCCGCTTTTAAATCTCGCGCCTTGCTTTCTATTCGCCGTATGCAACTTCGTATCCTGCACTATGTACTGTACTGTACTGTCTGTCGTCGCGCCGGATAGGCAATTTTATATACCCTTTTTGAACCTAGAAATTTCCAGAACATTCGCATCGCCGGTTCCCGTATATTCCTCACTTGTATCTCGATTTTTCTCGAAGAAAACCAGTGGCGTTTCGTTACACTATTAAATAGGACACTGTCGCTAGACAAGAGCACTTACACACCAACTCAATAGTTGTTGCAAAAAATATTGTCCTATGTTAGGATTTGGAACAAGTTGTGTTTTAACCACTTGATAGTTTTGCACGAACTGCACACGGGCGTGACACTTTTCCGTACACTGACGATCCCGAGTCTCGTTCAGGCAACTTTTGTTTTAACTTGTTTTAACTTGTTGGTGCAGGTCTTACGTACGTTATAAGAGTATTTATTTCGGATTCTGATGTAGGATTGTGTATTGAATGTTTCAAAATATTTCACACTAAAACTACTTATTGAGTAAATTTATTTTAATTAATTAATAGGATTAAAAAATGTAGTTAAATGAAAACAAAAAAAAAGTGACAATTTTTTTACCATTTTTCTCAAAAATGTCCGACTGTTAAGTGGTTGAATCGAACACTAAAAATTGACGTATCCTGAGAGTAAATCGAACACTCGTTTTTATCCAATTCTGGTGTGCACCAATGCATTAAATGCATAGATCGAAAACGCTATTAATATATATTTAGCACTATGTCAGTTTTTCAAACAGCTTTGTTTTTTGCTGATGAAATATATTTTAGTGACAAAGGACACGCGAATAATTTTATTTATTAGAGCTTATTAATTAATTTTAAAATGTTCATAATAGCAACCAAACGACCACAACAACAAACAAAATATATAAAACAGATAACAAAAAAAATATGCACAACAGAAAAATATGTATATTTTAGATTTAATTTTTTGTTTATTAAAATTTAAAAATTATTTAATTTATTTTTGCTTCCAGGGGGGGCAGTTGCCCTCCCTGCCCTTCGCTGGCTACGCCCATAGATCGAGAATAAACTGATCAATAGGAGATTACGTGAGAAGTGTTTACCAATAAATAATTTACGTAGTAACATAAATGACATTTTTCTGTAAGAGGGCAGTTTTCCCCTCCACTTTCTATTGTGACATCTCAATAAAAAAATAGCTAATTGACTAAGGCAGCTAATTAGATAATTGACTGATTTAATTATAGGCGCGAAACAGAAGTTAATGTAAAGTAGAATTATCTTCTTATTATAATTGGTATGTATACTTTTCGGGCATATTAGTTTTTATTGTTTTGAATCAAGTATGATTACTGAACTTTTTGTTGTTTTCATCATCGCAAAAGATATTGTAATTTATAAATAAACGTAAATATTTAGTGTACAAAAAGTTTCTTTCAATTTTATTTACATTAGTTGTGAATATTTATGTTGATTGACAGGGGATTAAAGAATTAGTACTAGCAAACATTTCTTTTGTTCATTTTGAGAGGTTTTACGGCAGGTAAAGAACTGGTTACTACAATTTGCCAACGACCTCTTGCGGCAAAGGCTTTCGTAAATTTGAATACTATACCCTTAAGTACGTAATGGCAGAAATTGTTAAATGGCAGCAAGGAAACCTCCTCCAAGTTTCAAAAAGCAGTTGGTGATAGTCATTATCATTTGCACCACTATAACAATGGGTCTGTAACAAAAGTGATCCAAAAAGGGTCGGTCATGACTGGTATTTCGGAAAAAACACTTTATGACGTATGTGATGCGTACAATTACCCCGCTGGGCTACAACCCCCAAAGGAAAGCCTAAGAAGCGCAAAACTTCTTTAACCCGTAAGAATGATTTAAAAGCTATACTCGTGCAATAGTGCTCCAGTTTTTTCGGGACAACATGCCACCAACTATAAACTCAATCTTAGCAAAAGTAAACGGCGACGACAATTTCCCCGATATATCACTAATCATACTGTGATCGTTTTCTGCGTGATATGGACTTAGTATTTGAAAGACGCGGAAGGAAATCAATTTTAATCGGCACAGTATTAGAAGCTTATGCACGCGACTTTTCTTCACTATCGCCCAATGGACTTATTAGCTCATTTTACAAGGTTTGGCAAAGTTGTATGTGTGTGTGTGTGTGTGTGCGTGTGTGCGTGCGTGTGTGTGTGTGTGTGCGTGTGTGCGTGCGTGCGTGCGTGGGAGGGTGGGTGGTCGGGTGGGTGCGTGCATACTACAGGGGTTTTTCCTCATACACATGAAGCGACATTGTCACAGTGTATATGCACACCATGTGCAGTTACTTAGACGAATGCTGGGGTAGTATTTTCCCCCTGAGCCCTAACTCAGTTCCTTCCGATCCCATCCTGACACCCATTCTTAATGACACCATGCATATATACGTAATGTATGTGATTATGGTAAAATCCATGATTGTGGCTGAAGGAGCTTGGAAAGCTCAAACAACCCGCTCTCCCTTAGAGAGGAAATGAAATACGTGACTTTTCCTTTCCTTACCGACCGCACATGTACATAACATATGGAATAGGGTGTGTCAAGGCTTGAAGAAAGTGTTTACACCAAACTTCTCTCCATCAGACACTTCCTCCAAGTCCTAACACACACCCTATTCTATATGTTTGCCGACCGGCGAAATAGGATCATTTGGGTACTTAGCTCGCTATTCCGATGCTATTTCCAGCGAGGAATCGTCGTATGCGTATCTGGTCCACGGACAAAGGTTGTCGTAATCCGAGAATCAACTCCTTAAATCCCTCCAAAATGGATCTCATAGCCGGGACAGTTAATGCCGGGGCGTCCATCGGAAACGCTGCCTACTTAAAATCTTACTACATGAATACAACATACAGACTCTCTCAATAACTGAAGCAAAACTCACAAACAGATGCACACTTAAATTTAACACCTACCTACACAAAAGCAACCATAGAACTACCCTTATAATCAAAAATTGCTTCCGTTCACCCCTTTCAACTTCCTGCGCACCTACAACATCTCGAATGCCTTTGTACCCCAATCGTTTTATTCTCCTACTACAACCCCCCCGGTCACAATACACTATCCGATAAACTCTTAATTTAGGCCTCTAGCGTTCATAATGCAGTCATCTTAGGTGATATCAATGCCTGTCAACCCAATTCGGTGACTTCAGAAGCAATGACAACGGTATTAGACTATCATCAGCTCTATTACAGTTGTCGCTTTTTCGAGTCGCGCTAACACAACCTACATATTTTGAGCATCTAGGTGCCTCAATAATAGACCACATCCTTGTTTCTGAACCCATTATTCCGACTGCGAGTGCTTTCTAGGCACCACTATCACATCAGATCATTTAACACTACTGGCCAAAACTTCCATTGTACCGAGCCCCCCAACCCCAGCACTTCCTCACATCTCCAACAACCTTCCAATACCCAATCTTCTAATAACCCAAGATCTCAAGAGAGCCATTAGATACCTAACTTCCGTAATTGCGGAAACGGTGGAAATCTCAGTCCCATTAAAAAACGGCGACATTTCCCGCAAACCGCAACACGGTACATCGTGAACTGGGCCAAAGAGAAAAGACGAATTTATCGTCAATTCTTGCGATCTAGGGATCCGGCGAAGACTCCTGGACCAGTTACACTACACAAATGGAAAACTCCTCTGACAACAGTTTGATAGACTGACCAGAAGGAAGGTAACCTCTAAATCCCACTTAACTGGCCCACAGGGCAACCTAATCTCCTTCGACCAAGGAAAGCCCGACTTCTTCAGTCACCTTTAATCTATTTTCCAATCCCCAGAAGATTCTCAATTGGACACCCAGTTCAAGGAACTCCTAGAGCACCAATAGAGAATACATTTCATTAAGTCTATAACGTATATGTTTTACATTCTTTAACAAATATTTTCTGTTATTCATTGAGGTCACTGCTATCAACATCACTAACAGTATCACTATCATTGCTAACATTTGCAACAATCGGTTCGATATCGTCCAATAAATTGTCCACGTTCCACATATCGGCTTGTGTCGTTATTACGTGTTTTATGTAACTTTTCCATTTTGCTGGTATATTTCTATCGGGTTGAGTTCACAATGGTCGGGTGGAAACCGCAAAATTTTAACATTATGTCATTTTGCAATATCCTCTATTACATAATTATTTCTTGTGGCGAATTAGATTTGCGGCTATTATTCAAAAAATGCGGACAAATAGGAAATAGCTTTGAATGTAATAGTTTACATAACAGTTGCAACACCAAACTGGGGAAGTGATGTTGGTATATTAGATGCCTGATACGAAGTTTTTGTTAGGTTAAAGTAATTTTGTTTATCTAATCTATTTTAGTTAGATTGCTGTAGTTTTGTGTATATAATCTACTTCTGTTAGGTTACAGTAGTTTTGTTCATGTTTTTTTCCTATTATACCGCAGATTTTTATACCTAACTACGAAGTTGTCAAACAAGGATACACGTGATTGGTCAGGATTTCGCGAGAAATATCCGTAAATCAAATTAGGCGTAGGTACAAAGTAATAACCAACCACAATAACACGTAACAATAACTAATAACAATAATCAACAATAAAAGTAACAATGACCGATGCGATAGAAATAATCCGCGATGAAACTCTGATCGATTTGATCGATTTGATAGATTTGATCGATTTGATCGATTTGATCGATTTGATCGATTTGATCGATTTGATCGATTTGATCGATTTGATCGATTTGATCGATTTGACCGATTTGATGGAGTTGATCGATTTGATCGACTTGATCGATTTGATCGACTTGATAGATTTGATCGATTTGATCAATTTGATCGATTTGATCGATTTGATCGATTTGATCGATTTGATCGATTTGATCGATTTGATCGATTTGATCGATTTGATCGATTTGATCAATTTGGTAGATTTGATCAATTTGATCGATTTGATCGATTTGATAGATTTGATCGATTTGATCGATTTGATCGATTTGATCGATTTGATCGATTTGATCGATTTGATCGATTTGATCGATTTGATCGATTTGATCGATTTGATCGGTTTGATCGATTTGACCGATTTTATCGATTTGATCGATTTGATCGATTTGATCGATTTGATCGATTTGATCGGTTTGATCGATTTGACCGATTTGATCGATTTGATCGATTTGATCGATTTGATCGATTCGATCGATTTGATCGATTCGATCGATTCGACCGATTCGATCGATTCGATCGATCGTTCCGATCGATCCGATCGATTCGATCGATTCGATCGAATCGATCGATTCGGTCGATTTGATAGATTTGATAGATTTGATCGGTTTGATCGATTCGACCGATTCGATCGATTCGATCGATTCGACCGATTCGATCGATTCGATCGATTCGATCGATTCGATCGATTCGATCGATTCGATCGATTCGATCGATTCGATCGATTCGATCGATTCGATCGATTCGATCGATTCGATCGATTCGATCGATTCGATCGATTCGATCGATTCGATCGATTCGATCGATTCGATCGATTCGATCGATTTGATCGATTTGATCGATTTGATCGATTCTATCGATTTGACCGATTTGATCAGAGCACAGAATCTTAGCGGATTCTGTGGATCAATTCTAAACATGGGGCATGGTCTACCATACAGTGCCAGATGAATTAAGATGGCTTAAGATGAATTAAGATGACTTAAGATGGATTAAAGTGAATTAAGGTGAACTAAGATGCATTGAGATGAAATAAGATGCATGAGTTAGGATAAATTAAGATGAACTGAGATGAATTAAGATGAATTTAGATGAAGTATTCTAGATTGAATTAAGATGAACTAAGATGTATTAAGATGAAGATGGGCACCGAAACAGGGATGCTAAGATGAATTAAGATGCACTAAGGTGCAATAAGATGAAATAAGGTTTAGGTCCTTAGAGGTGACAAAGATGAATTAAGATGAACTACGATGCATTAAGATGGAGATGGCCGACAAGATGACATCCGGAATAGGGTTGCTAAGATATATTAAGATTTTGGTCTTTAGGGATGTTGCTGTCCCCATTCTACTAACAAAATATAACGAAATGAAATATAACAAACCGTACTATACTTTTGAACTACTTTTGGGGCATCTTTGGATTCAATGAACGTAAAGCGATAACACTAAATTGTTACCCACTGATACCATGCGTTGGGCCGTTTTTGTAACGAAATTGGCGAATAAATAAAGTTATTGAACAACTTTGGTAACAAATGATCACCAGAGCCCTAAAATCATAAAATGTCGTTCATGTCCATTGTGGCAAAGGATTTGGTAGATTTCCCAACAAAACTGGTGTATAAATAGAGCTTTTGGAAAACTGTGCTTAAACAATAATTAACGCCCTAAACCCATAACATTTAGTTCTTGTCCATCGAGGCCATACGTTTAATAGCGTTAAAGGAAAATTAGTAACTAAACTTTTGGAGCATCTTTAGTCTCAAAGCATAACCTATGCTCTAAAGCTATCAAATTTCGTACTTGCTGCACATTATTCGTCCCTGATAATGGTAGATAGTCTAAAATTATAAAATTTCATTTTTACCGATAGAAGCGATGCCTTTGGCTATTTACCAACAAAAATTGGTGTATAAAGTATTTAGGCATCTTTGGCTATAAATAATGATAGAAATTGTTAAACCACAAACACTTAATTTAGTCTCATTGAGGTAATGCGTTGGATCGTCTTACCATCGAAATTGGCGCTTTTCAAATTAATGGTGAATAAATAAAATATCAGGGAATCTTTGGCCCCAAATGGTGACCAATACTTAAAACTATAAAATTTAGTTCTTGTCTATCGAGGCAATACGTTTAATCGTTTTCCTTTAAAATTGGTGAATAAATAATCTTTTGAAAGCATAGCCTATGTCCTAAAACCATCAAATTGCGTGCTTGCCCATTCAATGAGTTTTGTAGTTTCTTCAACCAAATTAGTGTTTAAATAAAATTGATGCAAATAATGGCAAATGGTTTGAAACTATAAAATTTCGTTTTTGCTCAATATGAGGCAATGCGTTTGCCACTTTCCCAAAGTTTATAAAGTATCTTTGCCCTTAAATAATGGTAGACATCGTAAAACCATAAAATTTAGTTCGAGCTCATTAAGGTAATGCGATGAGCCGTGTTTTCTTCCAAATTTGTGTACAGATAAATTTCTGGGGCAACTTTGATTGCTCAAGATGATTTACGCGCAAAACCCATAATATATCGATTTTCTCCATTGAGACATTGAGTTTGACCTTTGCTGCATCGAAATCGGACATACGCCTCAAAACCATCAAACGGCCTACTTTCCCATTCATGCAATTCATTTTGCCGTTTCTCCAACAAAATTGGTGCATACATACAACATACATAACACTGCATCTATTTGTTAGCTAAGCATATATGAATCTAAAGATCATATACCTTCATAGACACGTACTCAACCGTGAAACCAGGCCAATGCTCTCTGATTCCTTAGTTCTTTCTAAATTTGGCGTTTGCATTTATGGGCTTGTATTAATCGTTGCTGCAGTAAAAGAAATACAAAATTTCAAAGTTCATGCTTACGGTTCATGTATGGCATTAGATGTTTTAACAAAGTTTCTCATAAACTGTATGTCATTAAATGGCTCAATATGGACAACAGAAGGCTTCTGTTTACCGCGTGCTTACTTAATAAAACCATTATTTTTAAAACTCCACTATAATTATTTAAAGAAATTGCGTTTCGAACAAATGTACACAGTTTAAATTTAAGATTACTTATTACCTTATTACTCCACCGCACCTATTTATTTGAACACAGCTTTTCATTTTATGTGGCAAATCTGTATAACACAGTTCTCCTTTTCAGAAAACATCTGGGTCTTGAAGCATTTAAAAAACAGTTAGTTTGTTATTTGACAAACAAAGTTTAAATTGATTTTCTAAAAATAATTTAAAAAAATCAAATGGATTTGTTTACATTAGTTTGTGTTGCATCTATGTTGATATATTTTTACAAAATAGTCAATGATTCTGACCCCTTCTTGTGGTTCAAAACCATACAATTTTGTCTTTGCCCATCCAGCCAATGCGTTTGGCCCTTTCCCCAACGAACTTGGTTAATCAATCATGTTTTTTGATCTTAGGTCCCAAATCAACACCATGACACCATTTAACGTATTTGACTATTTTCTCAAGGAAGTTGATGAAAAATATATTTCTTAGGCATGTTTTGTCTGATTTATGGCCTACGTCCTGAAACCATAAAATTGTGCGCTTTCCTATCCACGCAATAGGTTTCGCGGTTTCTCTACTAAATTTATGTATAAATAAAATTGTTGCACGTATTTGACCCCCAAATAATGTTAAACGCCCTAAAACAACAAAGTTCCGTTTTACCCCATCGAGGTAATGCGTTTGGTCATTATCCCAAAAAATTATTTCTAAATAAAGTGTTTGAGCATCTTTGTAGCTTTCGCTCCTTAATAAGTAGGAAAAGAACTTATTGTTATTGTTAGTACGTCATATTCACTCTAGATGGTTGAATTCACTAGGCCACAACCTTATAAATTTAAAAAACACTCGCATGTGTCAAGTAGTGTCATTTAGATTGTACTGCTGGTATTAGAACGGTGATTAGTGTAATTAATAGTGTACAATGGGAGTTAAATGTTAAACGAATAAAAAATATCGGCAAGTGCAACTCTTATATACTTGCATTGTAATATTACGTACACCTTTGCGTTTATACATGATTAGCTAGATCACGAAACATTAAGTCGTCAAAGGTACGATGTGTCAAGTAGCGTCATTTAAATTGTACTGCTCGTATTAGAACGATGATTAGCGTAATTAATAGTATACAATGAGAGTTAAATGTTAAACGAATAAAAAATATCGGCAATTGCAATTCTGATATGCTTACGTTGTAATATCACGTACACGTTTTCGTTTATACATGATTAGCGCGATCACGAAACATTAAGTCCTCAAAGGTACCATGTGTCAAGTAGTGTCGTTTAAATTGTACTGAATAAAAAAAAAAGTTTCCGCCAATTTCCCTCAAAAGTGGTGGGGACGCGTCCTCAACTGTACACGAAAATTATATATATATATATATATATATATATATATATATATATATATATATATTGTATATGTACAATCATCGGTTTCCGATGAAGATACGAACCGAACCACGTGTTCCACTTGATAGACATTAAAAATCAGCAACTATTCTATAATATGAAACCAACATTTATCCAATTCGGATCAGCAAAACCAAACTTCGTCAATTAAGGTGTTAAAAAAATCTTCATTTCGCTGTAACTGTAAAACGAGCAAAGATATCAACTTGCGGTTTACGTTTTTCAAATATAATCTACTTTTCGAATGCGATGTCAAAAATACCGTGTGATTTAATTTTCGGAGTAAACTGCAAAAAAAATGATATAACCAATTGCGCCCTCTGCACATTAATTATGAAATATGTGACAATGGAAACATTCATTTAAAATACCTTTATCTTCCAAACAAGCTTTATTTTACTAAAATTGAATAAGTGGTTTAGAATTTACAGCGATTTTAATGATTACACTCTTATTATGATCAGTACGTCAATGCACCTTAAACCGAAATTATGTAGAATTGTCTAGACTTTCTAACGATGTAAGCAAACGTACTTCTTTATATAGGAGTTTTGGGAGAAATTTAGAATTGTATTATTTAATTTTCAAGTGCGACCCTGGCGGTAAAGTACGGAACTTCAAAATAATTTCTAGCATTTTCTCATAGCCACATTCATAATAAAAGAATTTCCGATTGTTGTTAGATTGACAGGTCCTGAGATACAGCCGCATCCCTCGCTTATTTACCCACCCGGTACTTTCTTTTTGGAATTTTCTGATTTCCTACCGTCCTAGATACACAATAGGGGAGAAGGGGGTAAGTTTGGCCACATAATTGGTTTTACTCAAAAAAAATTCTAAAATATTTCAGAATTACTTCGCCCTTAGAAATGGATTTTTTAAACCTCTTTCCTATTATTTCACATACGAACTTTGTTGAAGGTTTCTATCAAAAAAAAAGTTGGAAGCCAATAACCAAACATGATCATAATGACCGCTCGTGCCCCGTATAGAGGCACCATCAGCCTGGGGAAGGGGTAGTTTCGGCCGTTTTAAAATAAAATAAAAAACGAGTAAAAAAGGTAAGATTTTTTATTTGACATTAAGCCTACTAAAATTATAATAAAATGTAAAATATGAATCTCTCCTGGATTTAGCATAATTTGTAAGTTTGGCGTAAATATCATTTCAGGTGCATATTTCTATGTCATCCACTTGAGGAAAGTAAAATTTATTACTTTTAGCTCTGCGCTTAAGACACTTAACTTTATAAGAATTTTCAGGAACGATATTTTCTACACACCCTATATAATGCAGAACAACATTGTGGGAAGGAAATTTTACTAAAATAAAACTGTTTATTTCTATGTTATCATCTTCTTGTAAAGGCCCAAAGCTTAAATTATCGTCTAAGTCTGTGCTACATTCAAAATCTGAATGAGATGACTCACTACTTGATATCAATAAATACTTTTTTTTACTTGTTTAATCTTTTTCATTTTCACTACCTCACTGGTAGATGGGCAATTTACATTTTCAGAGGTTAGTTTTAATTTCCCCTTTTGTGCTTCAGACTTTTTCTTCTGTTTTTCTATTTTCAACAATTTGATTGGGTACATTTACATCCCCATAATCATTTTGATTTAACTTATCAGATACTGGCTCTCTTATTGATTGTTTTTTGTAGACCAAAGTATCATCAAAGCCTTCATCTATGAAGGGTGAGGAATTAATGGCCAAACACCAGTTTTTTCAAAGGCAATGGTAATATTACGTGGTGAAAGTGCTTCCAAAAATGGATTTTTTGTGATTCTAGGAATATGTTTTACTGAGACCGTTTTACCAGGATTACTTGGCATCCAGTCGTTTAAAGAGACCAAGTATTTGCTTTTAAAAGGCCCATAAACTGCAACATCAAGAGGTTGGAGTTTATAGGATGTGTGCGGTGGGAAAGAAAGGAGAACAATCCCATTTTCTCTTGCGTAAAGTATAGCTGCCAAGGTTGTATGCGGTTCATGATTGTCTATTAAAAGCAAAATTTTGTTTTCTTTGTTACACTTTGTATGCTTCACAATATGCTCCAATGTTTTAACAAACAAGTCTCCTGTCATCCATCCTGACTTATTGCCAACTTAAAGCTGGACCATTCTGTAAATAATCTTCTATATTTCTAACTCTTGGAAATATATAAACGGGTGGGAATGTATTTCCCGTAGCACTTATGACTCCTACGCAGGTAACGAGTACTTCCCTCTCAGCCGAAGCTACCAATTTGCTTTTTTCTTTTCGGAGCTACAACCCTTGGTGGCCTTAAGACTGTTGTTACCCCGGTTTCATCTAAGTTGAAGATTTGATTGGGAGTAAATTGATATTTCTTCAAAACGCTTTTGTAGTTGGTAAAAAACTCTTCCACTTTGACTTTGCTAAAACCCAGCCCTCTAGCTAAACTAGTGCTTTCTGGCTTTCTTAAAGACAACATGGAATTTATTTGCATAAAACCATATAGCCAGTCAGTACCTGCTTTCTTCTTCAAGTTCCAATTTTCTGGGTACCAGCAATTGGGCAGCATCCTTGCATAATCATATACTAGAACTTCGATATGTTCATATGTCAATTCATGTTAGAACATTTTTTTATATATTTAACCAGCATATCTTCTTGTGCCCCCGAAAACACTTGTCTTGTAGCATATTTACCTAAAAAAATAAAAAACTTAACATCAATGTAAATGATGTACCCAACATTTTTAAAAAGTCTACATAACAACCTTTTTCTTCTGTATTACTTTCATAACCATCATCATCAAAACGCTGCAGATATTCTCCGACTGTCATTGTTCTAAAAATTTTGTATTAAATTATGTATTTTTATAATAGGTATTTTTGCCCCCTGCCGAATGTACCCCACTGGTTATGACTGAATGTGCCCCTAGCGCCATTCTACACTTCAAATATTTATTACTAGGTAAAGGAGTAAAACACAGGTTACGTTTATCTAAATACAAAAAATTTATATATTTATGTTAGGTTATTGAAACTGTAAGCAAAATACACGTACAAAAAGAGCTATATATAGCACGTTCAGATATAATCAAAATACTTACCTTTATCTCGAAATAATAGTTAAACAAATGTAAACTTTACACAAAATGCATGAAGCACGTAAAACGATGGTGCTCGATATGAAAAGGCTGCTACCAACAGTTGAGCCCTAAATTCGGCGCGAAATCTTGAAATTTTCAAATTTTATTCGCAATGGCCGATTGTGCCCCAATACCAAACCTGCCCCTTTCTCCTCCGCTATAACGACTATTTATTTAAAAGCAGTTATTTATTAGCACTTAACGTTAACCATAACCAACGAACTATTTACACTATATTTATTTACAACCACCGGTATGTTTATTTTCCACACTTACAAGATGCCGTTTTAAGCAAATTCTGTTTGCGCTAGACTTGATACTTAATACTGCCTCATAAGCAGGATCGCCCGTTATTTATGTAAGTCGACAAAAGTGTTAAACAGTCTTGTAAATTATGGAACTTGTGATGTCACCCTATCGTATCTTATCTTAAGGTCGCGCTATCTTTTTCTTATTTTCTAGACTTTGATTAATTCCTTCTAAACAATGAAACGTGAGAAACTGGACCAAAAAAGGACTTCTTTATAAATACGAAGCATTTACGTGATTTATTAAAATAATTACATATACGAAACAATTTGTTTAAAAGGAGACTGTCCTGCATAATACGCTACGAATGGTCGCCTTTCTATAAGGGCAACCCAATCACTATACATTTCATTTTGCCCTCTTCCAATCTGTCTTGCCAACATGAACGATCAGTTGATATAAACCGTTCTCGCCCACTCTATTTCACACTTGTATGCACCAAATTGATATATTCCAGGAGTTCCGAGTTGGGGCCAAAATGCTTAATGGCTTTTTATTATTCCACAGTCGAGTTGACGCCAGAACTGCTAATGATATGAATAACGTTCCTACGTTGGTTAGATTAGAACGAAAAACATAGTTTAATAACAATCGTTTATTAAAATCAAAATAAGAAATATACAATAGATACGTCTAAAAGAAGCCATTACGTACCGGGCGCGTATTTATATACTACTCGTTTAATAAACTGCAACTTAGAATAGAACGTGGTTTTATATAACTTCATTGCGCAATTTCTTCATAAATTTTTGCGCACATCCCAACAATACATCAGCAAAGTACAGGTCGTAGGTTCAAATCCTACTCGAGGTAAACTTTTTATTGATGTATTTTATAAAATTAATAATAATTTTTAACTACATATTTACCTTTGAACTTATTCGTTCATAACAAAACTTATCATAAATGAAATATATGTGGGTGAGTATTATAAAAACTTTTATTAAAACACGAATGAAAGGACTCGCAAGCATTCGTTGTTCTCCACATTGCCTCTGCCCATGAGCTGGAGAAAAACGAGCACCTTCACCGATATAATTTTCTAATATATAATCACAAAATTCTGTTAGTTTAGTATCAGTTTGACTACTTTCAAACATAAGAGAAAAACAGTCTCCTACGTCTGAGGGGTCAAGAAATGGTAATCCAAAGAAATAATTTAAATATTGTCCTGTCTCTGATTCTTTCGACTTGTACTCTCGGATAAGCCCAATGGTTTGAGTTGTACGGCACCAAGCTTGGACCAAGTGAAACCTACATGCGACGATGAAGACTGTTTCTCTCCAGATCACTTGTACAGCTTTATGAATATCGGCTTCAAAATCAATAATAATTCGTTTGGGGTGGAAAACTAAATCGTAACCCTTACGTTTTCCGCAAAGTAAATGAAACAATTTAGAGTATATACTACAACGTTTACCAGGGAGCAACGGAAATACAAGTGAGACGTAGTGTCCATTCTTATAACCATGTATTGCAAAGAAATGTTCAAAGTATTTGGTACAAAAATTAAAAGTTCCATCCATGCATAGAAAATGTAAATTTGTATAACAGGATAACACTACTATTTTATTATAAGAGTCATTTATTAATAAAAAGATTTCACCCTTCGAGGTCTGCAAGTCCATTTCAGAAATACACCGAAACAGTTCGTCTTCACCGTTTGGTAACGCAAGAAGGATTTTTCTTCTTGAGTAAGTAGTACATATTTTTACGGGTTTTTTGTATCCTTTGTATCCAGTTGTAGATTTCCCTAGTTACGCAGTTCTTGCAAGATGGTTTCTCATTTAAGGCTTGCTTTAGTAGCTTTTCTTTTAATACGATTGCTGCGTTTCGGTAGTATCATCCGGCAAGTGGTTGTGGTTTAAAGTGGATGATAATATGGTTTTTACGTCACTCAAATCGCTCACATAATGATTTTTTATTTGCACAGCACCATTTTTGATTCCCAGGTTTTAGTACCCTCTTCTTACATAATTTATAATATTGTCGATCACTATCAATTGATTTCCCTTTTCACTCAACATGATCGTCACATCCATGTTAAATATTGTTTTGTATGATACACACCCAATGAATAATTAAACACAAATAATTAATTTTGTAAGGGATTCGGTTTCGTCCCACCACACTTACCCTCGTTATGATAATTAGGTAAGATAATTAACGGCAAATTCTATCTGGTCCCAACTCGATCTACAGACCCCGCTCGCATTTACAGTAACAGCACGCGGGCTACAAATTTCGTTTAAGCTCGGACCGCCGAAGTCATAATCAGCAATAGCAAGTAGTATAGCTATGTCACTTCTAACTCACTTTTCGACTACGGGAGGGAACAGTTAGGAGAAGGGTGTTTTGCGATGTGCATCATCCTAACGGTTTTAACCAAAAAGTCACTAGATTTCTAGGTTGGTAACATTACTATTTCGAGGTCACCTCAGACCACGTGGTAGGAAAGGTTTGTACTCCTGCCTCTTCAAGGTCACCTCAGGCTACGCGGTAGGAAAGGTACCTGCTAAGTCAAGGCCACTGGTGTGTAACTCTTCAAGGTTATGTGGTAAGCCTCTTCGAGGTCCCCGCTTCAAGCTCATTATAGTCCTGAAGGTCATTACCTCAAGCAAGTCTATGCATGTTTCAAGGCCACGCCCTATTCTGAGACACAAAGGGTTTAAAGTCTATGCTTTCAAGTTCAGAGAACAAAGACGATCTATTGTTTAGCCATTCTAGGAAATCAATAACAAAGACGATGCATTGTTCAAAGTCTATGCTTTCAAGGCCACATGAAAGAACAAAGACTATCTATTGTTCAGTTAGAAATAGATTATTATCTCAATTCTAGGAAATCAAAAGACGATGCATTGTTCAAAGTCTATGCTTACAATTTTCAAGGTAAAAGAACAAAAGCGATTCATTCTTCTGGTCGAGTTATAAAAATAAATTGTTATCTCAATTCTAGGAAATCAAAAGACGATGCATTGTTCAAAGTCTATGCTTACAATTTTCAAGGTAAAAGAACAAAAGCGATTCATTCTTCTGGTCGAGTTATAAAATAAATTGTTATCTCAATTCTGAGAAATCAAAAGACGACCCATTGTTCAAAGTCTATGCTTACAATTTTCAAGGTAAAAGAACAAAAGCGATTCATTCTTCTGGTCGAGTTATAAAAATAAATTGTTATCTCAATTCTAGGAAATCAAGAACAAAGACGACGCTTCAAAGTCTATGCTTATAATTTTCAAGGTAAATGAACATTCTTCTGGTCGAGTTATAAAAAATAAATTGTTATCTCAATTCTGAGAAATAAGTCTGTGCTTATAATTTTCAAGGTAAATGAATAAAGACGATTCATTGTTCTGGTTGATTTATAAAAATAGCGTGTTATCCAAATACATCTCTTTCAAGAACAAAGGCAATCCATTGTCAACGATTTAAAGTTTATGCTTAGAAGGTCACACCTCTGCAAAGACGATCCATTCATCTCAATTCTAGGAAATCAAGAGCCCTGAGGTGCATGTTTCAAAGCCACGCCCCTAAACAGGTGGCCATTCCTAAACAGGTAGCCGTTTCCTAAAACAGGTAGCCGTTTCCTAAAACAGGTAGCCGTTTCCTAAAACAGGTAGCCGTTTCCTAAAACAGGTAGCGTTTCAAAACAGGTATTGTTTCAACCGTTTCCATACGATCACATCTCAATTCTGAGAAATCAAAAGGGGCCCATTGTTCAAAGTCTATGCTTACAAGGTCACATGAAAGAACAAGACGATCTATTGTTATGGATGAGTCATAGTTCTAAAATTCTGGGAAATCAAGAACAAAGACGATGCATTGTTCAACGGTTCAAAGTCTTGCTTACAATTTTCAAGGTAAATGAACAAAGATGATCTATTGTTATGGATGAGTTATAAAATAGATTGTTATCTTAAAATAAATTGTTATCTCAATTCTAGGAAATCAAGAATAAAGGCGATCCATTGTTCAAAGTCTATGCTTACAATTTTCAAGGTAAAAGAACAAAAGCGATTCATTCTTCTGGTCGAGTTATAAAAATAAATTGTTATCTCAATTCTGAGAAATCATGAACAAAGACGATGTATTGTTCAAAGTCTATGCTTATAATTTTCAAGGTAAATGAATAAAGACGATTCATTGTTCTGGTTGATTTATAAAAATAGAGTGTTATCTAAATACATCTCTTTCAAGAACAAAGGCAATCCATTGTCAACGATTTAAAGTTTATGCTTATAAGGTCACACCTCTGATAACAAAGACGATCCATTGTTCAGTTAGAAATAGATTGTTATCTCAATTCTAGGAAATCAAGAGCCCATGTTTCAAAGCCACGCCCTCAAGTGTTCTAAACAGGTGGCCGTTCTAAACAGGTGGCCGTTCCTAAACAGGTAGCCGTTTCCTAAAACAGGTAGCCGTTTCCTAAAAACAGGTAGGTTTCTAAAACAGGGGTCCGTTTCCCAAAACAGATAGCTGTTTCGCAACCGTTTCCCATGTTCAGGTCTAAAATAGATTCCGCATCTCAATTCCAGGAAATCAAAAAGGGGCCCATTGTTCAAAGTCTATGCTTACAATTTTCAAGGTTAAAGAACAAAGACATTCCATTGTACAGGTTGAGTTATAAAATAGATTGTTATCTCAATTCTAGGAAATCAATAACAAAGGCGATGCATTGTTCAAAGTCTATGCTTACAATTTTCAAGGCCACATGAAAGAACAAAGACTATCTATTGTTCTAGTTGATTTATAAAATAGATTCTAAATACATCTCTTTCAAGAATAAAGGTGAACCATTGTCAACGATTTAAAGTTTATGCTTAGAAGGTCACACCTCTGCAAAGACGATCCATTCATCTCAATTCTAGGAAATCAAGAGCCCTGAGGGCATGTTTCAAAGCCACCCCTAAACAGGTGGCCATTCCCAAACAGGTAGCCGTTTCAAAACAGGTAGCCGTTTTAAAACAGGTAGCCGTTTCCTAAAAAGGTAGCCGTTTCCAAAACAGGTAGCCGTTTCAAAACAGGGTTTTTTCCCCATAGATCACATCTCAATTTGAGAAATCAAAAATTGTTCAAAGTCTATGCTTACAATCACATGAAAGAACAGACGATCTATTGTTATGGATGAGTCATAAAAATTTAAATCAAGAACAAAGACGATGCATTGTTCAACGGTTCAAAGTCTGCCAATTTTCAAGGTAAAGAAAAATGATCTATTGTTTGGATGAGTTATAAAATAGATTTTATCTTAAAAAAAATTTTATCTCAATTCTAGGAAATCAAGAATAAAGGCGATCCATTGTTCAAAGTCTATGCTTAAATTTTCAAGGTAAAAGAACAAAAGCGATTCATTCTTCTGGTAGTTATAAAAATAAATTGTTATCTCAATTTAGAAATCATGAACAAAGACGATGTATTGTTCAAAGTCTATGCTTATAATTTTCAAGGTAAATGAATAAAGACGATTCATTGTTCTGGTTGATTTAAAAATGAGTGTTATCTAAATACATCTCTTTCAAGAACAAAGGCAATCCATTGTCAACGATTTAAAGTTTATGCTTATAAGGTCACACCTCTGATAACAAAGACGATCCATTGTTCAGTTAGAAATAGATTGTTATCTCAATTCTAGGAAATCAAGAGCCCATGTTTCGCCCCTCAAGTGTCTAAACAGGTGGCCGTTCTAAACAGGTGGGTTCCAAACAGGTAGCCGTTTCCTAAAACAGGTAGCCGTTTCCTAAAAACAGGTGGTTTAAAACAGGGTCCGTTTCAAAAAATACTTTTAACCGTTTCCCCAGGTCAAAATAGATTCCCATCTCAATTCCAGGAAATCAAAAAAGTTCAAATCTATTTACCAAGGTTAAAGAACAAAGACATTCCATTGTACAGGTTGAGTTATAAAATAGATTGTTATCTCAATTCTAGGAAATCAATAACAAAGGCGATGCATTGTTCAAAGTCTATGCTTACAAAAACATGAAAGAACAAAGACTATCTATTGTTCTAGTTGATTTAAAAATAGATTCAAATACATCTCTTTCAAGAAAAAGGGAACCATTGTCAACGATTTAAAGTTTATGCTTATAAGGTCACCCTCAATAACAAAGACGATTCATTGTTCAGTTAGAAATAGATTGTTATCTCAATTCTAGGAAATCAATAACAAAGACGATGCATTTCAACGCTTCAAAGTCTATGTTTACAAGGCCAATGAGAACAAAGACGATTCATTGTTTTGGTTGAGTCATAGCTTCAAATTCTAGGAAATCAAGAATAAACCATTGTACAAAATCTATGAATTTGCAAGGTAAAGAAACAAAGACGATTCATTGTTTTGGCTCTGTCTAGCTTCTAAAATTCCGAGAACAAAGACGATGCATTGTTCAGACTGATTAGGTCATCTAACAAAAAATATTTTTATAAGACTCAATATACAGATTTAAGTATTATGGATAAGTCACTTTTGTAATACCTCTGCTGGAGCATATCTATTTACTATTTGTTTTTCACATTCAATTTCCTTCAACTGATTCTCGTTTAATGCGGACCACATCATCTTTCCTAATAGGTTCATTATATTGTATACTAGCCATACATTCAGCTTCCCTTCATATCAGGATCTACTTTGAGACATTGTTCGAGACTTATTACAAAGCAATGTCACGCCTCCCCAGTGCCCTCAAGTGGTCTAAACAGGTAGACGTTTCCTAAAACAGGGGCCCGTTTCACAAAACAGGGGTCCGTTTCCAAAAAGGGTCCGTTTTCCAAAACAGATGGCTGTTTCTCAACACAGGTAACTGTTTCCCAAGGTTACACGAGAGAACATAAGCGTTCTGATTCCTAAAAATAGATTGTTATCCAGCTACCACCCCACCTCAATTCTAGGAAATCAAGAACAAAGGGGGGTCCATTGTTCAAAGTCTATGCAAGTTATCTAAATACCCTTCGATTCTAAGAAATCAAGAATAAAGGCGATCCATTATTTTAGCCAACGCTTCAAAGTCTATGTTTATAATTTTCAAGGTCACATGAGAGAACAAAGACGATCCATTATTCCGTTATAATTTCTAAAAAATAGATTGTTATCTAAATACATCTCAATTCTGGGAAATCAAGAAACGCTTCAAAGTCTATGCTTATAAGGCCACACCTCTGATAACAAAGGCGATTCATTGTTTTGGCTGAGTCATAGCTTCTGAAATTTGAAAACACAGACGATGCATTGTTCAGACTGATTAGGTCATCTAATAAGTAAAATATTTTTTTATAAAACATAATTTATTAACCACAATATTCATCTATATATACAGATAAAAGATCGATTTAAGTAAATATACATATTATGGCAAATTTGATGTACTTAACATTTTGTAATACCTTTTGCTGGATCATATCTATTTTATTTATTATTTGTTTTTCACATTCAATTTCCTTCAACTGATTCTCGTTTAATGTGGTCCACAAGACATCATCATCTTTCCTAATAGGTATTTTCATCGCTTCATTATAATGTTACTAGCCACATTCGGCTTTCCTTAGCTTCATATCAGGATCTGTGATCCTTTACTTTGAGACATTATCCGTGACTCATTACAAACCTAGATCTCTTAAACTTATATGCAAAAACAAATTAAAATCTTTTAATTATACAGTTATGTAAATTTCAAAGTTAATTCCAAGAATTTCAAGGGCACACCTCTGAGAAAATAACAAAGACGATTCATTGTTCCGACCGAGTTATAAAATACACCTCAATTCTGAGAAATCAATTTTAAAGAACAAAAGACGATTCATTGTTTAAGCCGACGCTTCAATGTCTATACTTACAACATTTCAAGGTAATTCTTATAACAAAGGCGATCCATTGTTCTGGTCGTTATAATTTCTAAAAATGACAAGGTCACGCCATATTACAATTCAGAGAAATAATTTTCAAGGTCCCAATCCTGTCCGATCCTGTCCATATTTTAACCCCGAATGATCTGGTACATCTATATAAGGATGAATAATTTTACGGTAAACCTAAAGTGCTGTGAAGAGCAATTAGATATTAGTTAAATTAAAGTAGATGTCTGACACTTGCATAAAAGGGAAATGTCTCGAATTGTGCGGTTTAACTACACATGCGCTCTTGTGCATTTAAAATTCTGAAACTGTGCATATGTTTTTCGAGTACTCATAAGTAGTTACGGGGGTCACGCTACAGAGACAATGATTGTAATAGTTGATGTACAGGGATTCAAAACGGCAAAACATGTATTTACACCCAAAGAGCTAGCAATATACAATGGAAATCAAGCTGCCCATTTTGTGTTCAAACCACCATTTCCTTGGCACCTCTTAGATGTAAAATTTCAACGACAAGCCATCTGGTTAATCAATAATCATCACTGCATCAAATGGGGATCTGAATATACCTCTACACATCTCTTTCCACATATGCTTCGTGAACTAATATCGGTAACAGATGATGTACGTTAAAGGGCGAGAAAAAGCCGATTACATTCGAAAAATATTGAGACAGTCAGTTATAGAAATTGAAGAGCAACCATCTTTACCCAAAATGAAAACAACTTGTTTCTTTCATACACAAACCCCTGTAATTGTGCTTTGACGAATGTACACTTTTATATAATAACTATGTAAGACAATATCAGTAAAAGGTTTAAAAATGTGTGCTTACAAGGGGGGAAAAGTTTGTAATATTTACAATAAAATGCTATTATTTTAAGTGTATTATTTTATGTAAAAGCCCTCTGATGCAAACTATTTCTCAGGTTATAAACCTATCCATCTAGGTCAACAAGTCAACTTTTAACATTCCTTGTAGGTAAAATTCTGGGAAACAGCAAATAAGAGTTCCTATTACTGAATTCTAACAATAGAATCAGTTCGTGGAAACAAGAGGGTTGTTTCTATGCTGAATGTTTATCAAGGTTCCTGTATTTAAACGTTATGCTTACAGTATCTGGTTGTTGGAAATTCTCAAGGTCTCCAAGAAATTTTCAAGACCATATGTCTACAGGCCGATCTTACCCGACATCAGCTTGTATATGGGTTTCTTACGTTTATCTCCAATTGGGTCGATTTTGAAAATGACGATTACTCCAATATTGCTATTACAATATTTATCCAGTATAATATCTACCTCTTGACGAATCTTAATAATTAAAACTCACACCGTGGACTCACTAAATTAACAAATCGGTGTTTCCACCCTCGGTGTGGTCATTTGTTCTTTCTCCGTTTTCTAGTGTAATATGGTGGACATTCCACGTTTCGGGTGGAAAAATTGATGGAATATTTCGCAACCGTACGGGAGCATTGTTGTCAGCCCCATCTATCCTGTTGTATGTTCCAGATACATATGTATAATTGAAGTAAATTAGCAAATCTTGCAAATACGCATACCTTCCAGAATATTTTCTTTGGGAATACTACAAATTTCGAAAATACAGAACCCTCCTCCTGGTTCAGTTTTTGTAATACCTGTGAATTTCTCATATTGGGGCGTTTATGATTCATGAGTGTTCTTTGTAATGAATCTTCACCAATCATTACTGCACGAGCCCCATCGTTGATTTTTGCTACCCCCTCGGCATATATTTACAGCGGTTTCGCTAAAATGTCTTTAACCCTTTTATTCATTTCTTGGACACATTTCATAGCTCTCATATCTTCTTCGTGTTGAGAGCGATTGTGTGCTGCTCTTACATTCGGTTGTAATCAAATTTGCACGACTCTATAATGAAAATAACATGTTCATAAATATTTCATTAAATAAATAATTTCCAGAAACCGTAAACGTACGTGGGTAAAACAAAATAAACAAATGAGTTGAAATACTTATTTATTTTAATTTCTTTAAATTAAGAGTAAACAATTTTTGAAATGCGTCTGGGAGACCGGCAAATAAAGAGATAATAAAATAAAAGAACAATAATGTCACACAATCTTGTCAAAAACATCAGCCTTAATCAGCCTGACGCTAAAACCCATGGTGCAAACCATTAAGAGACTTGTGTACCTACCGCCATTTTGAAAATAGGAACTCAGAAATTGTTTACTCTAAGAAGTTAAAATAAATAAGTATTTCAACGTATTTGTTCATTTTGTATTACCCATGTATGTTTACTGTAACTGGAAGCTTAAAAATTATTTAATAAAATTACATAGGTGCCCAAATCAGTGAGCCTTTGTAATGTATTTATAGGCTTCAAAACTAAATGATTTCAGCACCCTGGTGCCGTAGTACAGGAGGATGTGTAAAAATGCTTCCGGGGTTTGCGGAGCCATAGCCAACTTTAAAGCCAAATAAAAGCAAACTATTAGATAAAATCGTACAACATTTTAATATGTTATAAATTCAATGTTTCTTAAGAGGTTTGTGAAATTTTATTTGATAATTGTAATTTTTCATAATGCAAAGACGTTATTGTAAGACACTACACTCTCCGTAACGGAAAATCGCACAAGTATTTGACAAATACAGATGTTTGAAAGTATAAAAGTGTACACATTTGTTAAGTATAAAAATTTGTTTTAACATCTGAACCGTTTCTAAAAGATTTTATTACTACGATAACTGTGAGTATTATCGTAAACGTTTAGATTTGTATCAACATTAATACAAAAATACACCATTAAAAACCCAAACAGCTAGGTTGTTAAAAGAATAGTTTAACTAATCAAACTCTAATAACCAACTTTGCAAAATTTAGATATATTGCTTCCAAGAAGCAACACGTACAGTAAATCAATTCTTATACATTAAGGTTCCTAAATCTTATAATCTAAACATATAAGAACAGGTAATGCAGATTCACTATCCTTAATACCTGAGTAATATTTACAATGTAAGCAATGATAGCTCTAAAGATAACCAAACTTCCATTATTCAAATATTTAAAATTATTCTTACAGATTATATTCCGTAGTCCTTTATTCCTTTATGCCCTATCTAATGGGATTGATTTGCCTTAATTAATCCTAAGTATGTTAGTATGTATATACACTCGTAACGAACAACCAGCATTTACGAGGCTTAAAACAGCCTCGCACTATTGCCTAGATGTCCGTGTTCATTCACGCCTTTAAACACTTATAAATATTGCAATTTGATTCACTGAATCTTCTAAAAAAATGTTCGTCAAAGATTATTTTAATTACACTTGATCACTAATTTCTTAATTGCCTATAAACGGTCGATTAATGCTGTTAGTAAACGTATATATTTACCTCAGTATTATTAATGTCCAATACAGTAAACATTAATTTACTCAGCTTAATACACCTTCATTTAATTACTTTAAGGATCGTTTCAAGTTTCTTTTCTATTGCGCGGTTTAATGCGCAATCTTGTTTTAATACAGTGATTTCTGCACTTCCTGAGTCTTGAAAACTTAATAGCAATTTTCAATAGAAAAGCTAATCACTTTTAGGGTGGGTAGTTTTCCAATAGGCTTATCTTAGGGTAATGGACCCCAGAAAATGATGAATTCTGCACCGCTTTTGAGAAGAAGAATGACTTTTTTGAAAAAGCTAGAATAGAAAGTAGTGTTGGCAACCATGATTGTTAGGGTTTAAAAGTCCCCATTGTATGGGCAAGTAGACTCTTGATTAGCAATGACGAAAGTAGTAGTACGTAAGGTAGAAAGTACAGAAAAAGCAGTAAGTGTGGAGGAGCGAAAGAAGAGGTTGGAGACATTAATAAAACAAGTAAAAGAAATAAAACTCGATTTGGAGTATTATATAGTGAAAACAAAATGATGAAGCTGCGTATTAGCAATATGTAAAATAGTGTAAAAGATGAAATTTTGGGAAGTATGAGTTTAAATACCTATTTTAAAGAAGAAGAAAAGACGCTGCTATGTGTTGTTATAAGTATCTCACAATTGTATTAGGTTTAAGTAACTGTATCATTAAAAAATAAAGACTTTAAAAGTTAAAGAGACGGTTTTCGGTATTCTCTTCTCCCATAATGGTTCCTTATTGGCTCTGCATATCTAGGCGCGGTTCGATATCCACCTTTACCGAAATCTCCCATAAGAAAATGGAACCCCTGCCGTACGTTGGGCTTTAAATTGCCCTATATACAACGTGTAAAAGAAGAAAAGATCAATGGCAGTAAAATGATCACTAAATAAAAGCAATTTACTGGTTTTAATGCAGATCGTTATTGTTTTTAATCATTAAATGGCGTTTATGCATATGTGAACTAAAATTTATTAGTAAAGCGTTATAATGAAAAATACAATGACTTTCCTTTGTATAAGGGAGATTTAAATTGATTTTTTATGCAAGAACCTAAAAAATTAAATGTCAGCCCTATTCCTAAATTGGCTACCCTTGGACTTAAAAGAGTAAACAGTGACAGCTTGCAGTATAGAAATGGAGTTAATTTGATATAATTTTTATATAAAAGGTTAAGAAAATCGATTTATAGTTTTAATGTTGCAGAACGAAGAAGATCTGATTGTTTTTATATGAATAGTTTTTATTGTGTGTTAGGCGTTAGAATGGGTTTTCATTGTGTTAAAGGGGATACAATAGGCTTGCATGTAATTTTTAAAAAATGTACCTTAAGTTTACACCCCTGAGAAAAGAACAAAGGCGATTCATTGTTTTGGTTGAGTTATAAAAAAAAAATAGATTGTTATCCAGCTACCCCCACCATTTCAGGTCTGAGAAATCAAGAACAAAGGCGATCCATTGTTCAAAGTCTATGCTTTCAAGGTCATATCTCTAATAACAAATGCAATCCATTGTTTTGGCTGAGTCATAATTTAAAATAGATTGTTATCTAGATACCCAATCATTTCAGGCTCAATTCTAGAAATCAAGGACAAAAGGATCCATTGCCGACGCTTCAAGGTCAAAGTTGTATTGCCCAAGGCCATCATACACATTGCTTACGTATATTCCTCAAGGTTCTTGGCTGAGCTAAGGTGTTAATTCTTATAAACCAATTCTCAGGAGTACTAAATAAAATTTTCAAGGCGTGGGGGGATTCTACCTTTCAGGGTCACCAATTCTTGGCTGAGTCAAGCAATTAGAAGACGTTAGACTGAGCAAAGAAACAACTCAACAACTGCAACATTACAAAACCTAGAAGTGTAACATCTATATACTTACATCTCATTTTATTCTATTTAAAAGATTGCGAAATTTTATTGATGGTCTAGAGATATGTAGTTAGGATAAATAATCTAGAATAAACATATATTGTTATACACATTCCTTTACTAAAACACAGCTCTTTAACCACCTTACGTTTCTTTGACCTTATGTTGATATCATCTTACATCAGCAAACATTTAGCGTGATCTGTGTGACACTTGCTTCCAACCTAGTACTTTTTACAAATGTAGCAGATAAATAAAAGTTTTCAGGATATTTCAATAATAAGTAAAATTCTATATATATTACATTATCGGTAAGGCACCAAAAGTATACCAGGACAGTAACTAAGACATAAATTGTCCTACCTGTATGATTAGTTGAATGATATATTAGCAATGGAAATATTCTTAAGCTTGAAAACAACTAAAATGCATAGGACTGAAACAATCAAGAAACACTTTTAGGTAGAGGGTAATCTATAAAAGTTAATATGGCCATCGGTTAGGGGAATAGGAATTATATTATCAATTTATTATTGTTATTAATTCAAAAAAAAAAAACGTTCATTAAAGGAATGCATAGTAAAAGGTTACTCTTTTAATGTATATAAAACCTTTCTGTAAGCTTTAAATTATCTAACTCAATGAAGTATACTAAAGTAGATTTTTACATATAATTAAAAGCATGTTTACAAATGTTATTTAAGCAACATCTTAAAATCTATACATTGCAAACGTTATCCAAATACGAATGGGGGGCTCTGTATGAATGCAAGCCTATTGTATCCCCTTTAACACAATGAAAACCCATTCTAACGCCTAACACACAATAAAAACTATTCATATAAAAACAATCAGATCTTCTTCGTTCTGCAACATTAAAACTATAAATCGATTTTCTTAACCTTTTATATAAAAATTATATCAAATTAACTCCATTTCTATACTGCAAGCTGTCACTGTTTACTCTTTTAAGTCCAAGGGTAGCCAATTTAGGAATAGGGCTGACATTTAATTTTTTAGGTTCTTGCATAAAAAATCAATTTAAATCTCCCTTATACAAAGGAAAGTCATTGTATTTTTCATTATAACGCTTTACTAATAAATTTTAGTTCACATATGCATAAACGCCATTAAATGATTAAAAACAATAACGATATGCATTAAAACCAGTAAATTGCTTTTATTTAGTGATCATTTTACTGCCATTGATCTTTTTTCTTCTTTTACACGTTGTATATAGGGCAATTTAAAGCCCAACGTACGGCAGGGGTTCCATTTTCTTATGGGAGATTTCGGTAAAGGTGGATATCGAACCGCGCCTAGATATGCAGAGCCAATAAGGAACCATTATGGGAGAAGAGAATACCGAAAACCGTCTCTTTAACTTTTAAAGTCTTTATTTTTTAATGATACAGTTACTTAAACCTAATACAATTGTGAGATACTTATAACAACACATAGCAGCGTCTTTTCTTCTTCTTTAAAATAGGTATTTAAACTCATACTTCCCAAAATTTCATCTTTTGCTACACTATTTTACATATTGCTAATACGCAGCTTCATCATTTTCGTTTTCACTATATAATACTCCAAATCGAGTTTTATTTCTTTTACTTGTTTTATTAATGTCTCCAACCTCTTCTTTCGCTCCTCCACACTTACTGCTTTTTCTGTACTTTCTACCTTACGTACTACTACTTTCGTCATTGCTGCTAATCAAGAGTCTACTGTGCACACATACAATGGGGACTTTTAAACCCTAACAATCATGGTTGCCAACACTACTTTCTATTCTAGCTTTTTCAAAAATAGTCATTCTTCTTCTCAAAAGCGGTGCAGAATTCATCATTTTTCTCGGGGTCAGCATTGCACTCCTAGATGATAAGCCTATTGGAAAAGCTACCCTTTACCCCTAAAAGTGATTAGCTTTTTCTATAATATAAAACTACTTTCAGATTGCACTTGGACCTTCTAACCCCTCATGACCAGATGTTTAAGTTTTGACCTAGTTCAGTTTAGCCTGTGTTGAGTGGCGGCTCCCCTGTTTTGGGAAACGGTTATCTGTATTTGGGGGAACATCCTGGCGGACCATAATATGAGCCCACGCTTATTAGCATAGACCCCATCATTCTTCTTATTTCCATGACCCGTTTAGAATTGGTCCTGCAGGTTTCGGCTACATTTCGGATGATGTCGGGTAAGATCGGCCTGTAGAACATATGGTCTTGAAAATTTCTTGGAGACCTTGAGAATTTCCAACAACCAGATACTGTAAGCATAACGTTTAGCCAATACAGGAACCTTGATAAACATTCAGCATAGACAACAACCCTCTTGTTTCCACGAACTGATTCTATTGTTAGAATTCAGTAATAGGAACTCTTATTTGCTGTTTCCCAGAATTTTACCTACAAGGAATGTTAAAAGTTGACTTGTTGACCTAGATGGATAGGCTGGGTTATAACCTGAGAAATAGTTTGCATCAGAGGGCTTTTACATAAAATAATACACTTAAAATAATAGCATTTTATTGTAAATATTACAAACTTTTCCCCCCTTTACTTGTAAGCACACATTTTATAAACCTTTACTGATATTGTCTTACATAGTTATTATATAAAAAGTGTACATTCGTCAAAGCACAATTACAGGTGGTTTGTGTATGAAAGAAACAAGTTGTTTTCATTTTGGGTAAAGATGGTTGCTCTTCAATTTCTATAACTGACTGTCTCAATATTTTTCGAATGTAATCGGCTTTTTCTCGCCCTTTAACGTACACATCATCTGTTACCGATATTAGTTCACGAAGTATATGTGGAAAGAGATGTGTAGAGGTATATCCAGATCCCCATTTGATGCAGTGATGATTATTGATTAACCAGATGGCTTGTCGTTGAAATTCTACATCTAAGAGGTGCCAAGGAAATGGTGGTTTGAACACAAAATGGGCAGCTTGATTTCCATTGTATATTGCTAGCTCTTTGGGTGTAAATACATGTTTTGCCGTTTTGAATCCCTGTACATCAACTATTACAATCATCGTCTCTGTAGCGTGACCCCCGTAACTACTTATGAGTACTGAAAACATATGCACAGTTTCAGAATTTTAAATGCACAAGAGCGCATGTGTAGTTAAACCGCACATTGAGACATTTCCCTTTTATGCAAGTGTCAGACATCTACTTATAACTTTAACTAATATCTAATTGCTCTTCACAGCACTTTAGGTTTACCGTAAAATTATTCATTCTTATATAGATGTACCAGATGCATTCGGGGTTAAAATATGGACAGGATCGGACAGGATTGGGACCTTGAAAATTATTTCTCTGAATTGTAATATGGCGTGACCTTGTCTATTTTTAGAAATTATAACGCGACCAGAACAATGGATCGCCTTTGTTATAAGAAGTGTTACCTTGAAATGTTGTAAGTATAGACATTGAAGCGTCGGCTTAAACAATGAATCGTCTTTTGTTCTTTAAAAATTGATTTCTCAGAATTGAGGTGTATTTTTATAACTCGGTCGGAACAATGAATCGTCTTTGTTATTTTCTCAGAGGTGTGCCCTTGGGGGGAATTCTTGGAATTAACTTTGAAATTTACATAACTGTATAATTAAAAGATTTTAATTTGTATTTTTGCATATAAGTTTAAGAGATCTAGGTTTGTAATGAGTCACGGATAATGTCTCAAAGTAAAAGGATCACAGATCCTGATATGAAGGCTTTAAGGAAAGCCGAATGTATGGCTAGTAAGCATTATAATGAAGCGATGAAAATACCTATTAGGAAAGATGATGATGTCTTGTGGACCACATTAAACGAGAATCAGTTGAAGGAAATTGAATGTGAAAAACAAATAATAAATAAAATAGATATGATCCAGCAAAGGTATTACAAAATGTTAAGTACATCAAATTTGCCATAATATGTACATTTACTTAAATCGATCTTTTATCTGTATATATAGATGAATATTGTGGTTAATAAATTATGTTTTATAAAAAAATATTTTACTTATTAGATGACCTAATCAGTCTGAACAATGCATCGTCTGTGTTTTCAGAATTTCAGAAGCTATGACTCAGCCAAAACAATGAATCGCCTTTGTTATCAGAGGTGTGGCCTTATAAGCATAGACTTTGAAGCGTTTCTTGATTTCCCAGAATTGAGATGTATTTAGATAACAATCTATTTTTTAGAAATTATAACGGAATAATGGATCGTCTTTGTTCTCTCATGTGACCTTGAAAATTATAAACATAGACTTTGAAGCGTTGGCTAAAATAATGGATCGCCTTTATTCTTGATTTCTTAGAATCGAAGGGTATTTAGATAACTGCATAGACTTTGAACAATGGACCCCTTTGTTCTTGATTTCCTAGAATTGAGGTGGGTGGTAGCTGGATAACAATCTATTTTAGGAATCAGAACGCTTATGTTCTCTGTGTAACCTTGGGGAAACGGTTACCTGTGTTGAGAAACAGCCATCTGTTTTGGAAAACGGACCTCTTTTGGGAAACGGACCCTGTTTTGTGAAACGGGCCCTGTTTTAGGAAACGTCTACCTGTTTAGACCACTTGAGGGCACTGGGGAGGCGTGACATTGCTTATTGTAATAAGTCTCGAACAATGTCTCAAAGTAGATCCTGATATGAAGACTTTTAAGGAAGCTGAATGTATGGCTAGTATACAATATAATGAACCTATTAGGAAAGATGATGTGGTCCGCATTAAACGAGAATCAGTTGAAGGAAATTGAATGTGAAAACAAATAGTAAATAGATATGCTCCAGCAGAGGTATTACAAAAGTGACTATATCCCATAATACTTAAATCTGTATATTGTGGTAGTCTTATAAAAATATTTTACTTGTTAGATGACCTAATCAGTCTGAACAATGCATCGTCTTTGTTCTCGGAATTTTAGAAGCTACGACAGAGCCAAAACAATGAATCGTCTTTGTTCTTTTACCTTGCAAATTGTAAGCATAGATTTTGTACAAGGGCCCCTTTATTCTTGATTTCCTAGAATTTCAGAAGCTATGACTCAACCAAAACAATGAATCGTCTTTGTTCTCTCATGTGGCCTTGTAAACATAGACTTTGAAGCGTTGACAATGCATCGTCTTTGTTATTGATTTCCTAGAATTGAGATAACAATCTATTTCTAACTGAACAATGAATCGTGTTTGTTATTAGAGGTGTGACCTTATAAGCATAAACTTTAAATCGTTGACAATGGTTCACCTTTATTCTTGAAAGAGATGTATTTAGAATCTATTTTTATAAATCAACTAGAACAATAGATAGTCTTTGTTCTTTCATGTGGCCTTGAAAATTGTAAGCATAGACTTTGAACAATGCATCGCCTTTGTTATTGATTTCCTAGAATTGAGATAACAATCTATTTTTATAACTCAACCTGTACAATGGAATGTCTTTGTTCTTTAACCTTGAAAATTGTAAGCATAGACTTTGAACAATGGGCCCCTTTTTGATTTCCTGAATTGAGATGCGGAATCTATTTTAGACCTGAACATGGGAAACGGTTGCGAAACAGCTATCTGTTTTGGGAAACGGACCCCTGTTTTAGAAACGGCTACCTGTTTTAGGAAACGGCTACCTGTTTTAGGAAACGGCTACCTGTTTAGGGGAACGGCCACCTGTTTAGGGGAACGGCCACCTGTTTAGAGCACTTGAGGGGGCGTGGCTTTGAAACATGGGCTCTTGATTTCCTAGAATTGAGATAACAATCTATTTCTAACTGAACAATGGATCGTCTTTGTTATCAGAGGTGTGACCTTATAAGCATAAACTTTAAATCGTTGACAATGGATTGCCTTTGTTCTTGAAAGAGATGTATTTAGATAACACTCTATTTTTATAAATCAACCAGAACAATGAATCGTCTTTATTCATTTACCTTGAAAATTATAAGCATAGACTTTGAACAATACATCGTCTTTGTTCATGATTTCTCAGAATTGAGATAACAATTTATTTTTATAACTCGACCAGAAGAATGAATCGCTTTTGTTCTTTTACCTTGAAAATTGTAAGCATAGACTTCGAACAATGGATCGCCTTTATTCTTGATTTCCTAGAATTGAGATAACAATTTATTTTTAAGATAACAATCTATTTTTATAACTCATCCATAACAATAGATCATCTTTGTTCATTTACCTTGAAAATTGTAAGCACAGACTTTGAACCGTTGAACAATGCATCGTCTTTGTTCTTGATTTCCCAGAATTTTAGAAGCTATGACTCATCCATAACAATAGATCGTCTGTGTTCTTTCATGTGACCTTGTAAGCATAGACTTTGAACAATGGGGCCCCCTTTTTGATTTCTCAGAATTGAGATGTGATCGTATGGGGGAAACGGTTGCGAAACAGCTACCTGTTTTGGGAAACGGCTACCTGTTTTTAGGAAACGGCTACCTGTTTTTAGGAAACGGCTACCTGTTTTTAGGAAACGGCTACCTGTTTTTAGGAAACGGCTACCTGTTTAGGGGAATGGCCACCTGTTTAGGGGGCGTGGCTTTGAAACATGCACCTCAGGGCTCTTGATTTCCTAGAATTGAGATGAATGGATCGTCTTTGCAGAGGTGTGACCTTCTAAGCATAAACTTTAAATCGTTGACAATGGATTGCCTTTGTTCTTGAAAGAGATGTATTTGGATAACACGCTATTTTTATAAATCAACCAGAACAATGAATCGTCTTTATTCATTTACCTTGAAAATTATAAGCACAGACTTATTTCTCAGAATTGAGATAACAATTTATTTTTTATAACTCGACCAGAAGAATGTTCATTTACCTTGAAAATTATAAGCATAGACTTTGAAGCGTCGTCTTTGTTCTTGATTTCCTAGAATTGAGATAACAATTTATTTTTATAACTCGACCAGAAGAATGAATCGCTTTTGTTCTTTTACCTTGAAAATTGTAAGCATAGACTTTGAACAATGGGTCGTCTTTTGATTTCTCAGAATTGAGATAACAATTTATTTTTATAACTCGACCAGAAGAATGAATCGCTTTTGTTCTTTTACCTTGAAAATTGTAAGCATAGACTTTGAACAATGCATCGTCTTTTGATTTCCTAGAATTGAGATAACAATTTATTTTTATAACTCGACCAGAAGAATGAATCGCTTTTGTTCTTTTACCTTGAAAATTGTAAGCATAGACTTTGAACAATGCATCGTCTTTTGATTTCCTAGAATTGAGATAATAATCTATTTCTAACTGAACAATAGATAGTCTTTGTTCTTTCATGTGGCCTTGAAAGCATAGACTTTGAACAATGCATCGTCTTTGTTATTGATTTCCTAGAATGGCTAAACAATAGATCGTCTTTGTTCTCTGAACTTGAAAGCATAGACTTTAAACCCTTTGTGTCTCAGAATAGGGCGTGGCCTTGAAACATGCATAGACTTGCTTGAGGGTAATGACCTTCAGGACTATAATGAGCTTGAAGCGGGGGACCTCGAAGAGGCTTACCACATAACCTTGAAGAGAGTTACACACCAGTGGCCTTGACTTAGCAGGGGGTACCTTTCCTACCGCGTAGCCTGAGGTGACCTTGAAGAGGCAGGAGTACAAACCTTTCCTACCACGTGGTCTGAGGTGACCTCGAAATAGGTAATGTTACCAACCTAGAAATCTAGTGACTTTTTTGGTTAAAACCGTTAGGATGATGCACATCGCAAAACACCCTTCTCCTAACTGTTCCCTCCCGTAGTCGAAAAGTGAGTTAGAAGTGACATAGCTATACTACTATAGCAACATAATCAATACGTCTCAAACAATGAAAATAAAAAAGAAAGTTAAAATCTAGGTTATCGTAGATTTTAATTTTCCTCTTCATTTCCATTTTTTTTAGTAACCTAGGTTACCGTAGATTTTAATTTTACTTTTTATTTCCATTGTTTAGACGAAATAGTAGAATAGTAGAACAAGTGCCAACCCTTTGGGAAGTCAGATTTTCTAGCCCGCGTACTGCTGCAAATGCTGCTATAGTCTGTAAAAATAAAGATTTTCTATTTCGGCTTAGCGCTTTATTACTCTGAGACATTGAGAATATACAGCCGTTTCTTTCTAACGTTTGGATTTCAATAGAAACGTACGCGACTTAAGTGAAAGCGTAAATTACCTGCTCAATGACTTAAGACCGCTCGCGAGAGGTAAATACAATGGAATTTTAATTCTATTCCAGAAGTTATCAAACGTTTTGAACGATTTTTAATTTTAACTATGTTGCAAAGTTTTTTTTGTGTGTGGATGCAGAGGTTTATTACTTAATATAATTCATTTATTTTGAAATGTGCAACAACGAAATCATTAATTGGTAATTAAAAAGGAATTGATATGCATAAACCAGTTTTTATTGTTTACTAATAGTGACATTAATTGTACATGTAGAACATAACGTACATTCTTGTAAATAAAACAAAACAAAATTAGAACTAAGAAGCACACATTACAAATTACATTTCTTGGTTTTAGGTACGTAATGGTTTTTTAAAATCTTCAAATATAATTTTGTAATGATACTTTAAAACTCGAAATCAGAATCATCACTACAATCTTCATTTGCTTTGATAGAAATTATAAGCGGCTCGACTGTAACTTCCAGTAGGTATCGAGACCACCATTGGGATATCAATTTTTCTGTGTGTTCGATGGTTTTTGTCCAAACTTAGAACATTGTTTGAGCGACTCTTATATTTGCAGTACGCTTGTTACAGAATACTTCTCTATGTGTTTATCGTAATAAGATTTGCATATTCCAGATATTTTCGATAGCATTAAACTGGCAGTGGTACTGGTAGTCTAAGAATGGAATGTCCGTGTGGATCATTTCGTCGACTACGAACCTTTTGGTTTATTATGTTCATTAGTAATTCGTAATAGATCAACTTTAAAGCTTCACGTGGAAACGCGATCTCTTCTTTCTGCAGCCAATCCTGCAACTCTGACTTTTCCACGCTCCAGTTGGCATCTTCTACGAGGCGACTATGGTACGATGCATTATCCATTATGATTAAACTAGGCTCATGTAGATTTGGTAAAGCTGTTGAACCATTTCTCAAATAAATTGGTGTCCATGTTGTCATGATAATCCGATGACTTGAATTTGCAGCTGAAAATACCAAATTGCTGTTTTCCACAAAACCGTTTGAATTGCCCATGTAAAACAATATAGCGTTTACCCGTTGACGATTGGTCTGGATTTTCAAGTTTTGGAGTGACGTCTTGCCAGGACGTTTTGGAGAGATAGCGAATAGCCACGTTTCATCTAAGAATACTACTGGCGGACGTTTTGACGATTCCATGTTCTTCACATTCCTCAAAACGAAACGCGCGATGACGCTATGTGCGTTTTTTCGCAAAGTGCTCTTCGGTTGCAGTCTTTTGTATTTAAAACCAATGTTTTTAAGATTTTACTGATTGTAGGCAGAGATACAGTTAATAACTTTAGCTTCCAACACTTTTGTAGATCACGCAAATTTACTGGTTTTTTCAGCATACATATCGTACACTATATCCCTTATTGTGCATTGCAATCCTTCACTTATATCACTTTTCGTGTTCGTTCGGGATGAGTTTTGTATTAATGGAATGTCATTCTTGTTTCTTGCAATTATTTTTCGCAACGTCGGAAGAGAAATTTGCAATGCCTCAGCTGCTCGTTGTTGTACAGCCATTACATCACGAAGAAGGCCGAAATTATTTTTTTCTCGATCAAAGTATTCATACACATTCACAATAAGTTGTTGGCACATTTTATTAAAACAGCTTCCGGGCATCGTTATTAGGTTACAACAAGAACACGCTGCCTTATCACAGCAAAAGTAAAGACTAATTCAAATATTATATAGGAATGCACTTATACCTAATGGGATAATTAGTAGAAAGTGATGAAAGTGGTAATCAATTCCTCATTATTTACTCTATTATAATAGGTGGCTATTTGCGTATTTCGACCCCAAAATAACACATTGCCTCAAAATCTTTTTAAAAAACGAACTTCGAACACCGCCGTAACGAAAGTATAAAAAAATCTGGCCTTATCAAAAAGATAAAATTTGATCATTTCGAAATTTAATATCTGGAAAAGTATTTGAGATACCGGAATATTGAATTCAGTACCGAACTGAGTTCGTTGAAAACGTTTGGTAACTTCTGGAATAGGATTACATTTCCATTGTCTCAGAGTAATAAAGCGCTAAGCCGAAATAGAAAATCTTTATTTTTACAGACTATAGCACGAGTGCAGTTACTAGCCAGGACTTCGAAAAGTCAAATTTGCTAACACACGTGCTGTTACTGTAAATGCACCCCGCTCGTACATTTACATTAATTTTTAAACATCCTTTTTCGACGTAGTGCATAATTTGTATGTTATTGTAATTAAGTGCTTATGATAATTATAAAATAAACCGGTTTAGCACAAGGTTACTCGGGATTATATTCATTACCTTCAAACAAACTTTACATGATTATAGTAGCAAAAGTGTGTTCAAAAGTATATTTTAGGCGTACGTAGCTAAACACAATTAGTTAAAATAGCAAAAAATTCATTTAAAGCATTGCGTGAACTAAAAACTGAAATATTTACTAATTAATTACATCTTTCACTGCTACATAATATAATTGTCAATGAAATAATATAGTTTTTTTTTTTTTTTAATTAGGAGATTTCGCAATGTTCAGCTCCCTATGCCAAGTATTTTTTTTAATTTCATTACTGCATATTTCAGGTAAATTAAAATTACTGGATTTATGTTTAGGAATTTTATTATTAGGCATATACGTAGGGTTTGTAAGTTCAACCAATTTGTTGGCATCAAGAAAATACTGCGGATACCAACATACTGATGACTACGTCAGGGATAGTGCTTACAACTCTAGAGATGAATTTCCTTGGATTGCTCAAATATTATATAATAAAAGTAAAGAAATATATTGTTTAGGAACTTTAATTAGCGACCAATATGTACTAACTGGAGCAATTTGCTTAGTCAATCCAAGTTTAAATTTGTGAGTATTAAGTGACTAAGTGTACAATAAACTAATAATCAAAGCAATGTGCAGAACAGCAGTACGACTTGGGGATTATAATATAACAAGTGACACAGATTGTGTTAAAGATTCCGTTTTTGATGAAGAATGCAGCCAACCTTTTCAAGAAATTGAAGTCGAACAAACAATACCACATCCCGAGTACAATTTAAAACTTCGGCTAATGATATTGGTCTCGTTAGGCTTACAAAGCGAGTTCATTTCACAGGTAAATAATATTTCATCCTGGGATCTATCATGAAACATTTTTCAGATTACATACGACCCATTTGCATGCCATTATCTGAAGATTTGAAACTACAAGACCATCAACAGTTGGCAGTGTCTGGTTGGGGCTCGGTAAGGAAAGAACTACTATTAAAAAAAAAGTTTTAGCCAAGTTAGCGTCTCATGAACAATGTAAGGAAGTATATCAAGATTCACCGTTCCCTATAATGTATTACCATTTATGTGCAAGTGAAATTGAATCTTATACATGTCAAGGAGATTCTGGTGGTCCTTTAATGTTAGCAATCAACAATCAATGGGAACAAATTGGTTTGCAGTCATTTGGAAAAGGTTGTGGTTCCATATATCCTTCAGTGTACGTGAATACCGCAAATTTTTTTGGATGGATTAAAAAAAATTTGCGGGAGTAAGTCACGATCAATTTTGAAATTTAAATATTCGGGGGCTTTAAATTGTGGTGGAATAAATTATATTGTTTAAAAATCGATTTAAAGAATTAAATAAAATTAAATATTGTTTTGTATCAATTAATTTAGAATTCTTTAAAGCAGAGTTTGTGTATTTAAGTTTTTTAACTTTTTGTCGATTGTGTTTTAAACACTAATTATACAGAACAATTTAAAAATAAACATAATTATTTGAAAATTAGTGTAACATTGGGATAATATTGATAGCTTGTATATGGGTTTCTTACGTTTAACTACAATTGGGTCGATTTTGAAAATGACGATTACTCCAATATTGCTATTACAATATTTATTCAGTATAATATCTACCTCTTGACGCATCTTAATAATTAAAACTCACACCGTGGACTCACTAAATTAACAAATCGGTGTTTCCACGCCTCGGTGTGGTTATTTGTTCTTTCTCCGTTTTCTAGTGTAATATGGTGGACATTCCACGTTTCGGGTGGAAAAATTGACGGAATATTTCGAAACCGTACTCGAGCATTGTTGTTAGCCCCTGCTATCCTCTTCTATTTTCCGAATACGTATGTACTATTGAAGTGATCTAGCAGATCTTGCAAATATGCCATACCTTCCGTAATATTTTCTTTGGACATACCACAAATTTCGAAAATACAGAGTCCTCCCTCCCTCCCTCCTGGTTCAGTTTTTGTAATACCTGTGAATTTCTCATATTGGGGCGTTTATGATTCATGAGTGTTCTTTGTAATGAATCTTCACCAATCATTACTGCACGAGCCCCATCGTTAATTATTGCTACCCCCTCGGCGTATATTTGCAGCGGTTTCACTAAGATGTCTTTAACCCTTTTCTTCATTTCTTGGACACATTTCGTAGCTCTGACTTCTTATTCGTGTTGAGGGTGATTGTTTGCTGCTCTTACATTCGGTTGATTGTTTTCCAGGGTTGTAATCAAATTTGCACGACTCTATAATGAAAATAACGTGTTCATAAATATTTTATTAAATAAATAGTTTGTAGTATATATGTGGTGTAAATGGTGAAATAAATTTAATAAAAAATGAATGCAAGTAATAATGAAATAAAGAAATAAATTCTCCAAAACACACATATCGTCAAACTGACTGGAGATACTAACCATTCACCACAATAGTGCCTTCGACTCCAATCGGTAGATTAAGTTGGGTGGTTCATTCGTTTTGATTTGCTCAATCACCAATAAATCTGCTGTGTTATTTTCACTTAACATAAATAAAAAGTGAAATGTAATACTAATAAAATGATCTCGGGCACCAAGTTATTTTTTATCTCGGAACAACTAAACCGAGTTTGTTAATAAAAATTTTATCAAAATGTAAAAAAATAACAATATACAGACTATGTTTATTGACAGAAAATGAGAGATGATTAAATAAAATATATGTTAAAAACTAATTGTAAAAACCTTAAGTTACTAAAAAATCATTAAACGTTTATACCTGTACAATATATACAAAATCTTCTTGAGGATCCCTGGTATTATAAAAAATGTGATGCGGAAATGCATACCAAGATGACGTAATCCTTGTGTAATTGCGCAATATTCGCAATAACCAAAAATTGGAATTATCTCTTAAAAATATCTTCTTTAAATTGGAAAAATCCGTTTAATGCATTTCTTGAAATGAATAATCCAATCAAATTTGCTATCATAAAATGAAAGCGTACGCAACAGTAAAATTAAATGCGTACTTAAAATGTAATCAAAGTACAAATAGAAAATGCAGTAAAAAAAAAGAAAGTGCCTGAAAAGAGCAAATGTTTTAATGTTTCGTATTACGAGTTAAAAGATATCTTACCATAAAATTTATGGCACTTTCACATAAAATTTAAGTAAAAAAACTACCACAACGCTTCCTGATGCAAGGTGCATCAGGAAGTGCAAAATGGATGCTTTGGAAGTTAGATCATGCGGTCGTGCGCCCAAGGATTTGCGCAAAGGGTTAAGTTATGACGTGTTGCGCAGAAGATATAAGCGGGATAAAATTTCAAGTGGGAATATAAATTTTTACGAAAATATGTACTATGAAGGTATGCAAATTAAGTTGCCTACCTCATACAGCCTATCCAAGAGGAGTTTCTAACGTGTGTTTTTGCCGCACGCCGAAGCGGGAAACGGCACCAGTGCATTATTTTGTGCCAATCTATCAACAATCTTAAAATATTTATAAAACCTTAATAATCCTTCGAAACATCGCAATTTCGAGTTTATATTTACGCCACATAACATTCACACCCGAATTCAACTTTTTATTGAAGTCCCACACTAGCAACTTTCCTTCCGCAAAATTCAGTAAATTCAACACTATTTTTCTTGAGTATACATAAAATTTTGCATTGTGCAATATTGTCATTTTTAGAAGATAAAATATGTACACATATTCTTCCTCTAGACCTTTATACAATCCTAACACATAAATTCACACGTTACACCTTTACAGCGATTTTAAACTCACATTCCTTAAAACACCGTATCCAAATACAGTAGTATTTATTCATTATCGTCTCAATAGGGGTGTTACTAAAACATTATTTCTCATTCAAATTTAATACTTTCAACTCATATATTTATACCTCATTTAAACATGCTTGTAAGTAATATTCAACGCTTTACTACAAAATCCAGTGGCGTTAAGACCAACTTACATTATGTACACATAAAAAAATGTTTTTCGTGCAAACTCACGTTTGTATATTATTCAAAATACGTCTTACGCACAACACAAGACTACATATACCAATTGAGTCAAAATAATCTCACAATGTTTTTGGTAGATAATTTGTCTGCTTGATTTTTAACTAAAGTGTCAATTATATTTCAAATGTAACCATTTGCTTAAGAAGTTCGTTTTATAATTGATATTTCTTTATTAAAATTTGTTTGCTTTAAGGATAATAAGATTACTCTATGCACTAATGATCTATTTTTTATTATTTTTATTTATTTTATTCTTAACTGATTTTAGTAAATAATTATAAGTTGCAACGAAAACTTTGAGTAAATTAGCAATTTAGAATTAGGCATAATTATTGTGATCATTTCTAAGATGCGTTTCGGATTCTACTGCTAAAATCACTTGAATTTTTGTTTTTGTTAAGAAATTTCAGCTCCTTGTCATTAAATTGAACATTTGACTGGTTTAAGAATCTTGTGTGAAAACTGCAGGAAATGTTCTAATCTATATTTGTTCTATGTTGATGTCGTTGCTTTTGGATAGAATTTAGAATGTTATTTATTTATGTGATGTATTTTTGTTTGATGTAACTGACAGTTTGTGTAATATTTTTGTCAAATACACATATCAAATTCAATATTAAGTATTTTATATAAAATTTGAGAATAAAACACCATTAAATAAACATGCAGGTTATCTCTTATTCAAAACCACTTTTTAGCTTCTTCTTAAGCCATCTTCTTTGATCGTTCTTAATTATCTGGAAAACAGGTTAACGTAAGTATACAGGTGGTATCAGCCTTTTCTTTAAACATTCTTTGTAAAGCATACACTTTCGCTGAAAGTTTAATCATAAGTTTCTTATCCAATTTGGTTTGTCCTTCTAACGAAGATTCTTTGATTAAATTTATATGTTAGAACTTTACTTTGTGGATTTCCATGTTTAATAGTAGCAAGGAGTATATTATTATGTACTCCTTGATAGTAGTAATGCTTTAAATGCAATATATTCCACAATTTGTGTTATGTGAAATATGGACATGCACGAAATAAGGTTAAAGAATATAAATTTAGGTAATGTTCGGTATTTTAATTGAGTAACAAAGTGTTGTAAACTTGTAACTCTACTGCGTGACGACATCCCATTTTTGTCCTATACTCTTGATGTTCTAAAATCAATTTTATTTTTTTTATAAAAATGAATATAATAATAGTATATTAAAAAACAAGTTTCATATGACCAGTCTTGAAGCATGAATTCAGGTTTAAAAAAGCGAGTGGCATAGCTGCGAGTTTTCTAAAGAATGAGTGCTTCAAGGTCTTATGAAACACGTTTTTTGCTATTTTTTGTAATTTGTCCCTTGTGCTGTTCTTAAACAAAAAATTGTACTTTAGTTGATTTTAATCTTAGTTCTTATAGTAACTTCAAAATTTTGCGAATACCTCACTCACCATTTGATACAATTGTGAGGGGAAAAACCTGGGAATAAAACGAGTAACGAGTGAATCGAATCCTCTATTAATTCGTGGATTTTGATAAAACCACCATCAAATTTGGTATGAGAACAGATGTTTACGATATGCTTCATAGTTTCAATTCCATTGACACAGCTGCAGTCAAGGCTAGGTATAGCAGCTCATAGGAAAAGCATAGCGTTAGTTCGTCTATGTCATCCTAATACGATTTACTTTACTCCAAATACTTCTTGCTAGATCCTTACCAAGTTCGGTAGTGGTTGGGTCTTTAATCAAGGTTTTTTTGAAAACATCAGTTTTCAACCAATCTCCCCTCCATGCTTTGATTTGTGAAAACTGCTGATAGAAGAACTCTTTTCGCAAGATGGGCTTTTGAGCCTTCAATCTATGAACAGGTGGGTTGTGAATATCTTCGCAAATCGGACATCTATGTGGAGATGAGTTATATTTGTCCCATTCTCGTTACAAAGCAGCTTTGAGTTCTATACGAGGTGAAGAAATGTTATCCAATACTGGTAGCCATTCTTTAGGAGCTGATTTTATTGTCCCAGATATAATTCGCATTATGTTGCATTATAATACGTTGTTATAAAGAATAAAGTAACCAAACCAAATAGGCAGTTACAGAAGCTACATAAGGAGTAGCGATGTCAAAAATATTAGTATTGCCACTAGTTGAGGAATTACATGAACTGCTATAAATTGGTTGCGTTACACAAGGGAATATTCGCCTGATGTTAGGTTATTTGATAAATGCTTCTCGGTTATCATCCTATTCATAATTAGAAGCAACTGAGTGCGGCGAGAGAAAATTGTTGGTAATAAGGAACTTTGCTGCTGAGATAAAGGAAGAGGAGGTAGGATTGATATTTCTTACACCGTAACTTCTTATACTAGAGAAAAAGCTTTCCACTGGATCTTGGTTAAAACAGCGAGGAGAAAAAAATTTAAAACCAGTTTGCTTTAACTTACTCCATATGTACAAAAAGCTTCGGATAGAAAATACCCATTTTTTTATAGAAGGGATTATTATAGGTTTTGGAATATATTCATTGGTATAATAAAGTGACTCTAGGATGGGAATGTAAGAATACCAAAAAGAAACATGACGGGAATTTTCTCTCACCGCACTCCGAAGTCCTTTTCCCTCAAGTGGAAACAGCAAAGTACCATTCACGCTATCGAACAATTTGTCAAAGAACAGAAGCAAATGAGCAGCGTCAGTGGCTTGAGGATCAATATAAAATTGAGAAGATGGATCTTTGCAGCACTGTAACACGTCCCTAAGCTTACGTTTAAGCGCTATAGGTATTGCGCCCTTTTACGGTGCGTAGATTAAATGATTATTATTTGCGCGCCTTCTGGTTTGGTAACCCAACGCGGTTTTATTTTGCCTCGGCCTTGCTCAGTCGTGTTCATAATTTAATATAAACGGGGTGTGGTTCGTATTAATTACTTGATAGGCTTAACACTGTCACCTTAAATAAATCTCTTAAAGCGTTTTAAAACGTATATTAACTAATTTTACAATAAATAAATAATTAATTAACAAATGTATTTATTCTTTCCGGCTCCTTACTCGCTCTCCTGGGGGGTTTCTTTCTAGGTACGTAATCGTTTCTGGAAATATAAATATATGGATTATCTTAACTTACTCCTTACTTAATATGTGATATTTATATTACGGTCCTGTATTTACAGAAGCTGGTACGGTTGCTTTAATACAGTTTTGTTCAACGGCGCCAGTGCAACGAACTCGGACGGAGAAAATCAATATCGTTCTCGGCTTATGCGCATGGCATAATTATATATTCTTCAGTAACTCTGGAGCGTTGAAGCTGGTATGTCGCGCTCCCAGGAAGTAATACACGCGCGAGATCCGCGTATGCAAATGCAAGATCTCTGGACTGTCTTTATTTAATTATAACCGGTTTGATTTTGTTATTTATTTATCTAACTGGATTAATTACGGACTTCTATACTAAATCTAATTATATACAATTTATTAGGAGAACGAAATACTGGATAATAAAATGCTATACTAAATGAATTTACTAAGGTAAATCATAATGTACACCAGGTCGTAGTTATATTAGTTAATACCGGTAAACATGGGATAATTTACGTATTATCTAATGTTTTACTCTCCGACGGATTTTCCTAACTTATGTACAAATGCTTTTACACTAGGTGTTTCGCGCTGGTTTATTCTGAACACAAATTTATGCAACAGGTTTCGTGTATACTCTCCTGCGATTAAAGGCACCGTGTATGGTTATTGTGTTTGTCTGTATGTATTGTATGTATTTGTTTCGAGCGGGGTCTCAGTAATACTCAGAAGACGTAGGCTATGGCCTGTCTTAACCGGATACACTAAGAGAAAGGTCGTAGGTCTTTACAGCCCTGTAACAAACCTTCACCCTCAAGTGTTTGCGAGTGACGTGGGGGTTACCCCTGCGTGGCACTCAGGGTGTTAGTGTACTGTGTGTTTGCGAGTGACGGCGGGATCTACCCTGCGTGGCACTCTTGGCGTTAGTGTAAGGTTATAACGTCTGGAGACTCAGCCCGGCGTTATTTACGTTCTGTAGTGTTTGATTGTAAATTGTTAGATTTCATAACTTTACAACTTACGTATCTATCAATGGCAGTACAGGATTAAACTTTAGGTTGCCCGGTGCGAGGTGGTGCGCGTTATCACACGATCGCGATGGACTCTTCGGCGGCGATTAACAGGTCGGTGCTTACACGAAGCAATCGGTGCAGACGGCTACTGGATATCGGCTTGACTTGAATCTACTCGATTCATCATCGGTTACTGGATATCGGCTTGGATTGAATCTACTTCGATTCATCATCCTTCACGCGCGTCGCGGGTTTATAAAGGTACATCTGTGGGCGGCTTCGCGGCTACCGTGCGGGGGATGCCGTTATTTGATTGGTTGAGATCATTCTGGCGTGCAAAAACTTACTGGTTTTTAGAAATACACGTCAGCGGTGATTAATAAATTATTTGTTGTGCAATATCGCGTAAACTTTTGAAATTTTAGATATAGGATGGTCCGCAAATAATTTATTCTAAAAAGCATACGTAAAGGACGCTGGTTCTTTACAGCACCAACCGAATGACTAAAAACTTGTGTGCAATGCTTTACCTTCATTTTTTTAATTAAATCTGGTAAAACATGCTCATCCGTCAATTTATAAAATTGACTGTAAGATCCACAATCTTTATCCATCTTGTAGAATTGCATTATATATATTATATGTGACCAAGACGTAACTTTATGGTCCCAATGCTACACAAAATGTAAATTTTCTGTTAATAAACCATTTCTAATATTTTCATATACAATCTTTGTTAGTTTCAACTAAAAGTTTAATGGTGATTGGTACCTCCTTGGTCACATGTTGTAGCAATTATATTAAGGCTTGCATGATGAACGGGACGAATAGTCACTTTTAAGAGTCGTTTTAAGTCGGCTGTTGGTGTTGAGTCCTCACAAGAAGCAAAGCACACAAGTTTTTTCCACTTCTTCTTAATACCTTTAATCATAAATACTAATGCATGGTCAGCAAAATGAGTACGCCGCACCTCCCCTCCAAAATCCACAAGTCCTTCCATAAAATCATAGCCTCGATTGCATTGTAAACCAGCTTCTAAGTACATTTCATCGAATAATAGTACACTATATTAGTCTAGTTTATTCAGTTTCGTTAGAGAGTATTTGTTCATTTATTCCACAGTATAAAGGAATTTTATTTAATAACTTATTTAAAGTTTAATATGAAGGTAAATTGAATAAACTAGACAAATATTTGTACCCTTTCTTTTTTGCTAGCGACAATGCTAATATTTTGTCATCTAGAGTATACCTTATCCCTCTAGCCTTCTTTTTTTTTGGTTCCTTAGTTGTGAAAGAATAACATTAATTGTGACGAAGTTCATATCATTAAGCTGTTTATTAATATTGTCGGATTTCTGAATCAATTTTAGTTTTTTGGAAGTTTTCAATGAGCTTATGGTGTTAAATTTCGTACTTTATATTTTAGTACTCACGACAGGCGCTTCTTCTACATGTTTTTTGCTTTTTGTCCTTCGTAAACCTCAAACAAAAATACCTTCGCTTACATTTTAATTGCAATCTGTTTTTTTCCCAAGAATATATGCATTTCATACTATCACTATCATTTTAAACAAAAACGATGACTGATATTAAGCAATAAATATTAATCATGAAATAAAAATATGATAAATTTGAACATACAGGCTGTGAGAGGGCGGTTTGCTGATTTTGTATGAATAGGTTCTTTTCCGGAATTCAAAAAAAAGATCTTATTCAATTTATTGAAGGTATCTGCAATTATAATCAAAAATTTAAAAGGTCAGCATATATAACATTAGTAGTACACCAGTACTTGTCGCCGCCATTTTGTTTTTTGTGACGTCACCCATGGGACACCTTTGGTCGCCATTCCCCAAGTGGGGATCGTATTTTTACACCTGAGAATAAAACGATGTTCTTTAATCTGTTATTAATATTTATTAGAGCCGGTTTTTACCAAAGGAGATTGCTTAATTGTTATTAAAAAAATTATTACATTTCTTTTAATCCGATCTACAGATTGTGACCTAATTTATTTATACATTGGGGGTTGCATTCTAATAAGAGGCCCTAGTATTGTAAGACGGGAATCTGTTCGCGGGCTTAACCCCTGTTATAAAAATTGTATACTAATAATAATGGGGAAGAATTAATAGATAAGACATGTAAAGATGACAAGTGTTTTCATAATAAAAAGATTTTATTTATCTGTTATTAATATTTATTAGGGCCCGTCTTTATCAAAGGAGATTACATAATTGTTATTAAAATTATTATTACATTTCTTTTAATTCCCATCTACAGACTGTGACCTAATTTATTTATACATTGGGGGTTGTATTCTAATAAGGGGTCGTAGTCTTGTAATATGGGATCTGCTCGCGGGCTTCGCCCCTGTCATAAAAATTGTATTCTAATAATGGGGAAGAATTAATAGATAAGACATGCAAAGATGACAAGTGTTTTCATAATAAAAATACGTTATTTATTCTGTGTTTATTATTATTAATATTTATTAAGGTTGTTTTGATTTTTATCAAGGATATAAAAACCTAGTCCTTAAATGATTATGTTCTATGCAATCTTTAAGACTGCATTTAAGCGCTAGCTCAAATTTTTTCAATATCACATTACACATATAAATGAGTAATTAAGTTACATAATTAGTTTGCTTTACAAATTATGCTTTAAATGATATTCATCTTGAGAACGTTAAATTATATGCTCAAGGTTGAAGTGGAAAATAAAAATTGCATTAATACGATAAATGGTTACACATGTGCATTGTAGGCTGTTCTACGTTTCACTGCGTGATCCTTTCAATAGCGTTATTAATTAAAAGTAAACATTGAAGGTTGACAGTTAAAATTATGTGTAAGGTCTAAGCCGAAAATAAATGCATTAAATGGTTACACATATGTATTGTAGATTATTTTACGCTTCATTGTGTGTTTTAGTTTAGGGATGACTTTTTTAAAATCAATCGCATTACTCATATATATATATATATATATATATATATATATATATATGGCGTCCCCCAGGTACCCTATCTTGAAAAGTGTAATTAGAACCTATTTGCAAGAATGCAAACTCAAGAACAAAACAATCGCTGAGTAATTTATCTTGACTTTACTGACAACAATATTGCTATTTTTCAAATTAATTGCTTACCTTACTATGACTTTCCTGGCAATAATTAAAACATTAGAATTTATTTACAAGTCTGATATTTAATTACTCGCAAACCTCAAATCTGACCAAACGATTGGGCCGTCTAGTGGTAGGTACGTTGTGTTATTTGACTGAGATAGGCTGTACGATGTCAAGTGTTACACCATGCGGGGCAGGTAAACAATAAAACTACTCAAATTAAAATTAACGAGCTTTGCGCAATGGTGGTTCAGCCCGTCAATATACTATTGTGGGAAAGAAACACCAATAAAATCCACTTTATTCATAAATAAGTAATTACACAAGCACGTTAATAAATCAAATAACACAAAAAAAAACGATGAAAGGATTAAACATATAACAACATTATAACATTAAGAGAAAAGTGAATAAAAAGCAGTTTAGTTACACATAAGAATTAAAAAACCCATGTAGTTACACCCACCATTGTGTCATAAATAATCACGATAAAAATTGTAATATCAAACATGTGGCCCTTTAAAACCAATCATGCCGGTCTTTAAGTAAATAAGCACATAAAACAATAAGGCCATATAAAATACAATAGCAATATTGCACAGGTGATAATAAGGTAAAGGCAAGGACAAAAGAAAACAGTCAAGGAATTTACACGTACACAATTGTTTAGTGACTACTAAAGCACAAAAATACATACGTAAAATTACAACAAATTTAATATAAAGACAAATCAGTTCGCCGGCAAACAATTCTACTTAAACAGACTGACACAAAAAAACTCATTAAAACAACGCCGTGCCAGGGTAAGTCGTAAATAGATCATTACATCGTGACCAATATATAAATTTGAGTGCGTTAGAAAATACAGCGCCCCTTTCTCAGGTTAAACATTCATCTATCCAACAATAAAAACAATAAAAATAAAATTCCAGGTGTTTAATGGTCATCTGGACTCGGGAGTATGTACACATTCGGCAACTGACTATTACAATTTTAACCAAGCGGTATCCTGTACCCGTTCCCCACGTCCACCTCTACACAAATGTAAATATAAACAACAAACAACAAGGCCAATTCACACAAATACAAGAGTGAGAGAGCCCTGTACAGTCTTTTGTTTTAGCAGATCTCAGGTTATTGAGCCCGCGTGCGAATTTATATTAAAATATCTACTTACACTTTAATTGTCACAGACACAGATCGTTAACATATGCGGTTTAACTTCAAAAAGGGGGACTTATTTATAGATTAATATAATAAAAACACATTAAAACTAACGCCCGAAAGAAAAGACAAATTAGCGTTGGCTAATTCAAAAGAAAATGTACACGAAAGAAATATCTTAAATATTTAAATGAAGGTATTTAATTAACCATACCGATCTGGCTCGATCGACACTCTAACTGTAACTGCCTTCTGCTCTGACTTCCAACTATGTCTGCTCTCCAAAAATCAACCCCCGTCTTTCCAAAGTAATAAAAAAACAAGAAACGTTAATTTACGCATTCGTCGGTAAAAAGCGCTACATTTAGCGTACCTCTTAGTAACGTCATGGCATGCTGGAAATCAAATCCCGAATGTAATACTGAGGAATATTTGGACATTCTTCCAAAACGGCAGTTCGGAGCTAATGGTGATTGTTTGGATCCATTCGTCGTGACCTTATCAACCTTTTCAGGTAATCCCATACCTTCTCTATGGGATTAAGAACTAGAGATGTGAAGGTTAGTCTTTGCCGTTATCCGACTACCAAAGATGAGGTAATAAAATTACTTTGTTCGAAAACTCTGTACACAAATTAATACATTCACCGTCAAGTATTGATAATGTTTAAATATCTGTTTTGTAAAGCAAAACGATGACAGATAATAAAGTTAACGTTCCACATCTCCCGTTTGATAAGCACAAGTAGAGATTTAAAAGATTAAACCGTCACTTGTATATATAAAATGCTCTTTTAAATTTATTAATGCCAGCCGAATGAATCATCTGTTTGTGTGATAATAGATCTGGTGACATATTTTATAATCACAGTTAGTGGTAAGAAAAAGGGAGCCCGCGATATGTAAGTAAAGTGGTGGAATTGACACCGTTTAAGAAATAGAATAAAACGAACTAAAACAATCACTTTTAACGTAACAAATTATCTCGAATAAAAATTGCATTTTATAGCTGTAGATCGAAATAAGTATTATATATTACAGAGTTCAAGGTAGAATTTGGAAGCGATCAATATACCTAATTAATTACTGTAAAATGAATACCGTCTTTGTGTACTGATTGACTTGCTTCATTTAAAGAAATTTTAACTAATTTAGTAGTCTTTAAAAGTATAGTTTTAAAGAATAAGAGAGTGGCCCTGAACCTTATATTTAAAAATAAAGTTTTAAGTAAAATGATACAAATGGGATGAGGACATTTGGCCCCTCACAATTCGCCCCAGGACGTTTCGCCCCCAGACTTTTCACCCCTTGTGACACTTCGCCCCTGTGACATTTCGCCCCTAAATGTTGATTACAATTTTTGCTTATTTGTTTAGGCTTCTTCTAGATTAATTTCGATACCAACATTGACTAAAGTAATTAGAAAATGGACCTATATAGTTGATAATATTCCAATATTATTATCTATACAATGCCAATTGCTAAGTAATTACGATGAGTAATGTACGATTATGATAATAGAATCTTAATCATAAATTGTGCTTAAGGTCTCATTAATTTCCAGTATCAACATATGTTAATGATCTATTAATGAGTGATTATCTTAATGATTAGCACATGTGTAATGTGCAATTATAATAATAATAATTATGATAATAATAGCAAAACTTATAGATTATTTAAGAGGAATTGCCAACAATTTTCCATTTTAGTTTGTAACTGAAATAAATAAATAAATATTTTATAAATTAATAGTCACATGTGTTTATTATTCGATTAGCTATAATAATAACATAATATCACAATTCATCATCACACCTATGGAATACGGTAGGTAAAATATAATGTACAAAGAGAAACTACAAATATGCCCAAAATTCAAGGTAACATTGTGGGGCGAAGCATCAGGGGGCGAAGTGTCCCAGGGGGCGATCTGTCCGGAAGCGAATTGCGGGGGGCGAACTGTCCGGGGGTGAAATGTCCTAAAACCGATACAAATATGCTAATGTAAATTACAATCTTCGACCACCGCTCAAATAAAATTAATACTGTAATTAGTGTAACATTATAAAATCATAAAGTTCAATAAATCTAAACGTTCAAATGGATAATACCTGTATAGTGTAAGCTAAAGAGCTGGTGCGATGATGATAAGAATGAAATTCAATAATCTATTTCTATAGTAATAGTTTTATACAATTAAAAAGACTTCATCCAATTTTGCAGATGTGTGAAACAGGTAGCTTGTTCGAAAAATTTTAAAACTTTGACTTAATAAGAATATGCGTAAGTTAGAATTAAGTCGTTTTTTATAGTGAATATTTTTTGGTGTTCAAAAGAGCTGAAAGTCATACCCATCGAATGAGAAAAAGATAATTAATCCGTGGGAAATGTTGCCATAAAGGTCAGATCACTAATTGATTTGTTATTAATTAAAATACTTCAAAGCGCGCGCGGCTCACGCACAATACATTGCAATTTCCTAGGGCGACCACGCCAGCTGAGTGGCGAGGATATGTATGCTCTGAGATTAAATTTGAAGGAATTTGGATTGTTTTAAGCTTATTAGCAAAAGTTTGCGTCATCGCTGATAACCGCCATTTTAAAATTTTAAGTTGAATTGAACTCGTAGGAAAGAGCTCGTATTCAGTAAACCGAAATTAATCATTCAACATCATCCACTGGTGAAGGAATTATTTTGTCTGCGAAGGGAAATTGTGACCCAGTATACCATATTCGCTTCCGTCCGAGTTAATAATAACTCTGAAACTTATCCTCCACTATAGCCGCCTGGGCAGCCTGTTTGGAGGACCCATCAGTTCAGCTTATCTTTGGGTGGTACCCGAGTCCGTTTTCATGGGACCTCCTGGACAGGCTACATCCGTAGCCTGTCCTGGAGGTGGTCCCATAAAATAAATAAATTGATACCGTAACTTTATAAGTATTTGAATAAATAATTTCCAAATCAGGTTTTAATTTTTGCATTGGAGTTAGTTGAGGGCAAGCTTCACTTACCACCACGGAAAGCCCGTTACAGAGAGTTCGCTGGCAATCCATGTGCGTAACATTGTTCGCTTCAAAAATGCATTGACTTGCTTTGTTCTATGAGGACGCGCGTTATCATCAACAAACACGAAACCATCGCCTATTTTATTGGCAATTGGCAACACTACAGGTTGTAATACCTCATTAAGATACCTGACACTATTCATTGTAGCATTTCCCAACATAACCAATTTAGTACGACGAGTTGCAGAAATACCTCCTCCAAACGATAATTGAACCACCTCTATAAGCTTGATGGTAAGTCACGTGGTTCTCAATATGCGTTCTCCTCTGTTTCTACAAACCCTCACTCTTCTATCTAATCTATGGAGACACACTCTAGCCTCGTACTTCTTTTGTGGGCTCTGGTCAACAATGGACATTTTTTAGAAGATGCGGACCTTAATTTACCGCATGAATCCTTCTTCTTACTGTTTGAGTGGATACTTGAGCATATGTTGCATTCAATAACTGACTTTGGAGTGTTCTTGCAGTAGAAAATCTATTCCTTCGATTCTGAACCGTAATAGAACCGTCTTCCCTAACTGTTGTACTGCGATTTCGCCCTCCGCCGTACCTATGTTGGGCAGATCCAGTGTCATTACAACGTATTCGAACTCTTCTGATTACATTGTGGCTCACATTAAAATGGACAGCAACAGTTCTTAGCGATGCAACAGTCATACGAAATCCCATAACTTAGCTCATCTCTTCAATACTTAAGCGCCTTAATGGCATCTCTAAAATGCAGTCAACCACTCTGAACGAAAACTTACTCGAGAAATTCGCAAAAATTCTCTTAAAACTTGATAAAAGTATAAGCGTCCGAGAGCTCAGTAACTGCACTTATGACAGATAATAACAACAATTCAATCTCCAATCTCATTCGATAGGTATTTGTTTGCATTCTGAAACACAGCCCTGTGCAACGGAAGTAACAATTGTTACAAACTTTCAGGTTCGTGGTAAGATTCAATACTTCTTTGTTTCCAATTTTCCAGGTAGTGCGCTTGGACTTACCTTTCGTACTATTTTTCTTACCGGGCAAGCACAGGTTAATAGGGTTAATTTGGGGAAAGGTTTTAGGAAAAACTCTACTTTTGACAATCTGTTCACATTGTTTTTTGAATCTTATTTCTTGTCTCCTTAATCCTTCTTTCATCTCTTCTTGCCCTGCTTTCATTTCTTCTTGTCATGCATTCATTTCTTCTTGTCCTTTGTTGGTATTCTTCACTTCGGTTTGGATTGCTTGCATTAATTTCGCTAACATCGACTTGTACATTTTTTGCGTTTGTGCTTCTGAAGCTTCTATAATTTCTTGACTTGATTCACTAAACATTACTTCTTCGCTATCTTGTATAAATTCACCATTTTGTTCGTGTGCATTATTCGAGCCGACTTCTTGAAACCGGATCGTAATTCCATAAAATAATTATTTAATATTTGTTGGATGCTGCTTTCTTTCAATTTTTTTTATTTCTTTGTGTTACGCCACTGGTTGATTTCAATTCACTACAATAATCATGAGATTCTCGTTTTACAAGGTGCTAATTTGACCCTCAAGTTACGGTGCCATATTGCAACGGAAGTTACAATTGCTACAAACTTTCAGGTTCATGGTAAGATTCAATACTTCTTTGTCTCCAATTTTCCAGATAGTACGCTTGGGCTTACCTTTCGCACTATTTTTCTTACCGGGCTACCTCAGGTTAACAGGGTTAATTTGGGAAAGGTTTTAGAAAAAACTCTCCTTTTCCAGGTTTAAGTTTATAATCATAATTTTTTAATCACCGATTAATTTGGAAAAATAATTTAATGTCTGAGTGTAACCTTATCAGTTATTTGATACCCCAGCAGGTTTCAAGAGGTTACTTCACCTTCAAATAGAATGGCTTTAAAACAAATTACGTATTTTTACTATTCTTACAGTTCGTTTTAAATTGACAAAAAATTCAAAACTTTCAGTTTTAATTTTATACGTTTATTCCATTTACTTCCGAATTAAACAAAAGTTTTATAGTTAATCAGTAAACAGAAACTTAATCCCCCACTAAATATAAAAACTTTAACGGCCAGTTTGTTATCTCTAGCAAAATATGAAACCACAAAAAAATACAAACAATCCTTTTTCTTTACAACCACATTAGCGATTAACGACTAGAGCGGTGTTATAACGACGAAAGTCACTTGATATCAACAACGAAACCAAATTAATTTTTACTCCCAATATTGTTGTTGAGGTATCTCTTTAATTTGTGCAGTTACAAGTTAGCACTTTCCTAGAATTGTTTTAACAGCACTCTATTTCGTCGCACTTATACAAACACAATCTACTTTCACTATGTAAATAAATTCTTGCTATCACACTAACTTTCACTAACTTCCTCTTTATTAACAAATTTGGTCCCAAATTGCATAGGACCTTCTTTAACAAAACTAAATTTGATTAATTTTCTCTTTATTGAACAAATTTGGTCCGAAGTCGCATAGGACCTTTCTTTACAGGTATTTAACCTCGACTGACTTATTATTGCATACATTCGTTAAATCACGGTCAAATATAAACGCTTATCCTACAAAATGTGCAAGCGTTTGTAGATAACGTCCAACTTACAATGTAACTCCCTTTATGTGTTTTACAAAGTCACATCCTTTAGTTTAAAATAAACTTACACAACCTCTACCATAACATTTCAACTTATATTACTTTTTCTTTTAATGATAGAGTAAAAAAATTATAGTTTTTTTTTCTTGATTAGAAATAAATAACGCCCGTTACAACTGATCATGTAGGAAGTCGTGCCAAACCCCTAAGAAGGGTTGTTTACTTTTACTGCACGTTATATAAGTGTACCAGCTCAAATGTTGAGCAGTGTATATATATATATATATATATATATATATATATATATATGTATATATATATATATATATATATATATATATATATATATATATATATATATACACCCATAAGTAAATCGTACGAATATAATGAACACTATTCTTCTATCAGATCATTTTGTTTAAATATTGCTCAGTTCGTCATACTTACACTGCAAATGTAATATATGTTCAAGGCGCACTATTAAAATCTACAAGATACATATTTATTCTGTCATAATAGTCGATTTTTTTAACGAATCTTACGCTTAAATTGAAGTATTGGTTATTACTGTCAATAAAATGAGCGTATTTTGCTCTACGATTCGAAGAAAATGGTATAAAAAGCAAATGTTTCATTTTATGTAAAACACCTAATATTTTCGAGAGGAATAAACCAATCATATACTCAAAGTTACCGCCATAAATATGTAGAGTAAACTGTAATATTCCTTTGAGACAATCATGGATGTTACCTTTCGCAGTACTTGAAGCATAGTTCAGAGTGCGTAGTCATTAAAGTGATTTGTCTATGATACGTCTATTAAAGAATCAAAATAGTAGCAAATTACAAGAATATTGATATATTTATATTTTACTATCTTCAAGAAGTTAACCGGCCCGGTTTTCACACAGTTAAAATTTTTTTTCGTTATCGTTCATAATTAAAAAACGATTCGAGGCGTGACCGTTTTAGTTAGTTTTGTTTTTGTGTAAAAAGTGGGTATGTGGACCATTATTGAGTTTTATAGAAGCGGTCGACCTTGGCGTTTTTAAGTCAACATGTATTTTATGCGTATAACATAATCGATATGTTTAAGGTCTATGTCCAGGTTTTTATATGTTTAGAATATTTGATAAAAATCAAAACTGCCCCTAATAAATATTAATAATAATAAACACAGATTAAATAGCATCTTTTTTATTGTGAAAAACACTTGTCATCATCTTTACATGTCTTATCTATTAATTCTTCTCTTCTCATTATTAGAATACAATTTTTATGACAGGGGCGAAGTCCGAGAACAGGTTCCTATAACAATCTTACAACTCCAAGGCCAAATCTGAGGTCGATCTCAAGGCAAAAATACATCCCACACGTGCGCGAGTACAAAAAAGGGGCTGGAAACGGACTGAGTCTATGATGCCACAAAAACAAAATGGCGGTGACAAGTGTCTGGGTACTACTGATATAGCTGGGGAATTTAAAGATTTTAAAATCTATGTGAAAATCAAACTAACTTAAAAATAGAGAGAGTTCGTTGAGATAATGGGGAGTTCGTCTGTTCCTAGCTGAAAAATACTTTTAGAGATCCTGGGATTAAGCATGAACTTACAATTCCATATACGCTAAGTCAAAATGGTGTTTCAGAAAAATATAATCGTACTATCCCAGAAAAAATGAGGTGTATGATGGCTGACGCTGGTTGCGACGAAAGAATGTGGGCTGAAGCAGCAAATACAGCGGTATATTTAATTAACAGTAAAATCCCTTAGTAAAAAGATACCACGCAAAACACCAAAAGACCTATAGACTGGAGAAAAGGTTAACGTAGATCATTTACGAGTGTTTTGTTGTCCAGCATACGTTGGAATACCTAAAGAAGGAAATTAGACCATACAAGCAAGTTATGTATTTTTGTTGGATACTACGAAGAAATTAAAGTGTATAGACTTCTAGATTATGAAAATCCCTCTATACTGATAAGAGTTCGAGACGTAATATTTTTAGAAAATAAGTGTTCAAAAAACTTTGGTGTAGAAGAACAATCTGAAAACCAAATCCTTTCAAATATTTTGGTAGAAAAGAAAAATCTGCTAATGAGTTGTCAGAAGAACAGGATATTTGTAACGTTTCTGAAGCAGAAGAAGAAGAAGAAGAAGAAGAAGAAAAATTCTGATCGTCGATATCCAAAGCGGAAAAGGATCCCTGAAGAAGATTTTCTACTGTACAAAGGAGCGAGAGAAGAAAACGTGCAGTGTCCAGTGTCAGAAAGTGAGGCATTACACAGTGAAAAGTGGAAAATCCAATGAATGCCGATATAATGCTCTAATAGGCGTTTAGTTGATAAGCCGGTTGATAAAAGGATTGTTTAGCGCAAGTGCGTATCTACTTGTTATTAGTGGCAAAAGGTTTCTCGCAAATTTGTGGTATAGATTACAAGGAAACTTATTCTCCTGGTCTTAGGTATTCCTCAATCAGACTTCTGTTGGCCATGGCCGTAGATATGGGTCCCAATGTGAACTATCTATTTAATTTGGGACAAGCCAAACAATTTTTGGTTTAAACATAACACAATCTGACAATAAAATTTCAATCAATCAAAGCTATTATATTATGAACTTAATCAATAAATTTAAAATGAATGATGCAAATTTAAAACTATTAAAAATAGATAAGATTGAAAATATTCTTCCTTATCAGGAATTAATAGGTTCTCTGTTGTTTTTGGCAATTAATACGAGACCAGATATAATGTCCGCGGTAAATTTTTTAACTCGATATAATAATTATTATGGAAACGAATATTTCAAACACGTTAAACGACTTTTACGTTATCTCAAAAGTACTCTTGATATAAATTTAACTTACTCAAAAACTGCAAATAATTACACGCTTCTGTCGATGCTGAGAGGGCGAACGACATTAACGATAGAAATTCTTATTCGGGGTTCGTTTTTAGATTTAGTGGAGGGCCTATTACTTGGGTGGCTAAAAAGCATAAATCAATTAGTCTTTCGACTACTGAGTCTGAGTATAATACGTCACCTGAGAGCAGAACTATTCCAAAAACATTTTAACTCCATCCTATGCAGAAACACGAACTCCATTTGATGCAGAAGTAGTCTATGCCTATATTGGAGGGGAGTCTAATAAAATCGCTTATTACCAACTAGCCTAACTCGCGGGTGCGTGTATTGTTCAGCGCATCAGTGTTCTATGTGCGGTGAAGTATACTAGTTGCATGCGCATCCCGTTGTGTGTGGACATAGACTTGTTCTGACCTGTTAGTAGTTGCAAATGGACGTCGTCAGATGTCCAAATTTTTTATTATTATTAATCAGTTTCCTAAAGTTTATTAGCAAGACGCCGTCCTTATTCAAAATTTTCCTGTCATGATTAATTATTTGCTAAGTAAAATACCAGTACTGATATAATATTCACGGAATTTATTAAGATAAAGTGACTCGCTAAATGCACAGGTGCAAGCAATTATAAAAATTCGTAGAAGTTTTAGTAAAAGTTAAACATGTTTCATAACGTTGCATAAAATTGCACAATAATTAATCATGCATCCTCCCTCCAGACGTAAATCCCAAAAACGTTTAAAAGTTTGTATACGTCAGAGCATCTTCCGCCAATACTGGCTTACGGAATCTCACCACCAAAGTTTCGTAACCACCCTCGCGAATTCTTTATAAAAACGCGGCACGCGCTGCAAGAGAAAGATTTTTCTTAATAAATAAATATAGATAGACTCTCTCGAATCTAATCGTATCAATCGCTCTCCACCAGAAGACCGCTACCAGAAGAATCCGAATAGAAGTCGTGTGCTCTATCATCGCGTTCGCGCCGACTACTACCGTTTAAATCCGCCAACCTGTAACCGCCGTCCGAGTAGGAGTCGCGAATCCGCGACTTGATAGCATCACCGAAGTCAAAGAGTTAGAGTTGCAGAGATCTAACGTTGAACGCACGTAAGTCGAGATAAATACAACACTATACACCTGGTGATAGGGATATGCAGGGTTGTAAGCCCGACATACTCTCTCATTACTAGACACCTACACTGTGGAGTTTGAAGGGTAGTTGCCCGACATTCCATTGACCGACAGAGATCCTCTTGCTTAGTTTAACGGGTGGTTGCCCAGATTGCTAACAAAGGAGACCCACACACACACCTACACTGTGGAGTTTGAAGGGTAGCTGCCTGACATTCCATTGACCGACGGAGATCCTTTTGTTTAGTTTAACGAGTGGTTGCCCAGATTGCTAGCAAAGGAGACCTACCTACACAAATTTACACTAACACTAACACTAAAAAACACCTCGACAAACGTACCAACAACCGCAGAGTACTTGTAACTAAAACCTCGTCGGAAGATTAAGCTGAACACCTAGTTAACGCCGTTAATCCAGTAAGATAGAAACGTAACCGTAAAAACTAGACGTGTTAGTCAATATTAAATTATCGTCTGTAAAAAAACCACCGCCGCCACCACCGGAAAAACGTAAGTTATACCGTTTGCAATTAATAAGATTGTTACCTGTAAACCAAAAACTATCAGATAATATATTTCGTGTTAAATAATTCAAATCATTATTGTTAGACGCGAAAAATTCACTTTAATAGAAAACGAAGGTTTTATATTTTAAAATCGGCCAACATAACAAAAGTTTTTTATTTTATTTAAATAAAACCTGTGTACTAAAGTAATTAATATAGGAACAAAAACAAATAATCCGCGGCTACCGTATAGAAGCTACCTTCAAAACGAAAAGCTTTCATTTATTTAAAAAGGGCAAAATTGAATGTAAACGTGAAGGAGTTTATTTTCATAAGAAAAGCAGGTATAAAATTAGAGTACTTTTATACATTTGAAAACGACCGCTTTAAAATATCGATTATTTCTTTAAAGGCAGAGCATTGAACTCGGTGTTTTATCGCACACGTATTTATAACCGGGTTATCTTGCTACCAACTTCTGTAGTTTATACAGGGACGCATTTAGGTAAAATTATTTATTTTATTTCGGCAGTTAGAACAATATAAATTGATATCAGTCAAAGGACGTAAATTAATAGTCAAAACCCAACCCTTCTATTAATGTTACATTGCAGAAACTCCAGAGGACCACCTAACCCTCCATCCCAGGACCAGCCAGGAAGGGGAGAACTACAGGATAATATATATTTTGTATTTATATCTTAGAAGTAGTTTACAGTAACGGAATTAGTTTTGTAAAAAGATAATAGGGAATAAATGTATATAAACTTCTTTATCTATTTGTTCAAAGTGTTGAGAGCCTGAATAACGAACCCCGATCCTTATTTTGCAAGTACAAAATTCCGACTGAGCTAAAAAGGGCAAAGTGAAAATTATTCATTAGTGGTAATACACTTAACAGTAAACCTCCATTTCCGTAAACAGGAAAAGGAGTGGCGTAATACATAGTGACTTAGTATAGTGTCTTTGATGGACATATGCTCATTCTGACCTAGTAGTAGTAACTTATTATATGAGGTGATAGTAGACTTATTCTGATGTGATTTAGATTTTTGTTTATAATTCGAAATGTTTAATTCAAGAATTGAAAAAATTAAAGCTCTGTTCCAACAAAACAAAGAAAACCAGCCTTTACGTAAGTGATTTTTTTTACAATGAACATATTGTAATAATGTGTCCTTTACGAACTGTTACTAGTTTATCTTACTATGTAGAGTTTTGCAATTTTATTTGATTTTCGAATAATTATATAGGTTGATTTATTGTTATGTAGTACCGTATTTTAGATCTAATAAAATCAGTCACAGAACCAATTTGCAATTGCTGAATTTTTATTTCCCTAATTTGATTTTAGATCTGGAAGAAAAAAAATTAGACCTCGTGAAAGAATACTAAATGAATACCAAGCTACGCCCTAAGAGAAGTTCCGAATATTTGATGGATTGTGCGAATTCAGTCTCGACAGTATTTGCACTTTTCATAAACATCGTGGACCAACAAATCATGGCTGCTTCAGTCTTTACGTTCTACTGACTTTCTGACGGAAACTTTATTCAACAATCGGACAGCAGTTTACTCTGAGTCTTCAAAAGCAGTTCCTCCAATAGCAGATAATTCAAACACAGTTAGTAAGGAAGATTTTAATGTTTCTTCTTCAGAAAGTGACCCTTTTGCTGGAGATGGCGAAGATAACGATCCGGGCTATGAGTTTTGCGATCATAGGCCAAACAGTTGCACCCAGTCTGGTAGAGTGTCTGGTGAGCCAGATAACCAAGGATCTACATCTGAAAGATTTAAAGGAAATAAATCAAATACAAATACTCGAAAATGGCAACGAAATAATACACACTGGAGAAGAAATATGATTAAAAGCTCCAGAAGCAGCGGTAAATCGTATTAAAATTGGAAAGGTAATCGTATGCCTCAAAGAAAAATTAAAGCACCTTGTTAGAATTGCAGAATGAAGTGCACCGACAGAATTAGCGAAGATCAAAGAATTGTAATATTTAATTATTTCTGGGATCTAACAGACATCAACTCACAAAGAGATTATATTTCTAAATACGTAGAATTAAATAAAAAAGCAAGGGAGCGTAAGCGCAGTGTACAATAAAGCAGCAAGAAGAAAATCTAATAATCCAGGAGAGGTAAAATCGTCGTTAACTTAGCCACAAGGTAGAAGAAGTTTCACATGCATCTATCACCCTCCAGTTACAGTGTGCAAGACATTTTTTCTTAATACGCTTAACATAAGCACTGAGAACAGTTTTTAACAAAATTAACTCCGCTGGTGTTGTCAGTGAGGACAAAATGGATAAGGTCTGTAACAATTCTACGTTGGACGAAACCGTGAAACAAACAGTTCGCGATCACATTAACTCTTTTAAAACAATGGAGAGCCATTATTGCATACAAAAAACGTTACGCCTCTACCTACCTCCAACATTAAACATATCAAAAATGTTTTGTAGCTACGAAGCTATGAAGAATAAGGACATGGCTAGAGGCCTCAAGAATTACCGCAAAGAAAAGGCAAAGTAAGAGCTACATTCTGTGCTGCAGTATTTGATTTGCAACAGGTGCTTTGATGTCAAAATCAGAAGTTGGTTTAGTGTACTACAAATTGAAGCTCTTTACGTACAACTTTACAATTTTCAATTTATCTTCAAAAGATTCGTATTGCTATATGTGGTATGAATGTATTGGCAAAAGGGGATCTTCAGAGATTAGCAGCTGCCTTCTGTATTTTATTGAGGATCATATTAGAGATGGCATTGGAAAATTCGCCTTTTATTCTAACAACTGCGCTGGGCAGAACAGAAATAAATGTGTGTTCTCCCTCGATAGCAGAAATACGAAATAATCATTCGTCATACGTTTCTGGAAAAGGGACATACACAGTCTGAAGATGACTGTGTCCATAGTGTCATAGAAAAAGCCGTGAGGAAACCCTCAGTTTTCACGCCAGATCAGTGGTATGCAATCGTGCGAACTGCAAAAGAGTTTTGTATAAAACCACTTTAGGAAAAAATGTGATCACTTACAATTTCTCTGTCTAAAAGTTATATTAAGAACGTATCATAGTTTTTTTTTTTTTGATTTGCCTTTTATGGATAACACCAAAATACTCGAATGAGTGGTAACGTCTTTCGACCAATTTTTAATAATCTGTTTTGTTTGTTTATAGAATGTTATTTCGGTGAAATTTTTACTTTTGTTTCAAATTCTAAGAATGTCAGTTTAGTTTAAAAGTTTTTTTATAGTTTATCCGTTTTATTTTGTTTTAAAATATTTTATTTTCAATGAATGAAAAAATTGTAACACTTTGATTTTGTTTTTGCGCTCAGAACTGTTCTATGTTCAAGAGTAAAATATGGGCAGCATTCTAAGTCCCTACATAGAATAGTCAAAAATTATACAGGTATCCTATGTCCACTTTTTCTTTAAAAAGTAGTGCCATCCGGTATTGAGTAAGGCACTATACAACCAGACCAAAAATAAAGCAACATAATTTTTTCGAATGAAAATGCTTATCCTATTCTTGGAAAAATAAAAAAAAACCCTCTCCTGTAAAATTTGCTTTTTGTGACTTACGATAGTTCTGCTCTCAGGTGACGAATAATTTTTCAGAGCGTGCAAAAGAAAGTGTATTTCACAAAAATTTATTAACTGAAATGTATGTTCCTATCAAAACCGTATGGTTATATAACGATAATTAACAACTTTTCATAATAGAACAAAGCACATAGATATTAGAGTTCACTATTTAAAATAATTAGTAAAAAATGGGGAAATACGTTTAAAGTATATTCCCACTGATGAGTTGGTGGCAGATATATTTACAAAGGCTTGCACAGCCAAAAATACAACATATGTATGGAAAAACTGTTTAATGTGTAATTCATTATAACGATAAGTGAAGTAATTAGACATGTAAATTTGTATTTGTATTTTTTATTTTTGTAATTTATCATAAGGTTACACGTTGAGGGGGCATGTTGTAACTCTACCGTGTGACGTAATCCCATTTTTTCTCCTATGCTCTGGGTTATATTTTATCTTCTTGTTTTTAGTGCTTATGGCAACCCCGTAATATAATAACAGATGTTCTAATATCAATCTCATTTTTGTCATAAAAATGAATATAATAAATATTGTTACATTTAATATTCAATAATGTTATTATATTTTATTATCTTCAAGACAAAGTATTTGTTTTATTTTACACTTTACATTAATTTCAAGATGGCTACATGATGTAACTCATTTGGATGTGTATGCTTAATATTTTAAACTTTGGTTTGCCCACCAATATAATTACCAATAAATTATATTCACTTCCCAGTTAGCTAATGAAATAAAACAGTGTTGAAAATTAAACTCACACGATTGTCACTCCTAATTTGGATAATAATACTTAGGGTAAATACATTATATTATGTATAGAGTGTCCCGGAAAATTACCGTCAAACTTCTACAGAGATTTCCCAGTGCCAAATTAGGACATTTTTCCCTCTTTGAATTTTATCCCAAAATGCTCTCCTAAAAAGTTATACGCTCTCAAAGTTCAATTTAAAATGTACTTCATCTCAGTAAATTATGAAACTTTTTTATTGATTTTTATACAGTCGACCTATCTTATACAAGTCAAAATTTGATAGAAATTTCAAAAAATCACTTGATCTATGCGTTCAGCAGCGGCGCCAACCTTCAATCGTCAAAAAAATTATTTTTGCATGTTAAAATTTTTCTGCTTTATTTTGGTAACACATTTTAAAATAAAGGAATTTTGTCTCTTAAATTTTTCTTCTAAAATCGACGGTTTTTGAGATAATTTGAAAAATAAATTGGTATACTGCAACTGACTGATCTGTACTTACTTAATAATTGTTTTATTTTAATAATATATTTTAAAATAAAGAATTAAAATAAAATTTAAAAAAATAGAACACTAATTTTATAATTCGCATTGATCGAAGTATCCCTGGAATTTGACTAATTTTCTCGAATGCTTTAACAATGCGATTTCAGAGATCGTATCTAGACATTTCTGGAACTAAATAGACATTTTCTTTAACAGCACCCCAAACAAATAAATCTAAGGGATTGTGATCCGGTGAGCATCGTTATCTCGTCCGATCCACCGGTTAGGGAACTGTGTTTGCAGGAATTGCTTCACAGGTAATCCAAAATGTGGTCAGGCACCATCGTGCATAAAGATTGTCTCAGCTCTGACGTTTAATGGCACAAGTTATTCCGTAAAAACTCCAAAACGCAGCGCTGTCTAGTCGGTTGTATAGCACAAAAGGACCAATAATAAATTCTTCAACAACTCCTGCCCCGACATTTTTACTGAATTTATGTTGAAAGTGTTCGGTGAACAACATTTTTAGAAATATTCAATTGAGAAGCGACGCGTGTAGTGCTTGTGGTTGGAATATGCTCAATAATTTCCAATATACGTTCTTCTACCTGAATGGCTCTAATGACGTCCAGAATTTGGCTTCCTTTGCAAAAAGCAACCTGTTTCAAAAGACGACGGTTAATGGAAGCAAAAGTTGTATGGTGCGGTTGATGTCTATTTGGAAATCTTTTTAAATACCTTCTTGCTGTAGCTCCAGAATTACCTCCACATTAGCCAAATACAAAATGCATATCAGTTAATTCTGAATATGAGTAACGTTCCATCATAAATAACAAAAAAATAATAAACAAGAACACGTTTTACTTAAGTAGGTAAGAACTTTTGACAATTAACTAATTTTTTTTTTTTACTGATAGTATTCCCGAATAGACTAAGATTTTCCTAACGTGCTAAAGAAACACTCGGAGGGTTTAGGGATATTCCTAGGCTATCGAGAAATGTTTATGAATGGCTGCCTTAAATTGGTTTAAGTCAAAGTTTGGGGGGAAACAGGAACTGGGTAGTGTATTCCACAATTTGGTCGCCGTGTGGAAAATGTAAATTGCGCCCGTTTAGTGTGACAAGATGGAATTTTGAGTGCGTAATTATGGTGTGAGTGAGCAAACCAAGTGTTCCTAGCAAAGATGATCTGCGAAGATATTAAGGAGTTTATTTCGGAGGCACACTTGCCATGGTAATAGCGATAGAACAAGGAAATAACCGAAACTATTCTTCTATGCTCAAGAGGATGTAGGTCAGAAGTCTGAGACGGGTCATTTATAAGCTTTACAGCTATTTTTTTGATGAGATTTACCAAGGGCGTATTGGGAAGCACTAACCGAGAGGTGGGAATTGTATTCCAGATGAGGTCTAATTTAAGCCTTATACAGTGTAAGGAGTTGTTGCTATGTGAAATACTGTTTAGATCTGTATAGAAAGCCCAGTTTACGGGCAGCTGTTTTGCTGGCTAACAAACGGTGGTCCACCCATGAAAGGTTCGATGATACGGACATCCCTAACATAGAAATAGAATTTGAAAACTTGAGATCTAAGCCATTCATGTTTACAGCAGGAAATGATAGGCACAAGATAACACTGGGTTTTGTCGGCATTGAACGTGAGTAGATGATTTATTCCCCATTCATGAACACGTTCTAAGTCACTGCTGATTGAGGCTTCTATTTTCACCTTAACGCCGTGACTAGACTTATTGTTGTGGGAAAACTGAGAACTACAATGTAGAGTGCTGTCGTCTGCAAATCAATGGATCGGGTTAGTTGTTGAAATGAGGGCATTTATGTATAGCAGGAAAAGTGTGGGAGCTATCACTGATCATTAACGTACGCCCGCGTTAATAGTAGTTTCTTCCGAAAAGGAGCCGTCAACGTATACGTATTTTGTCAATAAAGCTGGATATGCAATTGATGGGCGTATCGGATAAGCCGAACGAAGTGAGCTTGACAAGTAGGCACTTATGCCAAACCTGGTCAAAAGCTTTTGAAATGTCTTAAGTTACAACGACCATTTCACCGGAGCTTTGTAATGTGTTATTCCAAAGTTGGGTGACATATGAAAGATCACCCGTTGAACGACTCTGTCTGAACCCATAATGGTGGTCGTTTATAAGTTTATTGGACTCGAGGAACGAAAGTAGTTGGTGGTTGATGGCTTTTTCCATGATTTTCGACAGAATGGAAGTGAAGTTTGAGGGATCGGTTTTGTCGCCCTTTTTAGGAATAGATTGGACATCTGCCAACTTTCACGATCAGGGAAAGTCTCCAGATGACATGGAAATCGAAAAGAGTTTGGACAATACAGGTACTAGCTCGGGGTAACATTTTCTAAGGACAATAGCTGGAATACCGTCAGGACCAGTCGCCTTGTTTGAGTCAAGTTTATTGATAATTGATTCTAGGAGCTTGTAACGAAAGTGGATTGGTTTGGTTTTGTCGTGAAGACGCAGCCTATTACTACATGAAGTATCTAACAAGCAACAATAATTGTATTCTGCAACCAACAACTGTTGCAGAATACAATTATTTTTCAAATTCAAACCTTCGATTTTAGAAGAAAAATTTATGCGACAAAATTCCTTTATTTTAAAATGTATTAAGAAAATAAAGCATAACGTTTTTATTTATTTTGCAAAAATAATTTGTTTTAAGAGGTGTAAGTTGACGCCACTGCTGAACGGATTGTTCTAGTGATCCGATTTTTTTGAAATTTCTATAAAATTTTGACTTGTATAAGATAGGCCGACTGTATAAAAGTCAATAAGAGATTTTGATAATGTACGGAAACAAAGTTTTCTACATTTTAAATTGAACTTTCAGAGCGTATAACTTTTTAGGGGTGCATTTTGGGATAAGAATTAAAGAGGGAAAAACGTCCTAATTTGGTCCTGGGAACTTAGTGTAGAAGTTTTTCAGTAATTTTCCGGGACACCCTGTATATTTGGCATTTTAAATAATTTTGAAAAACTCCTTATTATTTACTAAAGAGAATAACTATAATTGTTATCGAAAGGTTTCAACTTGTAAGAAATTAATAAAAAATAGACAATTTCGTACCCAAAAGCTAAGTATTTTAAAATAGTATTGGTAACATATATGCAGCACACATTGTATTTCATAAATAATGTTGCTTCCTCCATTTAAGAAATTAGTTTCAATTTTACTTTTAAATAAGTTGTAAAAAACAGTGAGGATTACGACATAATAAATTACCATAATTTAAATTATTTGATGTAATACATATGAGTTTTTACAACCTAATGGAAAATCACAAAATAAATTTAGATATTTATGTATATTTGTGCCCATTTATCTCAATTTTTGAGAAGTGCATATAGGCATTATACATACTTGATTATCTAAACTTGCGTTTTTCTTTCGAAATGCCTGCTTTTTCTGAGAATCAAAACGTTAATACTAATAGGCTATATTCTATAAATGATAAAATAACAAATTATCTCTAAACTTAAACGAAATTTTACTAGCTTATTTTATTTATGTATTGTTTCCAAGAGAGAACTCGTATATCAAAGAAAACGATAAGTGGATAACCTTAAGCATCTATACAACTTTTACATTAAAATTTAACATAACAGCAAAGAACGTGAAGATGATTATACGTATTTGTTTCTTTGTCTTAGTGGGTATGTCTTTACTAATTTTTTATGTAAACAACCTATATATGATAATAATGTTTACACAGGCTGTAGCTTTACTACAGGAGAGAAAAACCTGCTACTGGAAAAACCTGCCTGTGGGCAACAAATTGTGAGTTTTGATAACGAATTAAGGCGTACGGCAAAAGAAGGTGAATTTCCTTGGGCTGCCCTACTGAAATACGAAGGAGATAATCCGTACAAATGTGTAGGATCGTTAATTAGCGATAAATTCGTACTTGCATCTTCAGTTTGTGTAACAACAAAAAACCAGCATGTGTAAGTATCTTAATATAAACTATTCAGGCAACTGAAGTACATAACTTATTTTATGGTAGAATTGCTGTAAGACTAGGAGAACACACTTTAGGTAATAACGCTCATATTCAAGAGTTTGGAATTGAAAAAATAATACCTCATGGCGATTTTAAAAGGGGGAAAAAACAATTTAATCACGATATTGCATTACTGAAGCTAAATGGGACGGTAAAGTTTTCAGGTAATTGTATATTTTTTGAACAGTTAATGAATTAATAAGAATTACTAATGAATTATAGATTATATAAAACCGATATGTTTACCAATATCTGGTAAGTCATTTGCTCAACCAGAAGACAAGGTGTATATAACAGGATGGGGCAAAGATTCATCTGGAGATACTGTTACAACAAAAAAAATAGTAATCCGTCGGGTAATAAAAAATGAAGAATGTCTACAAGAATTCTCCAAGCATAATATTACTATTACTGAAGATTACATTTGCACTCACAGTTTAAAAGATCACAAAGATTACAGTTGTGCAGGAGATGGTGGTGCACCGCTAATGTTTTACAGTCAAGGCGCATGGTATCAAGACGGTATCGTTTCCTTTGGTAGTAATTGTGGAGTTGATTTCCCTGATGGTAATACTAGAGTTTCTAATTATATTTCATGGATCAATGACATGCTTAGTCAAAACTAATGCTAATAATAAGTAGATTTTATCTATCAACATTGGGAAATTTTAGAATTATAATGGTGTGAGGTTTATATTTTGTTTATTGAAGTAATATTATATTCTTTTGTTATAGTAGTAACAAAATAATAACCATTGCATAATTGTTTTAATGTTGTAATTGATTATAAATAAAGACAAAGTATACGTGCTATATAAAGTGATTCATGAATACCCACTAAATAATTTAATCATCCTAATGGTTACATAACATTATTAATCATGGTTAAATCGCATTAAGGTGGTCAATCTATTAGGTATTAAGATTCACCTAGGACCCCTTATAATATAAATTAATTCAAAAAAGAAAATATACGTCTTTACTAAACACTTCTTTTCCTACTACATCCTAATGACATACACCACCGCTGTGTTAATCACAAACGAAGTGCAAGATACAACTCTGTTGACCAGTGGCGGTTCGTGAGTAAACAATTTGGGGAGACTGAAATTGTAAATTATAAACATTATTAGAACCAAGAAGTAATAAATAATACAATAATAATAATAATTGATGATAAAATGCTATATCTAAATTTTTTATACATTAGTTCTATTCGGCGATTTTTTTTTTCGAGAACTCGTAAATTACAGTCTCCACAAAAGTTGGGTTCTTCGCCATATAACCAAGTAGATTTTTTTCAATCGCCTTAGTTAATACATTTGGAAGCCTCTCATTCGTCCTAGTATTTCTAAGAAATGTCGTTATGTGTTTTATTGTACTCATGGAGCGTTCACTAGATGCAGTTGTAGCCGGAATCGTGGGAGTAAATATCTTGTATGTCATCTGAAAATTGAACTAAGTAAAAATATAAAAATTAAATATATACGATGAAATGCAAATAATTTCCACTTAAATTATTACAATTTATACTTACTTTTAATTATATAAATTTTGTTTCAAATTTTAAATTTCAGAAATACACGATTTGATGTTTGAAAGTACTTTAGATTGAAGAAAGTTAAACACATGATCTGTGAATACAAAACTCGTGCTGAACAATATTAGTAACTATACAAATGTTGCATCATAAAGTTTGCTCAAAAGAGCCGATGCTCTACAAACCGAGACCGAATCTCAATTTGTATCTTCAATTACATCAGTTTTGATAAAAAAAAACCGCTCTCGAATGGTAATTCCATCTAGTATCACATTGATTTGTAATTTTAAAACCCTGTTCTGTTAATAATTCACTTCTTTTAGTAGATCTGCCAAAAAATATATAGAACATAGTAATATCACAAATAAAAAGCCTAACTTGCGTGATTGTCTTGGCGCCATGTAACAACACCATGTTCAACTGATGGGCATAACAATGATTAAATAGTACTTTCGGATAAATTTGCTTAACAAGGCCATTGGAGGCCATTTTTACTTTCTCGTATACTACGTATACCAACTGAAAATATTGCAATCGGAAATTTTTTCGCGGATTTTGACGTTTTCGTGTTCGCGAAAAAAAATTCGTCTATGTCTGTCTGTGTGTGGCTCCGAGACTATTTAACCAATTTTAATTAGATTATACATGGGCTCCTATATCTGAAAGTTATGTTTAAAACTGGCTTTTAATAAAAATCAATTAATGGGGAGGGGCGAAATGAGAGTAGTTTTTTTAGGGGTCCATTTCCATAAGTAGAGCCAGAAAGTCTATCTTTTGTGAAAAGTTAGTAAGCTTAAAACTCAATCGAACAGAATTTTTCGCAAAATTTTAAATTCAAATTGGCGGCACTTGCGCTGTCACTAAGAAACCATAAAAGCTACTAACAATTTGAAAATCTCTACTTGTAAACAAAAGTGTATGCTTTCGAACGGTTTGTAAATATTTTAAAAACAAATAAAATGTTGCCCTTAATTACAGGGTTAAACTTGCCCTTTTTTTCAAAATTGATTTTCTTAAAAACCGCACGAGTAATTTTTTTTTAAATTTACATATTTTATAGTCACATAATATAGCGAAAATATAATGAGCTTTATGAGATTTCTCTAACTTATCGGGGAAGGAAGTAAAGAACTTTCAAATTTGAAAATTTCAATCCCTTATAACAACCTACTACCAGTACCTTGAAACAGTTTAAAATTAACAGTGGTTGTGTCAAATTTTAAACGTGTATTTACAAAGTGAAGTATCACTAGCGTCTGGTATGGAGCGTCTAAGTGTCGAATTAGCAGAACCTACAAATAACTTAGACAGAATAAGACGGGATATAAAAATGGCGAAAACGTGTTACAGACGCTAGACAATTTAGATGTGTAAGGTTTTTTTTTATCTTTCAATATGTAATGTTGTCGGTTAAGATTTCAAGAAAACAATTGTGAAGTGACTGTAATAATGTTATAGGGGAAATGTGATCATTAGTTCAGTGTTTCCATACTCATATTAGAAGTGGTCTATTTTATAAATGATAAATAAGCACCTAGTCTGACACCCAAGTTGTATATTTGTCAAAAGGTTACAGATGATAATGTGGTATTGTTTACTACTTGCTGACATATGTTTCGATCATATAAATTGATGATCATTATCAAAGCATATCTCTAAAACAATAGATCCTAAACACAAAATGTAAATTTTATAATAAATCTAATACCTACAAAAGTTGGTTATCCATATAAATATTTGTGTGTATAGTACAAGTATAAGAAAACTTAAAGATCAATTTTCTGTTAGAACTCAATTACAATACACGAAGGAACAAACTACATGTAAATGTACACACTCACACACACACACACAAACACACTCACACACAACACACACACACACACACCACAACACACACACACACACAAACACACACACATCACACAACACACCACACACACACACACTCACACACACACAACACAACACCCACAACACTCCACACACCACACACCACAACATCACACACCACACACCACACACACACACTCCACCACACACACACACACATCACACACTCACACACCACCACACACTCACACCCACACACCTCACACACTCACCCCACAACACACCCACACTCACACACTACACCACACACTCACACACTCACACACCCCACACCTCCACACTCACCACACTCCACACCCACACTCACACACTCACACACCCACAACACACACTCACACACCACACCCACACTCCACACACCACACACTCACACTCACACACTCCACACACTCACACTCCACACACACATCCACACACTCACACCCACACACATTCACACACTCACACACCCAATCACCACACCACACACTCACACTCACACACCACACTCACACACCTCACACTCCACACACACCACACACTCCACACTCACAACACACACACACACCACACACTCACACCCCACCCACACACACACACACTCACACAAACCTCACACACACACACACACAAACACACACACACACACATTCACACACCCACACACACACTCCACACACACACACACCCACACACACACCACACACACACACACACACACACACCCACACACCACACCACCTCACACACTCACACACTCACAACACTCCACACACCTCCCACACACACTCCACACCACACTCACAGACTCACACACCACACTCACACCCCACCTCACACACCCACACACCACTCCACACTCACATTCACAACCACTCACACCCACACCACACACACTCACACACTCACAACTCACACTCACACACCCACACTCACACACCACACTCACCCACACACCTCACACACCCACACCCACACTCCAACACACACACTCACACACCACACACTCACACACACACTCACACACTCACACACCCACACACTCACACACCCTCACACCTCACACACACACACTCACACACTCACACACTCACAACTCACACCACAGACTCACACACTCACACTCACACACCACATACCACACACTCACATACTCACACCCCACCACCACCACCACACCTCCCACACACCCACACCTCCCCCTCACACCACACCTCCACACACCTCACACCCCACCACCACACACCACACCCCACACCCCACACACACCCCACACACACACACCACACCCCACTCCACACACACCTCCCACACCTCCCACACTCACACACACACCACACCACACCTCCCACACACCACCACAACCACACACTCCACACTCCACACCACCCCCCCCCCACACACCCACACCCCCACACACTCACACCCCCTCCACACACACCCACCCACACACACTCACACACCACACCTCCCACACTCACCCCACCACACCACACCTTCCACACCCCCACCTCACACCACACTCCCACCACTCCACACCCACATCCTCCACACACCCCCCACACCCACCTCCCACACCACACACACCACCACACATCACACCCACACACTCAATACACCCCACACCACACCCACACCCACACACTCCCCCACACCACACCCCACACTCACACACTCCACACAACTCCACACACTCACACCCCACACACACCTCCCCTCCCACCCTCACAACTCACACCCCCACCACACACCCACCTCACACCAACAACACACCCCCACACACTCACACCCCCACACCACACCCCACACCCCACACCTCACACCTCCCACACTCCACACCCCACACACCTACCCCACACACACCACACACTCACACACTCCCCACACCCACACACCCCACACACCCACACCTCACACCCCCCCCCCACCTCCCCCACACACACACACCCCACACACCCCCACACACCTCCCACACACTCACACACACTCACAACCCCCACACACCACACCCACACACTCCACACCTCCACACACCCACTCACACACTCACACACCTCCACACACCACACCACTCACCACACCCACACACCCCACACCCACACCTCACACACCCCCACACACCCACAACTCCACACCACCCTCAACACTCCACACACCCACCACCTCACCCACCCACAACTCACACACCACACTCCACACTCACACCCACACACCACACCTCACACACTCACACACTCACACACTCACACCCTCCACACCCACCTCACACACTCACACCCACACCCACACACTCACACCCACACCCCTCCCCCCCCACCTCCACACACTCACACACTCCACACCACACACCTCCCCACTCACACACCCCCCCACACACTCACAACCCACCACACCTCAACACCACAACCACACACCCACCACACCTCCCCCCACACACACCACTCCCACACACACCCCCACACTTAACACCCACAACTCACACACTCAACCACACACTCACACCCACACACCCACAACTCACACACTCAACTCCACACCTCACCCCCCCCCCCCCACCCACACTCACACACTCCACACCTCACACACCCCACCCACCTCCCCACCCACACACCACACCACTCACACACTCACACACTCACACACCCTCCCACCCACACCCACACCACCAACACTCACACACCACACTCCCACACACCACACACTCACACCCCTCCCACACCAACAACCCACACACTCACACCCCCCCCCAACACACACTCACAACTCACACACTCACACCCACAACTCCCCTCACAACCACACCCACACACTCACACCTCACAACTCACACCCACACACTCCCACCTCCCACACACACCTCACCACCCACACACCTCCCACACCACACACCCACACACCACTCACACACTCACACCCACACACACCACCCACTCACCCCACCTCCACACACCTCACACACCCTCACACACCCACAACCACACACCACAACTCACACCTCCACCTCACACACTCCACAATCACACACTCCACACCACACCCACACTCCTCACCACTCCACCCACCTCCCTCCACACTCCCTCCACACCTCACACCTCCACCTCCACACACCTCACCCCACACTCACACTCCACACCCACACTCCCCACACTCACACCCCAACACTCAACAACACACCTCACACACACCACCACACACCCACACCACACTCCACACCCACACCCACACACCTCACACCCACACCCACACACACACTCACACAACTCCACACAACACCTCACACACACCCACACACAAACCCTCACACACACACCACCACACACTTACACACTCCACACCTCACACACCACACTTAACAAACTCACACACACACACAATACCTCACACACACCACAACAACCACCACACACACTCACACACACTACACACTGCCACACACACCACCACCACACACACACACTCACACACACCACCACCAACACACACTTTTACACACCACACATACACTCACACACACACAACTACACACACACTCACATACACACACTCACACATACCACACTGACACACACACACCTCTCACACACACACACACACACACACACACACACACACACACAAAAACACATTTCTTTATAATTTAAACATAGAATCAGCTTGATATCATATTACATTTCTAAGAAATACATGTTCAAGGTTAAAGTTTATTGATCCGAAGGGTGTCATATTACAAATCAATGACTTTGTAACTGGATTTGCGTATGCGCGGGTGAACACCAACGTCACCTGCAATTCAAAAGAGTAGACCAAGATCAAATGGTATATTACAATTCTTAGAAATCGAAAAACAGAGCGCTCGATCTACAAGATGGTGGTGGAGGAAATTTCAAGGTCACCAATAAATTCTTAGAATTTGCTCAAGTTAAGGCCATATGCGTGTGAATTCCTAGAAATCAATTTTCACCTGCAGTGGTATCCCTGTCTTGAAGTTACTCAAGGTCAAATTAAAAAATGGAAATTAGAAGGATAGCAGCATCAAAGCTCAAAGAAGTCATAGGTCAATTCTGGATCACATTATACAAATTTCTGTGTTGAAGTTAGCCAAGGTCAAATCTAAGAATAGATATTGGAAGGTCATCAGCAAGTCACAGGGAGGGGATTTGAAGTAGATGTTGAAGTGGTTAAGGTATGTAAGTAGTAATTCGCAAATAAAATTGATTCAATATGTGGATGTGCTACACAGTGGACTCATGGACCAAAACGGCAGATGCACGTACGGCCGTGGAACGTTTACTTCAAAATTTGACGGCATTGGCTTTTGATGCTGATCATCTGGCAGTATATGGTTTAGGATGCTTTTATACGGAAGAGGACTGTCAAAGAAATATGAAAATGGCGTAAAATTATGCAAAAGTATTTAAAGGGTCGATATTGTTTGACTTGTTTAATACAAAAGTTAATTGCGGCACAACTAGAATAGTTCACTCTAGATTTGAAGGAGTGGGAATTTAGGGATACCAGTGAAGATGAAGAGGGAGAAGAAGAGGAATATGAAGGGTGTTAGTCAGTTACTAATTATATTTATATTACATGGTTGAAAAAATATTTGCTGTGGTATCCAGAAATTTGAGCACAAACTTATGAGAATTATAATCTTCACTTCACCTTTAGTATTCTTGAAACTGTTAAAAGATCCTAGGAATATTTTTACCACAAGTAATAGAAGTACAAAGAGAAATTTAACATTTTTTTTTCTTTATTCTAACATTTCAATAATTGGTTACAATGAATATTCATTCATTCATTATCTAGTAATAGTAGCTGCCCATTCAGCAGTTTTGGTACCATAGTGGACTCCATAAGTACCTTCAGCATCCCTCATAATATGCTCAACGTACATACGAGGTAATTCGTTGTACTGCTCGAGAAAAATTCAAAATGGGGGATAGTGTAAAGAATAAATAAAGTAAAACGTGTGATTACATTGCAAACAAAGGTTAACTCTCAGGCACCTTTATATTAAAAAGCACTCGTGAACATTTTGTACAAGTTACAACTACTACTCCTATTTACAAAATCACAAATACTGTTTTTGATTTGAATGGCACCTTTTCATTAATATTTCAAACACAAACATTTTTAAAAACTAATTATGTACGTCATATGTACAAGGAGTGATTTTCAAATTGAATGGTAGCTTATTGATATTTAAAAACATAAGCACATGAAAGAGACTAGTTTTTCAATTTCAAGCGCTTCAGCATTATTTTTATACATCAAGTAGTCGGCCTGCAACAAAGTAATGCAATTAGCTTAACGCTGCGTTTACGTTTTTCTCATATTTATCAGAAATGTAAATATTAATGCTTTTTTTATTGGTTTACACAATTTTGTTAACGAAGATTTTGATAAAAGAGGTCTAGAGTAACAAGTTGTAACTTTTTTTGTATAATTTCAAACGTTTGAAAAGAAAGTAAAATTGCACCATTTCTTTCAGTTGTATCTAAAATTGTTTATATATAGAACTACATCAGTTTACGACACATTAATTAAAAGAATAGCTTCATTAAAAAAAATGTAACTCGTGCAAAAATACAAAGCTTTTTTGCATTCATACTCAGTTAAATTCCAAGTATTGCATCATGAATAAAGCTTTTATTTGTATTTCACGCTCTAAATGAACCTAATTATTATGTATGTAGAACAATATTCCCCCCGTAAAAAATATTTTTTTTAGAATGAAACCTCTGCTAAAAAAGTTAAAAGAAAATGTTATACATAAAAACAATCCAGATAAAATAGTTATTTTTGTATTAAGTGTGCAAGAGTGTTTTGTAAATGGCACATGAGAGTTAAAAACCCATTCAAATGTGCCATAAAACCAGACGGATTTATAGGCGCAGGGTTTTCCGTAAGCAACTTTAACTCGTATATTTTTTGTAATTTACAATTGAGTAATGTTAAAGACGCAAATTTTTTGTCGATACAAATTCTAAAATTAGGCAGCGCAGTATCATGTGTCCACTGCCGTGACCGTAGTGAAAACGGTCTGATACCGCCGCTTATTCTCGGTGCAATTTTTATCAAAAACTCCCAAATTGCGGCTTTTACTAATCATTACTCAATTTTGTTCTTCCCTTATAATTTTGTATTTGTTTCTTCAACAAATTACAGGAAAAGTAAGTTTTAATGTTTAATAAAAAAACACTTATAACATATTGTTCCAACTTAAAATCTGCGTATGGTTTTCTCTTTTAATGAATACTTTCTCTGCGCAAGAATTTATCCCACTCGCTACTTCGGTTGAACGGCTCTCTTTTACAAGCATTATTTTTTATTGGATTTGCAACTGTTTTGCAAGAAAAATGTCGTGGTCGTCTATTCCTTTTGTCACATAAATTTATTAAATATAAAAAATAGGCTGGAATATAAATATTCAACACGCTTTTCATTTGTTTTTTGTTTTCCTAATAATTAGCCAAATAAATTAAATTACCGAACTAACATTTAAAACAATATAATTAGATTCAATACCCACTGATACCGGATACGCGATATGCGATACGGTAATGCCTTTTAACATATCTGATTTCGCGCATGAAAATTGTGTAATTTTCGAAACTTTATATTTTTAATTTGCTTTTCATATTCAATATATGCTGAATGATTTCATTTTTAATCAAATATGTTATGATAAATCTTGACTCAAAACGTTAGTACTTTTTATTTTTTAATTTAGAAAAACTTTTTGGAAGGAACTGTATCTTAATGATAAATTTTGTTAATAAAAAATAAAATTTATTAATCTTTTCTAAAATTTAATTTTTACCATTTTTTCTGTGATATTCACATATGAACGAAAACACATTTTGGAAAAATAATTTTTAATATTGTAGCCATGAAGCGGACTTAATTCTGCTGAAAAACGTAAAAGGAAAAGGGCCAACAAAGCGCCATCCTAAAAAAATCTTAAAATCATTTCTGACATCATCCGATAAAAATCAAAAGAAATAAACATAGAGCCAAAAATGAAGAACGTGAAGAAAAAAATTGAAGAATGGACAAATAAAACAGAAGAACAACAAGAAGTAGTTCAAAAAGACGGCGAAAATCAGCACCAACCAGAAGAACAAAAAATACGTAGAAAATAGAAAGTGATGACGAAAGTCTGCATCAACAACAGCAACCAGAAGAATAAGAAGAAGTACGTGCAGAAATAGAAAGTGGCGACGAAAATCAACATCAATTGCAGCAACCCAACCCGGAAAATAAACTACAGGAAATCTAATTTTCCAGATGATATTTCAATATGGCCATCAAATATCTCAGATAAAATGGTAATTTTACATCATTAATAAAGTGCAATTAATAAAACATTAAAACTGAATACAAAGATAAAGATAGGACCTACTATAAAATATTTCCAATACGCATTTCTATTTTTAAAGGCTAATGGTACAAAAGAATATCGAGAATGGTTAATTTTTTCTGACACTAGTAATGCATTTACTGTTACGTTTGTAAACTTTTTGCCACTAATACTAAATTTATAACTACAATGATTAAAAATCTTAATCGCGCATTAAAACAACACGAATCTTCAAAAGAACATTTTCTTCAATGTTAGCATGGAAAAAAAGATTATCAGTAACAGGGCGCATTAATAAATTAATGCAACAAATTGATACCGAACAAAAATATTGGAAAGTTTTAAAAAGAATTGTACAGTAAAACTGTTAGCTAGTTTGGGTTTACATTTGGGGACATAAAGATGTTTATTCAAAAGGGTAATTTTAAAACATTATAGAATATTTAGCTCAGTTTGATTTTCCTGAAAATCATTTAGAGAATATAACAATATTGGGTTTAATCAACTATTTATCACATACAGTATATGACGAATTTATTTAATATAATGGGATCCAAGTTAAAAACATTTTAATTTCAGAAGTTCAGCAAGCATTATATTATTCGATAATTGTTGATTTACCCAGACGGCATCGATCAATTAACATTTATATTAAGATATGTTAACGATGAAGGAGAAATCAAGGAACGATTTTTGGATTTTGCCAATTGAAAACATGATTCCACTATCTCGAAAACGTGATTTTAGAAACTTTAAATGCTTTTCTGTAAATATAAAAAATTGTCGGGTCAAAATGATAATGGTAATTATTTCAAGGTACGCATTTGCAAGCCAGAATAAAAATATTAAACGAATGGCTTTTATTTTGTTAAATCATACTCTAAATTTGGTTAAATTGGCCAGAAGCTTTTTCAAGCCTTTATTATTTTTTCTTCAAAATTTTATGTTTTTTCTGCATCCACAAAGCGATGGAATAGACTAATCAACAATTTTAATTCAAAATCTAAAAAAAAAAATATGTGACATTAGATGGTCAGCAAGAGCTGACGCAGTTTTTTTTGAATTAATTAAAAAATTAAAATGTTTTTATAATTAGTAGAGATGATGATGATGAAACGGATTACTAAATTTTGGCAAAAAACTGGCTAAGTATTTTATGAATTGAATCGCATTACTGACCGTTTTATGGATAAATCACAAAGAATAAATAGTACAAGTCATGCATTACAGAAAATTGAAAAAATTTATGGAATGTATGAATCTGTACATTCTTTATTTAATTTTTTATGGAAGTAAGAAATAATTTCCAAATTAAAGGAACCAACTGTTAACGGAATTACAGTTTACAAAGAAAATCGTTAAAGAAACGGAAAAACAGTTCGACGAATCTAATGCTAATAAGTATCTTTGGTTAAGAACATTTTCTGGTTGAAACAGTTAATGTAATTTGCGATAAACTCATTACAGAAATTTCCGAATCTATCTATAAGGAGGTTTTCAATAATTTTCAAATATTTTTTGATATAGTATGACAAATCAAGATATAGATGCATGCATTACAAATTTAGCAAAACAATATAAAATGACATAAATGCAACATATTTCAGTGATGAAGTTCAATTTTTAAAATTTTTAAAGAAGAAAATTTGTCCTCTTAAAATGTACAAAACAATAATCGATGGACTTCACTCAACATTTAATGTTGAAACCATATTAAAAAATTTTTGAACGTTGCCAGTATTAATTAGTTAAGGTTTTCATTTTGAAAAAAAAAAATTACTTAAGAAGTACTATAACAGGAACATTTAGTCAATTTGTCAATATTGTTTATAGAAAATGATGTTTTGTAATATAACATTTGACAATGCTATAATAAATATGTTAATTAAAAACCAGGAAAGTTATGTTATAAAATAATAACACAGGGCAACAAACTAATTAATCAAACAACACAATCAACAAATCAAGATTCACTGATTCCTCAATTTTTTTGTCAAAACATAAGCAGTTAACAATAAAAACTTAATTTCTATACAAATTTATTTTAATTTTTGCGTTTTTAAATTTTGTTGATCTATAACTTAAAAAATGTGAGGTCTTAGAATTTTTCTAAATACATTTAAAATCAGCACTCCAATAACAATTAAAAACGGCTAAAACAGTTTATGTTTACAAACCTTTTAAACCTGTTAGTTAATTTACATATTGTAGAATGTAAATATTAAAACATTGTTGGCGAAAATGTATACCAATATTAATAAATTAAATAAAAAATTTAAAAAATAAATTAAAAAAAAGTAAAAGAAATTTCGTAATATACTTTTAAAGTAATGTTTTCTGCAAAAAATTGCAAACGCTTTTTCTATTTGTTGGCGCCTTTGGTTTTAAAATCCCACTTAATAAAACATGAATTTTACCCGAAATACAAACAATATCTTCTTTATAACTGTTATATTTGAAATTCCGAACTTTGTTAAATTTCAAATGAATCGCCCGTTTTCCTAAATGTTGCAACTAAATAGTATCTATGGAACATCATGTTTAACAATGCTAGTTTTATTAATATCAATATTATAAATAAAAAGAATAGTTACATATTTGTATTACAGTTTAAATTGTAGTAGTATTGGTAAAATAAACTATATTATCTTACTTAGTATTTGTTAGTTTTCGTTAAATTAAAAGTAAAGTGTCGAGCCTAGTGTTCGGAACTCGGTGCGTTTTTCGCTTCTGTCTCTTTTTTGATAAATGCAATCGAAAATTGACTAATATGAAACTTGTATAGGATGAAAATACCTACCATTAGTCGCATATTACATCGAAATTCATTGAAAATTCCATATAGTAGAGAGCCCGAACGTCATGTGATGGGCACGAAATATCCTTTTAATTTAAGAAATCGTCAGATAGATACGTTAATTATTGCGTACTTAAATGTTTAATTGTAAATAAACATATTGATAATGTAGTAATACCAAGGAACTAATTCGAAAAAATGTAGTGTTAATAATTGTAATTGTAATTTTTCGTAATGTTTCATTGAAAATCTCAGTGAATACTATTTTCTGCCGGCAGTACATTAACGATAGAAAGATTTTCAAGTATTTCTGAATATTAAAATATACAGAATTGAAGAATATTATTAATTGTGTAAATGTAAAATACTGAAAATATTTAGTTAAAGTTAAGAAAGGATACGGCATCGCGTTACAGATGCATTGTCATTTACGGTTATTACACACGCGTTGCTAAGGTCTCGAACGTGAGTGGAAAAACATATTGTTGAAAAGCAATATTTTAACAATATTTTCGGGTCATATTTTTACAAAAAAATAGTACGATGAGTGAGTGTTTCATGTGCCAGAGGCCGTTAGGTTAGGTTGACGTATATAAAGCCAAAATGAGAGTAGGGTGAAGCGAAAAAATAAAAGTTGTTTTTATGACGTCACCCTTACGACACCTTGGCCGCCATTTTTTATATTCCCACGTGGGGATCGTATTTTTTTCATCTGAGAACAAAAAAGATTTAATCTATTATTTATTAGGGCCCGTTTTTATCAAAAGAGATTGCATAATTATTATTACATTTCTTTCAATCTCATCTACAGATTGTGACCTAATTTATTTATGCATTGGGGGTTGCATTCTAATAAGGGATCCTAGACTTGTAAGACGGATATAGGGCTTCGCCCCTGCCCTAAAAATTGTATTCTAATAATGGGGAAAAATTAATAGATGACATGTAAAGGTGACAAGTGTTTTCATAATAAAAAGGTTTTATTTAATCTGATATCAATATTTACCAGGACCCGTTTTTATCAAAGGAGATGTCATAATTATTATTAAACAGTTATACAATTTCATTACGAATGAGCAATCAGCCGTCGACATTAATTAATTAATATGTTTACAAGCATTATAGAGGCCCCTTACAAAACAACCCCCAACGTAACGACCATTACAAAATAGCCCCGAAAAGTAGGGATAACAAAATGATGCCCAAATGACCTCACTGTGTTAGATTTTTATCTGTGAGCCCGAATTAAAGATTTAGTTTTTCAGACAAGACCTGCATAGAAAGATCTTATTCAACAATAAAACCTTGGTTTCCCAGGCTCAAAAAGAAGTTGCTGTCTTTTCTACCACGCAGAGATTAAATATCTGCATCAAAAAAGATGGAAAACAGTTCGAGCAGTATCTTTAGTGCCTATTGTTACTTTACTAGGTCAGTGCAGTTTATTTTTGCTATTTTTGTTACGTAATTAATTGTTGTTTATTGTTCATATATGTATCTGTAAATAGATTCACAATACCTACAATACTATTTAAGTTGACTTTGTTCTAGAAAAAAAAAAGAAAACAAATAGATATTGAAACATTATTTTATGCTAACATAGTCGTGTGATGATATAATGTTTATAAATCTATTATACTCCTACGCGAACAGAAATAGTTAAGCTCCTCCTCAAAAATTCCCGTAATATTTAAATGCAACTTTGTTATTGGTCACATTTTTAAAACCCGGAACACAAGCAATTACTTACTTTCAACTATTGTAGTTGGGGTACCTAACAGAACAGACGTCTCTAACTTGTCATTGTGAATGTTGGGTATTTACATCGTCGCGTTACTTGCTTCAATATACAGTTATTTACACTTATACGAACAAAATAGTTTAACTGTTTTATGTTCTCTGTTTTCAGAATAAAGTAAATTGTGTTTTGCAACCGTATCTTATTCTAAACGTAGTACATAACCCTATCGTCCTTATCAAAGGACGCCCTATTTTGACCTGATCCAAAACTTCAAATATTTTTAAGCTATGTTTGTGTTACTTTACTTTATATAATTTAAAACAATTTGAAAAAAAAATAGAATGTGACGAACCTTTGTTTATACCCAAGTCCACCTGTAATTTTCAGACTTTGCTTTACTGCAATCGTTTGCAGTCTCTTGTACCTTCTTTAATATATCATTACGTCGTATTTTTACAAGTAATAAGTAATTTGAAACTTCTGAAGTGTGTTAAAGTGCCAATACTAAAAACATGACGCTTTATAAATTAGTCTTGACAAAGTGAAATTTCAATTTGTGGTTTTTAAATTTTTCCCGGTTTTTATAATTTTGTTGGTGTAAAACTGGTCGGTGCTTACATTGGCCAACATTTAGTGAGTGGTGCTTAATTATTTTTTTGGATAAACAGATTTTAGATATTTTGATATGGCGGCGCACGCCTCCCATTTTTCTTGACAAATTAGTAACAAATGAATGAAATTACTTTACATTTAAGAATTTATGACATCTGGACGCCTACTAGATTATGTAAAATTTTCAATTTACTTAATTATAAACCTATTTGTTCTCGTATCTTCGCTTAGAAAATAGATATTGAGATGCAGTTTTTACCATTTTTTTCAATTCCATGCTATTTCAAATAAATGATTAAAAAAACATAAATCGCCGATTTCTAAAAACTCAAATATCTCCGTAATTATAAAAGATATGAAAAAAGTTTCAGATCAAAGTTAGTTAAAAATGATGTCAAAATAAAAATTCAATGGGTTTCCAAGAATTAATGAACAAAAAATTTTTAAAATATTAATTGTTTTCATTTTAAAAATAACATGATTAACAATAAAACAAAATTATACGACTAACTGTCAAGTTGTATTAGTTTATTGATTGTGTAAATAATTAGTATTGCTGTGTTCTATTATTAAGTGATAAATTTATAATTGTTTTGTAATATCCGTAGAACAACATTTTATAGATGGTTTTAAATAAAATTGCAGAAAATGGTGATTTTATAAATCATGTTTTATGGACTGACGAATCCCACTTCTCCAACTGTGGATTATTTAATCGCCATAATGAGCACCATGGGACAGGAAAATCCACACATTGTGGTTCCACGGCGCAACCAGGTTCGTTTCGGCTTTAATGTTTTTTTGTGGCATATTGGGAAATCGTTTAGTTGATCCTATAATTTTTGATGGAAGCTTAACAGCGCAGTGTTACATGGAAATTCTGCAAAGACATCTTGAAGATTTATTAGATGATCTAGCTTTGGCACAAAATGTTCAAATATGATACAGCAGAATGGCATTCCCGCACATAATACTGCTAATGTTATCCGATATTTAAATGACCGTTTTGATAATAGAGTAATTGTCACCAATACAGCTAATCAGTGGTCAACCAGATCCGCAGATTTAACGCATCTGGACTTTTATTTATGGGGCACTATAAAAAATAAAGTGTATCGTAGTAATTTCCATTACAATAAAGCAGAACTACGTGAAGGAGTGGTGGTGGCCTTTAACGGTGTTCATCGAAATGCATTGCGAACAGTTACTAACAGTGTTGTAAAACGGTATCGACTGTGTGTTCATGAAAACGGCCAGCACTTTGAACATTTATTGTAATGTATTATGGTTTTAGCATTTACTAATATTACGGTGTATCCTTGTGTTTAATTTGTTTAATAAATAATTTTTACTTGCAAATTGTTAATCATGGCTACTTGAATTAAAACGAAAACAATTAATATTACCCATAATTTTTTATTCGTACATAGGTTGTTATACACCGTTGAAAAGAGAAAAAAAATCCCATTTTTGTAAAATCCAATAGGGTTCAAAATAAGGAAGATGCTATTAATATCTTGGAAATCGCCATCTTGAATTTTATTTTGACATCATTTTTAAGTGTGCCTCATCGAAGTAAGTAACTTTGATCTGAAACTTTTTTTCATATCTTTTATAATCACGGATATTTTTGTTTTTTTTTTAATAATTTCGAAACTGTTCGGAAATTGAAATGTTTTCAATAATCGAACTCCCCAAAAATGGCCTTATTGTTGAACCAAATCTCTATCTTTAATAATAAGAAAGATACCCATACTATCCTACTCTATTTGGGACACCCTGTATAGCATAGCATTTGAAAATTCTCAAAAAAAGTTGATAAAATAAAATTGTTCAAACAACGCCACATAACGATCGTTAAAAAACTGTTTCATTGGGTCAGCTTTCCCACTCACCCCTACCAGTTATTTTACAAGATAGAGGAAAAAGTACTGCAGCAAACTTACGTAAAATGATCTGAAGATTACTAATGTTTAAATTTTGTGATACTATTACTGTACATTTATAATAGAAAAAATACGTTTTTGTTATTATCGTGAACTACGCATTCTATTGGTGTAGTATGAAGATTTTTTCCCTAAGTTGTACGATAAATAGTTTCTGAGATACAGCGGGTTACCTCTCTTAAAGACACCTGGTACAGAACAAATTAAAAATAATTAAAAGCATTAGAGTGCAATGTAAACATAATTAGTTGCAAAATAAATTTTGAACGACTAGACGTTCTTTGTAGCCTGTTGCTTTTTAACCTTCAATAAAACAGAAGGATGTTATAAGTTTAACGTGTATATCTGTGTCTGTCTGTGGCTTCGTAGTTCCCAAACGGATGAACCGATTTTGATTTAGTTTTTTTTTTAAAGGTGACTTAACCGACAGTGTCTTACCAAAGTGGAACATAAAGTTGGATAAAAGTTAGTGTAACATTGGGATAATATTGATAACTTGTATATGGTTTTCTTATGTTCAACTCCAATTGGGTCGATATTGAAAATTACGATTACTCCAATATTGCTATTACCATATTTATTCAGTATAATATCTATCTATTGACGCATTTTAATAATTAAAACCCAGACGGTGGGTCCACTAAATTAACAAATTGGTGATTCCAGCCCTCGGTGTGGTTATTTGTTCTTTCTCCGTCATATAATGTAATAGGTACATTCCAGTTTATGCAAAATTATAATATTTCGCAAAGTAACAGTTTTTAGCCCATTATTGTTGTATGTTTAACATATGTATAATTGAAGTAAATTAGCAAATCTTGAAATGCATACCCAAATATTTTTTTAGAAATATACAAGCATAAAAAATTTAAAAATTGGTTATATCCCTCCAGTTTTGTAATCCTTGGATTTATATTCCTAATGTTCATTACTACAATGTTGATTTTTACCCTGGCAAAACATTTGTAAAATGTTTTAATTTTTAATTATTTTTAACATTTCAATTTTTTTTGGGTTGAAATTTTTAATTTTGATTTTTAATTTTCAAATTTGCCGGACTTATAAGAAAATAACATTTCCTAAAAGGAAAAATTCGGGCCCAACAAGAAATTTGCAAATACCAATTTTAAAGAAATAAAAGGAAACATTTGTTAAAATATTTAAAAATTTGTTTAAATTAAGTTTCTTAAAGGTTTTAAATTTTATTTGATAATTGTAATTTATTAATCAAAACGTTTTAGAATTTGTAACAAAATTAAATAAAAAATACAATTTTAAAAAAAAAGGTTAAATTTTTTAAAAAAGTTTAAATTAATTTTAAAATTTAATCGAAACTTAATAACCAAACTTTTTGCAAAATTTACAAATAAATTAAAAAACCCAAAAGTAAATTTTGTTAATTTAAACAATGAACTCTAAAAAATTTCAAAATTTCCATTATTTCCAAAATTTAATTTAAAAATTAATTCTTTAAAATTAATCTTTCCATTATTCCCTTTTAAATTTCCTTTAAATTAAATGTCCCTTAAATTAAATTGTTTGGTTTAATTTTTTAAAATCCTGAGTAAGTATATACACTTGTAACTAATAACCAGTATTTACGAGGCTTAAGCACAGGCCGTCGCTCTAGATGTCCGTGTTCATTCACGCTTTTGAAGACTTATAAAATTGGAAAATTTGATTCACTGAATGCCTTTCTAAAAAAAATGTTCATCACAGAATATTTTAATTACACTTGATCACTAAATTCTTAATTGTTATAAACATATTATTTTAAATATATATATATATATATATATATATATATTTTACTAACAATAATTTATTTTTAAATCAAAATCAAAATAACGGATCTTGAGTTCAAACATTTTATTACTGACAAAACATTTTAACACTCATTCTTACACTTTACAATTGTCAAAATTGCTTTACATTGTCCTCGTTGCCATAGAAACCATATCCTTGTTTCACAGCACGGGTTAAAACGTTCAAAATAATTTAATGCGTTATTGTTTCCAGGGCAAGACAATTTTCAAAGCAGGTTTTCTCAAAAGGCTTATTTTAGAAGATGTAACAAGTAAACCTTTTTGGTAATTTTAAGGGCCCTTTTTTTTTAAACTTCAAAAAAAACCGAAAACCATAAAGTTATAGGTTATTAAGTAAATGGAAATTGAGTTCATTTAGCAATAAGGGACAAAAACAACTTTGACCAATAATACAAAAGATCATAAGTTAATAAGTGTACCAAATTTTAAAAATTTTACCAACAAAAATTATTAAAAAAATTATTTTTTAAATCTAACTTTGACGCCCTGTAGATCCGTTATTTTGAGTTTTCGAAAAAGTGTTATAGGAACTTATCACACTCATTTTTTATGTAGAATCAGCAACTAATTTTTTTGCGCATCTTTTCCGGACACCCTGTATAATGCAAAATCGAAATTTCCGTATAATTATAAAAAGTATACAGTACAGTCAGTTAGTAGTTTACTAGCATTAATTCCAATAGTAGAAGCTGAATTGTCAGATATAATGCAAACTAAATTAAAAAACAAAAATTTAACGGGATCAGACGGTATACCTCCAGCCGTTATTAAAAACATTTATCCTGCTATAATTCAACCTCTTACTTATTTAATAAATCTTTCATTTGAGCAAGGTAAATTTCCAAAAGAATTAACCATAAGTACTATTGTTCCGTTATAAGTACAGGGTGTTTAAAAAAGATGCGGTAATATTAAAGGGGGTGATTTCCCAGGTCATTTTATACAATAAAGTTCCAATAAACATATGTCCGCGAACGCTTCGTTGCCGATCTACAGCGTGTTGAAGTTTAATTTAAAAAAACAGTCAAAAAATTCGTCGGGGTTTATTAAAAATCTTAATGTTCATCACCATGACTTGAGAAACAAAAACCTGTTTAGGTTACCTTTCAATAATTTAACGAAAGCAGAAAGGTCGCCTACAGTATTAGGAAGAAAAATTTTTAACGCGTTACCAAAAAATATTTAAAATTCGGGCAATTTTTCTAAATTTAAATCTAGCTTATTTACATTTTTTCAAGTCAATGGCTGCTTTTATGATATAAATGAATACTTTAATTACATGTAGTAGCGCTGTTTTTTTAATTTAAACTGTTTTTTATGCATTTAAACTGCCTATATTTATATTAAAAAGGACATCCTATACAATGTTACGATTGTCTGTTGGAAATAAAGGTTTATTATTATTATTATTAATGTCCAATACTGTCAACTTCAATTTACACAGCTTGATACACCTTTACTTGGTTACTCAAATCTTAGTACGCAACACTTTCTTTTAATGTAGTGATTGCTGTTTATTACAAATCTGTTTAAACACTTAACTCTTCGAGAAATTAATAGCAATTTTCAATTCACATTAATTCCTTCATTAGCAAACGTTTAAATACTTCATTCCCAAAATGTGTTGCAGTAAACAAATATATACCTACTGAGGCACAAACAAAAATTCAGCACAGCTCGTGACAAAAATACCCAGGCATGTTTTGGGTTAACCTAATCAGTTTCGTATTCTTTTGTATTTTGTAACAAGAATATTTAAATTTCAATTATTTAAACCAAACCACCATCGGGTTTCAACCTTTTTTAAAGTAAACCACCAAGGCATGAATTTGGGCCCCAAAAATTTTGTTTAAAATTCAAAACGCCAATTTTTTTTTACCAACATTAAAACTTTTATTGTCCCAAATTGAATTTTTCCGCAAAATTATAAATTAACCCATTTTTCTTACATTAATAAAATTTCCTTTAAAACAAATTTTACAAGAAAATTACAACAATTTTTTAAACCTTAAAAATTCCAAAATAACCTTAAAAAACCGTAGCCAAATACAGTATTTACTCATTATCGTCTCAATAGGGATGTTACTAAAACATTATTTCTCAATCAAATTTAATTCCTTCAACTCCTACATTTATACTACATTTAAACATGCTTTTAAGTAATATTCAACACTTTACTAAAAAATCTAGTGACGGTTACAACTACATTCTGTACACATAAGAAAAATTTTTTCGTGCAAACTCACGTTTATATATTATTCCAAATAGGTCCTACGCATCCCACAATGCTTTTGATAGATAATTTGTCTTCTTGATTTTTAACTAAGGTGCCAATTATATTTCAAATCTAACCATTTGCTTGAGCAATTTGTTTTATAATTGATATTTCTTTATGAATATTTGTTTGTTTTAAGGATAATAACATTGCTCTATATACTAATGATCTATACGCACACCACTTATGTGTTTTACGGGTACATGAATCGTTTGAAATTGTAATGTCCGTATGTGTAGGTTTTCTAAATGTGAAGAACTAAAACTTGTTTTGAATATTAATATTAATTTTTTTGTTTAAATATAGAAAAATAAAGTTTAAGTTGTTAATAATAAGAACTCATCAAAAATCTGATAGACTATCAAAACATGCTAAAATATCATTAACATAACGAAACCAAAATACAATCTTGTTAAAAACATTTAATTCAAAAATTTGTTCCATAAAGGACTTAGCTATAATGAGTGCAACTGGACTGCCCATAGATAAACCGTTTTTTTTTAGATAAATCTTATTATATGTGAAACGATTTTGATTAACACAGAGATCAAGTTCCAAATTAATTAATTTAACATTTAAGATTACTTGTTTTAGAAAAATTAAGATTGTGGTTTAGAACAATTTTTACAGAACTGAGCATTGTTTGGATTTATGGTAAAAATGTTTGAAATACCTGTCAATTTTCTTTGCCCTAGTCAACTTTTCTTCATATGCTATGAAACCAATTCATTTTCGGTACAAGCTCTTGGAATCGATCATCAGTAGGCTTGATCTCAATAAGGCGACTGGCCCAGACTATCCCAGCTAATGTCTTAAATAAATGTTCCCCGAACTAGTACCAGTCCTATCTAAGCTCTATACGATCTCTGTGTCTTCTGGGAATTCCCATCATGGAAGTTAGCAAATGTTCAACCATTCCCAAAAAGGCGATAAGACCGATCCTCAAACTACCGACCAATTCATCACTTTATTTTGTATAAAATCATGGAAAAAGCCATCAATCAGCAACTGCTCCGTTCCTTTAAACTAACAAACTCCTTAGTGAACCAATATGGGTTTAGGCAAATCGTTCAACAGGCGATCTTCTTTCATATGTGACCCAAGTTTGTAACAATACAGTAGAGCAGTCCGGTGAAACAGTTGTAGTCGCTTTAGATATCTCAAAGGTATTTGACCAAGTTTGGCATAAGTGTTTACTTTCCAAACTCACCTCGTTTGGGTTAAATGATATGCTTATCAACTGGGTTTCTAGTTTCCTTGATAAAAGACGAATACGTGTCATAGTTGATGGCTTTTTTTCAAAAGAATTAACGCTGGCGTACCATAGGGATCCGTTACAGCGCCTACACTTTTTCTGCTGTATATAAATGACCTTATTTCTTCAACAACTAACCCCATTCATTGCTTTGCTGACGATAGCACTCTTCACTGTAGTTCATCTCAGTCTACTCATAGTGATAATCCACCTTCTATGTCAAATCAAGAAATTAAAGCTGAAATGGCAAATTCAATCAACAAAGACATTCAACGTATTCTCGAATGGGGAAGCAATAATCTAGTTAAATTTAATGCTAACAAAACTCAGTGTTGCCTTGTGTCCGCCAAAAAAGATCGATCATTTCCTGTTGTACGTATGAATGGCTCAGTTCTTAAGCTTTCAAACTCTATTACTCTGTTGGGTATGAGTGTATCTTCAAATCTCTCATGGGTTGACCATCTTCTGTCAGCTACCAAAACAGCTGCTCGTAAAATAGGCTTTTTGTACAGATCTAAGCAGTACTTTACCTCTCGACAACTCTTTCTGCTGTATAAGGTCCAAATTCGGCCTCATCTGGAATATAATTCTCACCTCTGGGTTAGTGCTCCCCAATACGCTCTCGATATCGTTGATCGTATTCAAAAGAGAGCGATTAGGCTTATAAATGACCCATCCTTATCTTCTCACATACAGCCCCTTGAGCATAGAAGGATTGTTTCAGTTCTTTCTTTGCATTATCGTTATTACAACGGCTATTGTGCTGCTGAATTATATTTTTTGATACCATCTCGGGCTATCTTTGCGAAAAACACTCGGTTCGCTCATTCACATCATCATTATGCAGTACAAATCTCCACTTGTCGTACCAAACGGGCGCAATCCACATTTTTCTACACGGCTTCTAAACTCTGGAATGATCTCCCTAGTTCCTGTTTTCCTCTCACTTATGATATGAGAAAATTTAAGATAGCTGTTCATAGGCATCTGTTGGCAATTCATTATCCCTCCATCCATCCTTCTAAGTATTCCTGAGTGCTTTAGCATGATAGGCCAAATTTAGCCTGTTCAGGTCCACAATCATAAAAAAAACCTTTCAATCACTTTACCCCTTATATCGACCCCACCTATTTGTACTCTAGCTGGCTTGAGATCCTTCTTACTTCGGTAAGCCTGCACGACGCCTAGTGCGGTTTGGACGTGTAACATCAATATAATTCTAACCCACATCAGTTACATAGAAGGGTTCCAAATAGTTACCGTGGTGCATTCAACAACCGTGGATCAGCAAGTAACAGGGGCTTTACAAATAATAACTCTAAATTTGAATCTGGGTATCAAAATCCTTATAATCTTTCTTGTAATTTGGTTTCTATAAATAAGATAATAGAACAACAATTATTGACCTTATTTGATGAAAATCTGTTATTACAGCAACAAAAAAAATGGATTTCATTATTTAGATTTGGGAAACAAAAATGTTGATTTTATAGAAAATAATGCAAAATATTTGTCTATCAGCTGAAACAGAAATAATAAACCAGGAAAAAGCACCTTTCACCAGCTCCACCAGAAAAGTAAAAAATAAATTGGAATTGTATATCGATGTCTGTGGACCATTTTAAGTACCATCATATTTTGGTAAGCGTTTTTTATCCATTATCGATGATTTTTCAAGAATAGCTTTTATTAAACTTATCGAAAAGAAAAGTGACGCAGTTGGAGAATTTAAAGATTTAAAAATCTGTTGAAAATCAAAGTAACTTACAAATAAAGAGAGTTCGTTCAGATAATGGGGGGGGGGGGGTGGAGTTCGTTTGTTCCCAGCTGAAAAATCCGTTTAGAGATCCTGGGATTAAGCATGAACTTACAATTCCATATAAGCCAAGTCAAAATGGATATAATCGTACTATCTCAGAAAAAAATGGGGTGTATGATGGTTGACGCTGATTGCGACAAAAGAATGTGGACTGAAGCAGGAAATACAGCGGTATATTTAATTAACAGATCCCCTAGTAAAAATACTAGGCATCTTCACCCAAACGCCTATGCACGTCAATAAATGTCCTATTATAAGGAATCTGCCTTAATGGATGTCTTCGATAGATACATTGAGCTTCGGAAGAATTTGATCTAGCTTCGTCGTAACACATAACTATGCCCCTGTATTCTTGAAAGTAATTTTGAAAAATCAATAAGAGAATCAATGAAAAACTTAATCAAGAACACAAAATACCTCTAACAAGACAATAATATTTTGACAAGTGTCATAGATTTCGTTTGTTTTTTCGTAAATGTCCATCACCAGTCATTTTCATCACTCCAATAGTACATATTATTTTGTGTTCCTAAAATGGTTCACTATACTTTTGAAGAATACAGGGACATGATTATGTGTTACGGAGAAGCTCGGTCAAATTTCTCCAAAGCTCAACGTATCTATCGAGAATGATATCCTTTAGGACAGGTTCCTAATGTTCGAACATTTATTGACGTGCATATTGATGAAGATGGGTGAGATGTCTGTTTAAAAAAAGTTAGTAGTGGGAGTTTCCAGAATTCGTCGGCCTGTTGAAAAGGAATAACCTGAACACATTATTAGAAGATGTTTCATTGGACATTGTTGCAAGAGTGCTTGATGGCAAGCTAGCTTACTTTTCTTGAGTGGTAAGGAAATTTTTTGAAAGGAGGTTTGAAAATAGGTGGATTTGTCGTAGGGGGGGGACTTGTAATATGATCACTGCTCTTCAGTAATAAAAGAACTAAGGTCATATTTGAATTCTGCGTGCTAAAAAGCCCCTGTATACAAAATTTCGTCCGCTTATTACATCATTGTAAGAAAAAATCATTAAACTTCAACACCCTATATCTTTTAAACGAAGGCGTTGCGGACTTAAGTTCATAGGAACATTTTAGTGTCCTCTATCGCGTGGCACTATAGTACTTTTTCTGTCACCCTGTATACATATATATATATATATATATATATATATATACACAACCAGTGCTTTATATGCCAGAAAATAAAAATAATGTTTGTTTGTTGAAAAAGGCTATTTATGGTTTGAAACAGTCGTCGAAGGTGTGGAATGACAAGGTTAAACATGTATTAAATGATTTAGGGCATAGAAGTTCAGATTATGAGGCTTGTCTATTTAATAAGATGATTTTTTATTATTATCTAATGATCACTGGCCTAACAGACATCCCCGCAGACCCCGCATGGCGGGGGACCCGGTAATCGAAGGGGCCCAAGCGCCTGTAAAATTCTTCATCTGAAAATTCAGAGCAGTTGAATAATATAATCAAAGTTCAAAGATTAATTAATCTAACCGCACAAGCATTAAATACGCTGTCCACCGTATATTAGCGGCTCTTGAAAGGGACGGTTGCGGTGTCGTCATCATTTTTCGCGAAAGTCGTAGCTACAATAACATTTTACAGGATTTTTAAATCCAATATTATTATTAGTAACGAAACTAAATACCTATTGTAACGTGTCTACCACCGGAAGCATGATATGATGTGTCACAGGAAATCTAGAGATTAATCATCTTATTAATAATCTGTTGTGGGTAGATAAGAATTAAGTGATTCATCAGTGCTATCTGTTTTTTCGTATTGTAATTACTAGTGTAAATTATAGTTATCTGTAGTTCTTGACCTATCTATATTTATAATAAGAAATCGTGTTAGACTTTCGTTGAAGAACTTACATCTTAAGTTACATCTTTATCTCGTGTAACATACAAAGCTCGCCTTACCAAACAAAACTTAACACTATGTAGACTATGCTTCAGTTTCAGTTATTACTATTTAGTTTCGCAAAATATCAGTAACATTTTAGTTTAAGTTCATAACAACGATCGGTTGAATTACAGTATCGTAGTATAGTAGTTAAATTTTTTTTGTAGAAAATATTCGAACTCGTTAAAGTTTTTCGAAAAATGAGTGGTTTCAATACAGACAAAGAGGTTTTAACCCTTTCGTGGGCACTGGGAAATATGGTTCCCACCTAAATCAAATGTCATTTTAAGGAAGCCAACTAAATAATCAGTCTTGCAATTGGTGGCGACATCTAGTAGTATAGTCTATCGTTCACTACAATGCAGAATTACAGACTATTCCATAATTACAGAGCGTCAAGTTATTCTGTGCTGCATATAACCTGTATTTTCAGTTCTTGTGCACCTGTTACTAGTATTTTTTTCAAATTTCTGTTCCTTGCTCATGCAAAAGTAAGTATATAAGCTTTTTATCAATATAATATGATTTTACATTATATAGCTGAGTCAAGAAAACCATTCTGATCTTTATTTTATTTACTTCCATGTAAAAAAGTAATTTTGAATCGGTGGGATATATTTTTCTCACCACCCAGTTCACCATATAAGTGGTGGGAAATATTCTTCGCGTAGCCCAGTTTACTTTAAATAGCTCTAAAATATTTCTTCAATGTTTTAGATGTCTAGGTATACAAAATGGAATATTGACGACCCAAAACAAGCCGAAGAGGTATTGAATTATTTCTTTAGTTTACCAGAAAACGAACAAGATTCAGATGTTAAACTTGATTCTGACGCTGAGGAGGAATTAAATGCTCTAGACAGAACATCAACAAGTATCAACAGTTCTAGAACATCTTCAGAATCACCTGCATCATCATCAAACAACAGTGTTTTTCTACATTGGCCGGTTACTGCTGATCATGGCCTCAATGATTTATTGGAAGATAATCCCAAACATATTGACAATAATTCCGAAGTAATACATCTTTCATCAAATAGTCATCAACAGATAGCGAATCAGAGGAAACAGATAACATATTTTTGCTAAGTAGATGCTTGTGCTTATATTTTTACAATGTTGAAATTGTAGGTCTGGATGCAGAACAGATTGATGCCACTACCGCAGTAGCTACAGATGATGAATTTGAAAACTCAGCATGGCGAGAGCATTCTGAGTATTTTGACAATTTATCAGTTACTTTTTTGATAATTCTCCAGTTCTTCATACATCTGCTGATGCAAACAATGAAATATCATACTTTCTAGAAATTTTTGACGATGGGTTAGTTATTTACCCTCATTGTTGAGCAAACGAATTTGTATGCTGTGCAGAAATGGACCAAAAACTGGAGCCCTTTATGTCACTCTGACTTGAAGGCATATATTGGATGCCTCATAATGATGAGTGCCCATCAATACCTAGGCCTGAACACTACTGGAGCAGCGATTCCCTCTTGGGTGTCAGTAGTATTTCAAATGTTATGAACTCAAAACGGTTCAAAAAAATTACTGAAGCCCTTCACTGCAATCACAATGAATCTTGTCCTCCTAGAGAGTCCACAAGTTATGACAAGCTTTACAAGTTGAGACCAATTATTGCACATATAAATAATAAATTCAGCTCTGTTTGTGAATGTTCATCTGTACTTTCAGTGGATGAGTCAATGATTCCCTTCAAAGGACGCTCTAGCTTCAGGCTTAAAAGAGGGCATAAGGTGTTTATTTCAAAATTCGGCGTCTACACAGGTAAAGCTACTGAGGAAAGTTCTGAGAAGGGTATTGGGTTAGGAGATAAAGTGGTGCTGAAACTTACAGACAATTTAGCTGACAAAAAATGTCTTGTAGCATTTGACAATTTCTTTACTTCGGTTACACTATCCCAAAAAAGGAACTTACAGGAGGTGCCGAATCTGCAGCACAAAAGCTAACGAAAAACGGACGCCTTATATTTGCTCTAAATGCGAGATTCCAGTTTTTATGGCTATCTGCTTCAACAAACTTCATCGAAGATCACAATAAGTTACTTTATTTGCTTACAATATAACATATAATATGCTGTATTATAATTAGTTAAATATTTTCATAACTCTGGCCAATTTTATCAATCAATAAATGTTTTTCGCCATTTTTCTTATATCTTTCAATAATAAATACTGACAAACCTAGATGGGTGGTGGGAAACATATTTCCCACCTAATTTTTTTCAAAAAATAATCAAAAATTTTACTTCATTTTACTGTAATGTCATTACTTGCCGCCAGAAATAAAGGTTTGCATCAGGAAAATTCTAAAAATTTGCTTGCTTATTAATTGCCCATGAAAGGGTTAAGTGGCGCACAAAAACGAAAACTTGGTAAGGACAAAGAACTTATCACTGATACCAAATATGCTAAGTTGAACACTTCTTCTACGAAAACTAGTGCAAATACATCCACTTTTACTGAATCTCAACAGTCCCCATCCTCAACTAAAGATACACAAAAACGAGATGACTTAAATTCAGTTATTATTGAAAGTGATAGTGAACATATTTTACAATCTGGAAAAGAAGTCGAAGCAGATGCAGATTGCGAAAATAAACAGGAAATGAGAATAGGAAAAGTTAATAGCGACTTGACCTTTCATACAGTCGATACCACGTTGAGGCAAAAAATCTTAAAATTAGGTTCGTGTCAACCAGAAGATGGGTTCAAAAAGGATGCAAAAGGAAGAAGCTTTTCTTCGTTGTATTATAATTTCACTACCAAGACAGGACGAAAGGTGGAACGAAAATGGCTATGCTATTCAACTCGTTTGCAAGCTGCTTACTGTCAAGTATGCTGACTTTTTGCTGACAGGAATAATATTCATTTTAAAGATGCCTGGTGTAAAGGTGTTAATGACAAGGATTGTCCAAAACAGTTAAAGAGCATGAAAATTCTATAATTCATATACAAGCATGTCGCGCTTGTGACGTTTGGCTAGCAAATAAAACTGTAGATTCGTTGTTAGAATGTTAATACAAATATGAAGTCAGTAAGTTGCGCCAAATTTTGAGAAGGATCATAGATGTTACAATGACCTTAGCATCATGTAATCTTCGTTTAAGGGGACATCGCGTAACACAATATGGAGATTACTCAAGTGGAAACTTTTTAAACATATGCCGCTCATAATTTAAACCTTGTATTGAATGATACATACAATAATGTGCCTTTTATAAGAGAATTTTATCACGTTTTCCAAAAAAACACAGCATTAAAAAGTGGAACGACTTGAAAGTTGTTCAGAGTAGCGAGGACATCAAATTGACATAATCTTTATGCACTACAAGATGGTCTTCTCGATTTGATTCTGTGCTGGCAATTCGTTATAATTTTATAGTAATTCTGAAAGTGCTGTCGAATTTTCTACTTACTCCCACCAAAAAAGGAGACAAGCAGGAAGCCTTGGGAATTAAAAATCAAATGGAGAAGTTTGAATTTACATTTTTATTGATTTTCCAATGTGCAATATTAGAACGTCTAATTTTAACACCCAAAACATTACAGTCAGCAGAACTGGATTTAGAAAGTGCCACTGCAATGTTGAATTCAAGTTTAACTGCTGTTACAAACTTTCAAGATAATTTTACAAATATAAAGGAAAAAGCCAGCGTTTTTGCTAGAAGGTGCCAAATTTTGTCTTTCGACTACTAAGGCTGAGTATAATAGTTTGTCAGAGTGTAAAAAGAAAGTGTATTTCACAAAAATTTATTAACTGAAATGTATGCTCCTATCAAAACCGTTGGGTTATATAACGATAATCAAAGTGCTCAGAAATTAACACACAAGCCGTCTTTTCGTAATAGAACAAAGTACAGATATTATTAAAATAATTAGTAAAAAATGGGGAAATTTGTGTAAAGTATATTCCCACTGATGAGTTGGTGGCAGATATATTTACAAAAGACTTGCACAGCCCAAAACACAACATATGTATGGAAAAATTATAACGATAAGTTAAATAATTAGACATGTAAATTTGTAATTATTTTGTATTTTTGTAATTTATCATGAGGTGACACGTTAAGGGGGCGTGTTGTAACTCTACCGTGTGACGTCATCCCGTTTTTTCTCCTGTGCTCTGGGTTATATTTTATCTTGTTGTTCCTTTTTAATGCTTATGGCAACACTGTAATATAATAACAGACTTAGAATATAATATTCTAAGATAACAGATGTTCTAATGTCAATCTCATTTCTGTCATAAAAATGAACACAATAAATATTGTTACATTTAATATTCAATAATGTTATTATATTTTATTATCTTCAAGACAAAGTACCTGTTTTGTTTTATACTTTGCGTTAATTTCAATATGTAGCCATTGAGTAATATGATGTAGCTCATTTGGATGTACCGGGTGGCCAACTAAGAACGGCCGTCGGCCATATCTCAGCAATGGATTATAGCACAGGTTCGGGAAAAAAATTTTTGTAACAAAAGTGGCCTCGAGAAACGCCTGGAAATTATTTTCAGAATTGCAGGTTCATCGCTAGAGGGCGAATTTGACAGTTAAAATTTTAAAAAGCAAAATTTTTCAAAATTTACTAAATAAAGGGGCATATTAAATATTATAATCAGATTCTTCGACAAATTATGCATATTTTTCATTTAACAAGTTTTAGTCTATCTCTTCAAATAAGGGCTGGGGAGAGTGGGAACCTTGTTACAAGAAACGCCTTTAATTCAGGTTCTGCTTGACCGATTTTAATAAACTTGATGTTGTTTGAAAGAGCTTTTGATAAACAATAGAAAATTTGTAAATTTGAAGCAATCTGATTAATAACATAAATGCCAGAGGGCGCTCTTCAATATTTTTTTAATGTTGTGTTTTCTCTTTACAATTTTAAATCGAAGCATAAAAATTTAAGTAGGTATTTAAAAAGTAGACTAAATTAGTAATAAAACAGTGAAAACTGCGAGTCGACATTCCTATCCTGAGATATCGTAAGAAACAGGTAAATGGTGGGAATTGTTCTTCCAACGTCTAATAGGCTAGTTCGCGTTAACGGAAATGATAGCCTGGATGAAAAGATCTTACATTGGTCTGCAGTAATTTAAACTGTTATCATACTAATGTTATGGTTGCCGCTAGATTACCTAAATGTAATGCTGTCTCTACTAACAATGAGAACAAATTATAAAATAATAATGTGATAAATCTAACATTTTTTTAATTATATAAGAATGTTATATTTGTTTTCAAGCGATATGTTATTAAATCAAAAGCATAAAATATCAATAAAAACCGATATTTGCCCAGCAACAACAATACAGTATAAAATATGAATTACGATTTACTGATGACAACAAAATTAGTAAAGAGGGCCATGTAAGATATAAAATAAATTCCCTGTTGAAAACAAGCAAGCTATGATTTTCACGCATATGTCAAAAATTATTCATCGTGTTGCATTTAATAGACTTTCTTTATCTTTTCGTACCAAAATGATTCTTACAAATGAAGAAGCATTTGATATTTTGGCAGTTTATTTTGAATGTATGAGAAATGCAACCGTTGCTGCTAGAGTGTATGCACTGCAGTACCCAAACAGACGGCATCACAGCAGAAGAGTTTTTCTCCGACTCGCACACCGTGTGCGTACTACTGGAAATGTGAATCTCCCTATGTACCGAAGACAACGCAAAGGTAGAACAGAGGAAAATGTTATTGATGTTTTAGCTTATGTAAATGTTAACCCTCATTCAAGCACCAGAGCTATAGCTAGAGACTTCGGTATATGTCGAACCACCGTCCAAAATATTTTAAGAGAACACAGGTGACTACTTATTTATTAATGCATGTTTTATTCGGTATTATAATGTTAAAAATGTTTTAATTTTTTTCGTTTGTCGTTATATGTTTATGTCCAGTTTCAATAAAACAACAAATTATTTAATGAAATTATCTTATGCTATGTGAATAGATTTTAACTAACAACATGATAATTAAGTGAGGCAAAGTAAAGTAAAAAGGTACCAATAATAAAAAATTCGTAATAACATTACGAGAGTTAATGCATTTAAAGTCCTTTTTCGTTTACTAACAACGAAGGACTTCAATGTGTCTTATTGATCTGATTACTTTATAATATATACTATTTTAGATTGCACCCATATCACATGGTTCTACACCATAGTTTGACTGCCGAAGATTTCGATACCAGGTTGGATTTTTGCAACTGGCTCTCAAATATGATACACGACGATCCTGAAATACTTTCACGAATTATGTGGACAGATGAGGCTACTTTTCATAGTGATGGTAGTGTAAATCTACATAATATGCACTACTGGTCTGAAACGAATCCCCACTGGATACAGGAGGTCCAACATCAGAGTCGTTGGTCTGTAAATGTGTGGTGCGGGATTCTAGGTGGCGAAATAATTGGGACTTTTTTTTAATGAGACTGTTAATGGAGAAAGATATTTAGATTTTTTAAGCAACGAATTGCCACTTCTTTTGGAAGACGTACCCTTGGCCATTCGTCGTGACATGATCTTGCAACATGATGGGTGCCCGGCACATTATTCTAGAGATGTTCGGAATTTCTTAGATCAATCATACCCTGAAAGGTGGATAGGACGTGGAAGTTTATTTATTTGGCCACCAAGGTCTCCAGACCTAACTTGTTTAGATTTTTATTTCTGGGAGCGAATAAAAGATCTCGTTTATGCCGATAGACCCACAACAAGAGCTGACATGATTGAAAGAATACGACAGACAATACGACGTATTTCAAGGGCAGAAATTGAAACTGCTGCTCTCTCCACCCGTCAGCGATTGATTTCATGCATTGAAAATGATGGACGACATTTCATCTAGGGCGACACTAATTACGTAGTTATTTATTTAAGGTTTTAATTGTTAGATTTATCACATTATTATTTTATAATTTGTTCTCATTGTTAGTAGAGACAGCATTACATTTAGGTAATCTAGGGGCAACCATAACATTAGTATGATAACAGTTTAAATTACTGCAGTCCAATGTAAGATCTTTTCATCCAGGCTAAATTTAATCATTTCCGTTAACTCGAACTAGCCTATTAGACGTTGGAAGAACAATTCCCGCCATTTACCTGTTTCTTACGATATCTCAGGATAGGAAAAAGATATCGACTCGCAGTTTTCACTGTTTTATTACTAATTTAGTCACAATATTAAAAAAATATTAAACAGCGCCCTCTAGCATTTATGTTATTAATCAGATTGCTTCAAATTTACAAATTTTCTATTGTTTAACAAAAGCTTTTCCAAATGACATCAAGTTTATTAAAATCGGTCAAGCAGAACCTGAATTAAAGGCGTTTTTTCGTAACAAGGTTCCACTCTCCCCACCCTTATTTGAAGAGATAGACTAAAACTTGACAAATAAAAAATATGCAGAATTTGTCAAGGAATCTGGTTATAATATTTAATATGCCCCTTAATTGAGTAAATTTTGAAAAATTTTGCTTTTTAAAATTTTAACCGTCAAATTCGCCCTCTAGCGGTGAACCTACAATTCTGAAAATAATTTCCAGGCGTTTCTCGATGCCACTTTTCTTATAAAACTTTTTTTCCCGAACCTGTGCTATAATCCATTCCTAAGATATGGCCGACGGCCGTTCTTAGTTGGCCACCCGGTACATATATGCTTAGTATTTAGAACTTTGATTTGCCCACTAAAATAATTAACAATAAATTATATCCACTTGCTAATGAAATAAAACAGTATGGAAAGTAAACTCTCACGATTGTCACTCCTAATTAAGATAATAATAATTAAAGTAAATACATTATATGTACAGGGTATCTCGGAAAATCAACGACAAACTTCCAGGGCCTAATTAGGACATTTTTCCTTCTTTAAATTTTATCCCAAAATGCACCCCTAAAAAGCTATACGCTCTCAAAGTTCAATTTAAAATGTATAAAAATCACTTTATCTCCGTAAATTTTGAAAATTTTTTATTGACTTTTATACAGTCTTATACAAGTCCATATTTTATAGACATTTCAAAAAAATCACTAGATATACGCGTTCAGCAGTGGCGTTAACTTTCAACCCTTAAAGAACTATTTTTGCAAAATAAATAATTTTTTTTTGTCTATTAAATTATTCTTCTAAAATCGATGGTTCTTGAGAAAATTTTAAAAATAAGTTGGTATTCTGCAACTAACTGATCTGTGCTTATTTGATATTTGCTTTATTTTAATAAAAATTTATAAAAATAAAACACTAATTTTATAATAATTGCTCAGTGGCCCCCATTTACTTGAATGCAAGCATTCGTTCGACGTATTACAGACATTCGCATTGATCGAAGTATCCCTGGAATTTGACAAATTTTCCCGAATGCTTTAACAATGCGATTTCAGAGATCGTATCTAGTCATTGCTGGAACTAAATAGACATTTTATTTAACAGCACCACAAACAAAGAAATCTAAGGGATTGTGATCCGATGCGCATCGTTATCTCGTCCGATCCACCGGTTAGGTAACTGCGAGTGCAGGAATTGCCTCACATGTAATCCAAAATGTGCTGGGGCACCATCCTACATAAAAATTGTCTCAACTCTGACCTTTAATAGCACATCTAGAACTTTCCACAAGTTATCCTTCAACAACTCCTGCCCAGACATTTATACTGAATTTATGTTGAAAGCGATCTGCTTGAATTACTTGAATTGTCATATGCCCAATTGTGGACAGTATGGGAGTTAAAGACGCCATCTCTAGTAAACCAGGTTTCCTCCGTAAAAATAATTCGAGCAAAAATCCGAGGATCTTCAATGAAATTGTTCATCAGCCATTGGCAATATTCTCGTCTAAGTAGTAGTTCTGACGGTAAAAGTTCTTCAACTTTTAGATGTGGTGGAGTTTTAACAATTGTTCAGTAGGTGTTCGGTGAACAATATTTTTAGAAATATTCAATTGAGAAGCGACGCGACTAGTGCTTGTAGTTGGAATGTCCTCAACAATTTCCAATATTCGTTCTTCTACCTGGATAGTTCTAATAACACGCAGACGTCCAGAATTTGACTGCCTTTGCAAAAAACAACATGTTTCAGAAGACGACGATTAATGGAAGCAAAAGCGGTATGGTCTATTCGGAAATCTTTCTAAATATCTTCTTGCTGAGGCTCCAGAATTACCTCCTCATTAGCCAAATACAAAATGCATATCAGGTAACTCTGAATATGAGTAACGTTCTATCATAAATAAATTTTTTTTTTTTTTTTACTTATAGTGTTCCCGACCCCACTAAGATTTGCCTAACGTGCTAAAAGCACTCAGGAACATTGGGAGGGTTTAGGGATATTGTTTGGCTGCCGAGAAATGTTTATAAATGGCTACCTTAAATTGACTTAAGTCAAAGTTTGGAGGGAAACAGGAACCACAATTTGATTGCCGTGTGGAAAAATGTAGATTGCCCGTTTAGTGTGACAAGATGTTGAGTGCGTAATTATGGTGTGAATGGGCAAACCGAGTATTCCTAGCAAAGATGGCTTGCGAAGGTATTAAGGAGTGTATTTCGAAGGAACACTTGCCTTGGTAATAGCGATAGAACAAGAAAAGAACCAAAACTATTCTTCTATGCTCAAGAGACTGTAGGTCAGAAGTCAGAGATGGGTCATTTGTAAGTCTTATAGCTTTTTTTTGGATGAGGTTTATCATATCAATGGCGTATTTGGAAGTACTAACCTAGAGGTGGGAATTGTATTCCAGATGAGGTCGAATTTGAGCCTTATACAGTAAAAGGAGTTGTTGCGATGTGAAGTACGGTTTAGATCTGTATGGAAAGCCCAGTTTACGGGCAGCTGTTTTGCTGGCGATCAACCCATGAAAGGTTCGATGATACGGACCTCCCTATTATAGAAATAGAGTTTGCAAACTTGAGTTCTAAGCCATTTATATTTACACCAGGAAATGATCCGTCGTTCTTGGCGGACACAAGGCAACACTGGGTTTTGTCGGAGAGTAGATTATTCCTTTCCCATTCAAGGACACGTTCTAAGTCACTGTTGATTGAAACTGCCATTTTTACCTTAACGTCCTGACTAGACTTACTGTTGTGGGAAAATTGAGAAGAACTACAATGTAGTGCTGTTGTCTGCAAAGCAATGGTTCAGCTTAGTTTTTGAAATGACGTCATTTATGTATAGCAGGGAAAATGTGGGAGCTATCACTGATCCTTGGCGTACGCCCGCGTTAATAGTAGTTTCTTTCGAAGAGCCATAGACAACACGTACACGTCTTTTGTCAAGAAAGCTGGATATCCAATTGATGAGCGTATCGGATAAGCCGAACGAAGTGAGCTTGGCAAGTAGGCACTTGTGCCAAACCTGATCAAAAGCCTTTGAAATATCTAAAGCTACTACGGCTGTTTCACCGGAGCTCTAATGTGTTATTCCATAGTTGGGTGACATATGAAAGAACATCACCCGTTGAACGACTCTGTCTGAACCCATACTGGTGGTCGTTCATGAGTTTATTGAACTCCAGGAACGAAAGTAGTTGGTGGTTGATGGCTTTTTCCATGATTTTCGACAGAATGGGAGTGATAGCTACTGGTCGATAGTTTGAGGGATCGATTTTGTCGACCTTTTTAGGAATAGGTTGGCCATTTGCTTTCACGATGAGGGAAACTCTCCAGATAACATGGAGTTCGAAAAGGGGTTGCATAACACAGGTACTGGCTCGGGGTAGCGTTTTTTAAGGACGATAGCTGGAATAACGTCAGGGCCAGTCGCCTTGTTTAAGTCAAGTTTATTGATAATTGATTCTAGGAGCTTGTGACGAAAGTGGATTGGTTTGGTTTTGTCTTGAAGACGCAGCCTATTACTATATGAATTATCGAATAAGCACGGATCAGTTGTTGCAGAGTACAATTATTTTTTCAAATTTTCTCAAGAACCTTTGATTTTAGAAGAAAAATTTAAGCAACAAAATTCCTTTATTTTAAAATGTATTACCAAAATAAAGCAGAAAATTTTTTACTTATTTTGCAAAAATAATGTTTAAGGGTTGAAAGTTGACACAACTGCTGAACGGGTAGTTCTAGTGATTTTTTTTAATTCTCTATCAAATTTTGACTTGTATAAGATAGGTCGACTGATAAAAGTCAATAAGAAATTTTCATAATTTACGGAGATAATGTGATTTTTATACATTTTAAATTGAACCCTGCACCCTGCTTATTTGGCATCTTAAATACTTTTGAAAAACTCTTATCATTTACTGAAAAAGATGACTATAATTGTTATCGATACGTGTCAACTTGTAAAAAATTAATAAAAAATAAACTATTTCGTATCCAAAAGCTAAGTTTTTTAAAATAGTATTACTAACATGTATGCAGCACACATTACACTTCATAAATAATGTTGCTTCCTCCATTAGTTTCAATTTTGCTTTCAAATAAGTTATAAACAACAGTGAGGATTATGTCAATAAATTACCATAATTCAAATTATTTGATGTAATACATATGAGTTTTACAACCTAATGGAAAATCACAAAATAAATTTAGATATTTATGTATATTTGTGCCCATTTCCTCAATTTATCTCAATTTTTGAGAAGTACATGAAGGCATTATACATACTTGATTATCTAAACTTGCTTTTTCTGAGAAGCAATACGTTAATACTAATAGGCTATATTCTATAAATGATAAACTAACAAATTATCTCTAAACTTAAACGAAATTTTACTGGCTTATATTATTTATGTATTGTTTCCAAGAGAGAACTCATCTATCAAAGAAAACGATAAGTGGATAACCTTAAGTATCAATACAATGTTTACATTAAAATTTAACATAACAGCAAAAAACGTGAAGATGACTATACGTATCTATTTCTTTGTCTTAGTGGGTATGTCTTTACTAATTTTTTATGTAAACACCCTATATATGATAATAATGTTTACACAGGCTGTAGCTTTACTTCAGGAGAGCAAAACCTGCTACTGGAAAAACCTGCCTGTGGACAACAAATTGTGAGTTTTGATAACGAATTAAGGCGTACGGCAAAAGAAGGTGAATTTCCTTGGGCTGCTCTACTGAAATACCAAAGACTGTATAGTGAAGAATTGTATTTCTCAATAAAAGGAAATAATCCGTACAAATGTGTAGGATCGTTAATTACCCAAAAATTCGTACTTACATCTGCAGTTTGTGTAACAACAAAAAATCAGTATGTGTAAGTATCTTAATATAAACTATTCAGGCAACTGAAGTACATAACTTATTTTATGGTAGAATTGGTGTAAGATTAGGACAACACACTTTCGGCAATAACGCTCATATTCAAGAGTTTGGAATTGAAAATATAATACCTCATCGCGATTTTAAAAGTGGGAACAAACAATTTAACCACGATATTGCGTTACTGAAGCTTAATGGGACGGTACAGTTTTCAGGTAATTGTATATTTTCTGAACAGTTAATGAATTAATAAGAATTACTAATGAATTATAGATTATATAAAACCGATATGTTTACCAATATCTGGTAAGTCATTTCTTCAACCAGAAGACAAGGTGTATATAACAGGATGGGGCAAAGATTCATCTGGAGATTCTGTTACAACAAAAAAAATAGTAATCCGTCGGGTAATAAAACATGAAGAATGTCAACAAGAATTCTCCAAGCATAATGTTACTATTACTGAAAATTACATTTGCACTCACAGTTTAAAAGATCACAAAGATTACAGTTGTGCTGGAGATGCTGGTGCACCGCTAATGTTTTATAGTCAAGGTGCGTGGTATCAGGAGGGTATCGTTTCCTTTGGTAGAAGTTGTGGAATTGATTTCCCTGATGGTAATACTAGAGTTTCTAATTATATTTCATGGATCAATTTCATGCTTAGTCAAAATGATCAACATTGGGGAATTTTAGACATATAATGGTGTGAGGTTTATAGTTTGTTTATTTGCTATAGTAATAAAATATTGACTATTGCATAATTGTTTTAATGTTGTAGTTAGTATAAATAAAGATAAAATACACGTACTGTATAGAGTGATTCATGAATACCCACTAAATATTTTAATCATCCTAATGGTTATGTAACATTATTAATCATGGTTAAATCGCATTAAGGTGGTCAATCTATTATTAAGTTTCACCTTTGACCCCTTATTATATAAATTAATGGAATTTAGGTCAAAATTGAAAATATACTACGTCTTTACTACACACAGTTCTTAGTCATAAGTTTTACCTTACACTACAGAACAATTACACATGGTTTCTACTACATCCTAATGACTTACACCACCGCTATGACAATCACACACGAAGTGCAACATACAACTCTGTTGATCAGTGGCGGTTCGTGAGTAAACAATTTGGGAAGTCTGAAATTGTAAATTACAAAACTTATTAGACCAAGAAGTAATAAATAATAAAATAATAATAATTGATGATAAAAATGTTATCTTTAAATTTTTTTATACATTAGATCTATTTGGCGATCTTTTTTTTCGCGAACTCGTCAATGACAGTCTCCACAAAAGTTGGGTGCTTCGCCATATCACGCAATAGATCTTTTTCAATTGCCATAGTTGATACATTTGAAAGCCTCTCATTCCTCATAGTATTTCTACGAAATGTGTGTTAACGTATTCATAGAGCATTCACTAGATCCAGTGTAGCTGGAATCGATAGCACTAACTGACATAGTTTAGTAGTCTGGGAGTAAATATCTTGTATGTCATCTGAAAATTGAACCAAGTAAAAATATAAAAAATTAAATATGTACCATGAAATGCAAATAATTATCACTTAAATTATTACAATTTATACTTACCTTTAATTACATAAATTTTGAATTTCAGAAATGCACGATTTGATGTTTGAAAGTACTTTAGATTGAAGAAAATTAAATACATGATCTATGTATATAAAAATCATGCTGAAAGGAAATAATTTTAATAACATTTTTTTAAGGATAATTATGCAACCTCTTTTATAAGAAGTTCATTACGAAAATAGGCAACATTGTAAACGCAAAAACAATAATCTATGTCAAACAGACGTTTAAAACTTCAGGACTAACAGAGGGTAATAGACATCTAGATGCTAACTTAGATTAAAAGAAATGAAATAATTTTAATTTAAATTGTTTTAGGATAACCTCTTTTTTATACGTTCATAACGAAAACAGGCAACATTGTAAAAACAAAACAATAATCTGATAATGTCGAATGAGGTTTAAAACTTCATGTCAGATAGAGGTTAATAGACATCTAGATGCTAACTTAAAAAAAAATTCCAAAGCCGTCCGCTTCTATAATAATAGCGATAATACAGCTTTAGCATTTTCAATCATATTTATTTAATTTTTACATTTATTTCGCTTTACATTAAAAAACTTTATAAAGAAAATTTATGTAAAATTAAATTTTCTTTAAAAAAATACGTCTACACTGTTTCTTATAAATTTAATCGTTATTCAGATAATGAAAAAATGTGAACTAACATTTAAATTCTACCTTAGGAATTTGTTTGCTGCTAAATTACACTCCATATCAAAAAATTGCATAGATCATAATTAAACAATATGTTTAAGGTCTATATCAAAGTAGTTTTGTATCTTTGAAATATGTAGCTATTTCAGAAATATTTGATAAAAATTAAAAACTACCGCTAATAAACCCACCCTATCCGCCGCTGGATTTGTCCCAAAATCGAATCAGTTCTAAGCCAAGTGAAAGCAAGTGTAAATACATCCAGACATGATGTCCGATCTTGGCGAAACTTGGCCAAAAGTTGTAAAATGAACTAATAAGCAATATTGAAAAAAAAGTCGATTGTATAACCTTCTATACCTACACATGTATAAAGCTCTGCCAGAAAAACAAAGTCCCCGGAAAATATGCGAACTAAATATCACCAAAATGGCGCAAATTCCATTTGCCCAATCACACGTTAGGATTGTTAGACGTACAATTGTGTACAAAATCACTAATTTTCATTGTCAATATCCTACTAAACACATGGCTACGATTTCGAGAAAATCGGTTCATTCCGAGGCCAGAAATATTATTAAAAACGTTATCGAGTTCCTCGATAGGCAGAAAGTCGCAGGTGTGTGGTCATTTCCTTGGAAAAAGGCAACGGAATTAGCAGGTGCCGCAACAGGGAAATCGGCTACTTTTATTTAAAAAATCAGGTAAATTTTTGAATTGCCCAACTAAATCTGTAAATAACGATCATTATTTTAGAAATGAAGTTAAGTCAAGGGACGAGGGCATTCTGAAGTGGCCGTTCTAAAAAAATGGTGTTAGATGGTTGCGACTTGGCAATATTGAAGAAAACAGTACATGAAACCTACACGATAACAAAGTTCCCACGTTAAACATTTTGGTCAATAAGATGGAAGAAAAAATTGACTATTCTGGTATGTTTTAGACAAAATAACATGTTTCAATATTTAAATTAATCAAAGCGCAAAAAATTAAATTATAATTGATGATAAAAATTGAGGGGCCAGCCACTGGGTGCTAAGTTTTGTAAAGATTAGCTTTATTATAAACGTATGCGATCACGGCAAATAACGCTAAAGTGTCATTTACATTTCCGAGTACCTACTCGTATTCGAGTAAGTGTTTTTTATATTCAAAGATGACAAAAACTGAATTCTCGAGAGAAGGACTTCGGATCCTAGTAAATCCGAGTATTCGTAAATGTAAAAGCCGCTTAAGCGAGGCAATATTAGTCTAGCGAAGCTTAAAAACAATATTTATCTTCGCTCGGTTTAGCTCTGTTTTGATTCAAGCGAATTCTTTGTTGGATTAAGTTCAGTCGTATGTCATAGTTTGAGGAACTAAAATGAATACAAAGGGTGTGAACAATCGAAAGATGGATATAACTGACGCTGGCAAAACATAAAGAGGAGTTCTCCGATTACCAGAGAACTAGACTTACCCCACACTACAGCAAACCTATGTATCTGTACAGCCTACCAAAGATTCACAAGGAAGGAATTCCTCTGAGACCAATTGCGAGCTCGATAAATTCACCTTGTTACCCATTAGCACACTATCTGCTAGGTATCATCACACCCTTATTTGGAAAAACTGAGTCTATGGTCAAGAATACGCAGCACTTCGTGGAAACCATCAGAAACTTCCAGCCAAACCACGAAGAAATACTGGTAACCTTCGACATTGTGAATCTATCCACAAATGTGCCTACCGATGAGGCACTAACTATCATAAGGGACAATCTGGAAAAGGGTGAAACGTTAGACGAACGGACGCAACTCTTGGTAAACACAATAATGGAACTTCTGACAATATGCATTAGAACCACATATTTCCAGGTAGAAGACAAATTCTACCAACAAGAGTTTGGGATGGCGATGGGTTCCCCACTATCACCCATAGTGAGCATATATATATATATATATATATATATATATATATATGTGTGTGTGTGTGTGTGTGTGTGTGTGTGTGTGTGTGTGTGTGTGTGTGTATGTGTGTGTGTGTGTGTGACTAAGCGATATCCGAATTCACAGAGAAACCAAGGATGTGGCTTAGATACGTGTACGATACCTTCGTAGTTTGGCAACACGGCAAGCATAAGCTAGATGAATGAAAACTGCCATTCCTGGATGTACTTGTACACAGGAATGACAACACTTTCACGACAAGTGTATACAGGAAAGCTACCCACACGGGAAGGTACCTACACTACAACTCCAATCAACACAAAAACGTGAAGTTAGGCGTGGCAAAATGCTTGTACGATAGAGCAAAAGCAACATGCTCAAACAAGAGGACCTGAACACTCAAAGAAAATGGCTACCCCGATCTAACACCTAACCTAAACAGGGAAAGGGTAACCGAAAAAGAAGAACCTAAATATACAGGGATAATACCAGGGTAATACTAACCAAAACCAAACCGTACAATGAAGATCAGAATTCCAAGAATTGTGTATACAACCCACCACGCGAATGCGGCAGAGCATACATAGGAGAGAACAGTAGACCACTCAAAGTGAGAACGCAGAAACATAAGAACAACGTCCGCAAGGGCGAAATAGAAAGACTACCGCATCCAATGGGGTAACATACAGATTGTGGCAAAGGACGAGAACACAACTCGTCGGAAACTCAAGGAAGCCACACACATCGCACTAGCAGAAAATCCAATAAGCCAAGATAGTGTAGAAATGAAACCCATATGGATTCCAATAATGCGCGAAGATCTTCAGCGCAATAAACTTCTGAGCAACCATGAAAAAGTTTAATATACAGGGTGTCCAGTTTAAGATGAAATGCATGGGGATATTGGAAACCGTTAGAGATACGAAGATGGTTAAATGGAGAAAAAGTTGCGTCATTATATGCCCAAGAAGTAACCATGGTTACATGTCAAAAAATCCCTTCCATTTACTATACACAGGGTGATAACTGAAAATATGCGTTTTCTAAAAATCGCTATATCTTGTTTCTTGCAAGAGATACATCCACGATTTTTGCAGGATGGGGGTAACAGGTAGCGAGGATTTCAAAATGATTTTGAAAAAATCTAGGCCTACTAGATTTTGAGATAATGCACGCAACTTTCGATTTTCTTATGGACGCCATATTGGATTTTGCATTTTGAATTCTTCATAAAAATGCTTTTCAACCATATATCATATGTTTATAATCTGCCAATGAGAAAGTGTCAAATTACACAATTAAATTTATATCAAAGCAACCTTGACATATTATGTATTTTAATTAAATGAAAATTAATCTACAAATTAAACTAACTATTGAGAACAATATTATTGATTATTAACATAAATCATAATAATAAAAGTGACAAAAAACAAAAAATAAAATTTAATATTATACTGAATTTTACTATTAATTAATCAAATGCTCGAATCAACCTCCATTCTCTTGCAATAATTGAATAGATGGTTAATTGGCAAAGGCCTAGTTTGATATAAATTTAATTGTGTAATTTGACACTTTCTCATTGGCAGATTATAAACATCTGATATATGGTTGAAAAGCATTTTTTATGAAGAATTCAAAAATGCGAGATGATAAGGAACTCTTGTGATGCAGTGCTAACTCGATGCAGATGGTGTTTGCAGGAGAATGAAGGTTTATTCGAGCATTTGATTAATTAATAGTAAAATTCAGTATAATATTAAATTTTATTTTTGGTTTTTTGTCACTTTTATTATTATGATTTATGTTAATAATCAATAATATTGTTCTCAATAGTTAGGTTAATTTGTAGTTTAATTTTCATTTAATTAAAATACATAATATGTCAAGGTTGCTTTGATATAAATTTAATTGTGTAATTTGACACTTTCTCATTGGCAGATTATACACATATGATATATGGTTGAAAAGCATTTTTTATGAAGAATTCAAAAATGCAAAAATCCAATATGGCGTCTGTAAGAAAATCGAAAGTTGCGTGCATTATCTCAAAATCTAGTAGGCCTAGATTTTTTCAAAATCATTTTGAAATCCTCGCTACCTGTTACCCCATCCTGCAAAAATCGTGGATGTATCTCTTGCAAGAAACAAGATATAGCGATTTTTAGAAAACGCATTTTCAGTTATCACCCTGTGTATAGTAAATGGAAGGGATTTTTTGACATGTAACCATGGTTACTTCTTGGGCATATAATGACGCAACTTTTTCTCCATTTAACCATCTTCGTATCTCTAACGGTTTCCAATATCCCCATGCATTTCATCTTAAACTGGACACCCTGTATATATATATATATATATATATATATATATATATATATATATATATATATATATATAGATGACGGAAGAAAGAGTTCGCTCCCGAACCGAGCGACGCGCTGAAAAAGCATAAAACTGTGGAAATAGGCCGATCAACTCCACTAATAGGAAACCGCAGTTACAAAACACTTATAATAATACAGAAAGAGAAGAATGTTACCTACGTATTTCTTGTACTTTTACAAACCAACTGCACATCTCGCGTTTAATTTCCGGGGTAGCTTTATTTCACTTAGTTTAGTTTCCCTCAAGTTACTTTTGCTTCACTATTAGTAGCCCCTCAGTTTTAGGCTCGGCCAAACCGAGCGCTAGTTATGTACGCTACATTCACTGCTTATGTTATGCTCACTACCTGCGCTACATCATGTGGCCACACCGATAGCCATATTATGCAAAAATTTGTAGACGAATTTCAACATTTGACACAACAATTAAGAAAAAATAAATAAGAATTTAAAGAATATTTTCTATTGAGTGCAATCAATTTTAGACCAACTATTATTCATTATTAAAGGTCATAACACAACAGTTGTGATAAATTTTTAGTCAATATAGCGAACAAAGCGCCCTTTTTGACTCTGCCTTTAAACAATTATTTTAAACTCTCGCAGTAAAAATTAATCAATAATTTTGTATTTTAAAGAAAAACCATGTTTTTAACAATTTTTTTAACTGTTATAGGTGGTCGCGAAACGCTTCGCAACTATCTCCATCACATCGGCTGTAAATTTAAGAAATGTCATAATAAAAAAAATTCTTAATGGAAAGAAATGACATTGTTGCATGGCGCTCTCGTTACCTGCGGAAATTACGAGGGAATAATTCTTTAGGGGATAAAAAGAAACCAGTTACTTATTTAGATGAAACTTTCATTCATCCATCCTATGGAGTCAGCAAATGCTGGCAATCAGAAGAAGAAGTAGGAGTTTATCAAACTAATCGAGCAGGTCAAAGGCACATTATAGTTCATGCTGGTGGATCGTATGGATTTGTAAATAATGGATTGTTGATCTCTAAGACAAATAGCAAGTCTGCAGACCACCATCACGACATGAACCATACGAACTTCATGACTTGGTTACAAAAACAACTAATTCCAAATCCTCCACCGAATGGTATTGTCGTCATGGACAACGCTGCTTACCAAAGCGTTCAAATTAATAAACCACCAACGCAATCTGACCGAAAGGCAACTATTCGTGAGTGGCTGGAAATAATGGGGTTTCCACAACATGCGAAATGCGAAAAGAAGAATTGGTAGAATTAGTGAAGAAATTTAATTACGACAAAACTTTCTATGTTGACGAGTTATTAAAGCAGCACGGTCACACTGTACTTCGCTTGCCACCGTATCATTGTGAGCTTAACCCGACAGAATTAATTTGGAGTTTAGCAAAACACAAGGTTGCAATGAACGATGTTGGTCAACGTGGTAGTGAAATTGAAAATTTAGTTCGAAACGCTTTTGCCGATATCAGCGTATCGGACTGGCAAAAGAATTGAGCTCGCGTTGACAACGTAGCACAAGAAATGTGGAAACGTGATGTATTGCTGGATGAAGCAGTGGAATGTTTGTCTTTCAACGTAAACACAGGTTCTTCCGATGACGAGGAAACAAGTAGTGATGACGAAGATGAAGAGGAAAGAGGTTCAATTTAATCCTTTTCATAAAATTAATTATGAACTTGCCTGTTATTAATTTTTGTTAGCTTTCATAAAATTTCTAAGTATATTTTATTAATAACTTTTAAATAACTTAATCTCTGTACGTTTTTTACAACATTAATTATGAGCTAAGCTGTTTTATAGTTATTTGCCTGTTTTTAATTATTGTTAGCTTTCTATCTCTAATTAATAACTTTTAAACAATTTAATTTCAATGTTTATTTGTAAATCTATCAATATTTTTCATAAAATTAAATGAGCTAAGTGGTTTATAATTATTTCCGTTAATAGTAATTCGAATACTGAGTATTCAACTGACCTTACTGTTCGAATTATTTAATATTTTGAACTTAATAAAATCCTAGTTCATGAATACAAGAAACTCGAAAGTCTCCCCAAAAAGTAATTTTTCTTAAATTCACGCTACAATTATTTCAATCTAAGCGTGACTTTAAAAAAAATTGTTTTTTGATGAGACTTGAACTTTGTATTTCATGTAATTACCCCAAATGTGAGAAAATTAACGAATACAGTCAATTAAATCCTAGTTAATGCAAAATCACCAGCACGTCACATTTAAATTTACCAGCTTGATACTTTTTAACCCGTATGTACCTTTCAGACAAGCACGACATCAAAGCGCCACCTTCAGGGACTTTGACAGGACTATATGTAGGTTGGAAAGTAAAAATGAATTTTGACAGTAGAAGCCGCTCTTGAGCGGTAATTGCATCTAGTATTAGATTCATTTGTAATTTTAAGACCCTGTTCTCTTTATAATTCACTGATTTTAGTAGATCGGTCAAAAAAATATGGAACATAGTAAGATCACAAATAAAAACCTTAACTGGCGTAATTGTCTTGGCGCCATGTAACAACAACAAGTTCAATTGATGAGCATAACAATGAATAAATAGTACAATCGGATAAATTTGTTTAACAAGGCATTGTAGACTATTTTTACTTTCTCGGTATACTAAAAAAAAATATTGCAATCGCATATTTCATGTTCCCTGAGTCGAAAAACATCGATTTCGCGAAAAAAATTCCGTGTATGTCTGTCTGTGACCGATTTTAATGATGATTATACATATCTAAAAGTTATGTATAAAACTGGCTTTTCATAAAAATCAATTAATGGGGGGCCTAAATGAGAGTGGTTTTTTTGGGGGTGCATTTCCATAACTAGAGCCAGAAAGTCTGTCTTTGGTGAAAAGTTAGTAACCCTAAATCTCGATCGAACAAATCGAAAATCTTTTCACAAAATTTTAAATTCAAAATGGCGGCCAATATGGCGATTTTAGACCTTTTCGGCGCTTGCGCTGTCGCTAAGAAACCATAAAAGCTACTCGCAATTTGAAAATCGATACTTGTACATAAAAGTACATGCTTTCGAACGGTTTGTAAATATTTTTCAAAAAAATAGGATGTTGCTCTTAATTACGGGGTCAGACTTTACCCTTTTTTTTCAAAATTGATTTTCTCAAAAACCGCTCTGGTAATTTTTTTTAAACTTACATATTTTATAGTCACATATAGCGAAAATATAATGAGCTTTATGAGATTTCTCTATCTTATCCAGAACCGGAGCTAGCAATTTTCAAATTTTAAAATTTCAATCCCTTATAACTATGCTTCTAATATTAATAAAATCTATTAAACTGCTATATCGAAATATTTTATAGCGCTTCCGGTTTTGCCGAAAATAAGAAAAAATAAAATTTTTTTTTAATAGTTTATATCAAAGTTTTAAAAACAAATGTAAAGTATTTTAAAGCTAATTTTTTGTGCTTTCTAAACATGTAAAAATATACAGTGATTTGCAAAATACAGGGGGAATAATAGAAATAATTTTTGTAGGTAAGTATATCTTATTATATTGCAAGTTATCCGGAGTTAGGAATTGCTGCGGGCAACAGTTAGTTTCCTTATACGAGAAAGTGTTGTGCCGAAGTCCATCGGACAGATTTTTTTCTCCTGACATAACCGAAGAATCATCATATGTTTTATTTTTTGAAACGTGAAAAAATCCAATAAATCGTTCCACAATATTTTGTTTAATAACATGTCAAAAAATTATGCTCATTTGCGATATACAGGATACATCGGTTGTCCCGTCAGCTTCAATTGATATATAATTAGCAGTTTTGATTTCATGACAAATTTCTTTAAATATTGTAGCTGATAAAAGGTGTTCTTTAAATAACTGCTCTTCTTGTGCAAGTAGTTTTAGTAATTCAACAAAATTACCTCTATTCAAAGATTCGCTATGTTCGAAATGTCCACGAAAAGCAAGTTCTTGTTTTCCCAAAAAACAAACAATGTGAATCATATGGGCTAATAGTTGTCTATTTGTCCCGACTTGTTCATTGTGTTTTACAGAAGCAAGTCCTCGACATGTTCAATTCGTACTTTTCCCAAAAGATGAAATTTTGCTAGATCTTTTAGGTGGGTTTTAGAAATTGAATGTTTTTCTGATTTTCTTAAAAAGTGTTTTATATAAGACAAACCATCAACGCTCCATTATTTTTACCAGCAAAAATTACTCAAATAAAACAAAACATTTTATTTCGTTTATCGCAACCACTAAGCCACATAAATTTTTGTGTACCAGGTACTTTGAAACTTTCGAATAAATCGGTCTTCTTTATATTCTAATGAAAGATTGAGTGGTGGTCTGTTCGTACGATAACGAATTAAAATTATTTTCTAATAAAAAGTCTAAAATATTGTTAGTTTTATCCATTACCAAAATATATTAAAACAATTAAACCAAAACTTTTATCAAACACGTGAAAAACTTGATGAGACTAGATTGATTTAAGTATATGGATCGTATTGAATTGGCCAGTTCGCCGCGTGGAAAAGCTACGCATACATTTATTACAAAAAGAGTCTCTCGCACGGCAGTCTCACCGGCCTTGCAGTCATAGTTCTTTATCAGTACTTCTCATTTACTAATTAGATGTGTTCGGTTTTATTATTATTAATTATTATCTTTTTTATATGAAAATACAAAAAATCAACTGCATATTTTATTCAATGCCGATTAATATATTTTTTTAAATTTACGTACGAGACACAGTATCAAAGTCTCCCCCGACGAACCGCCACTGCTGTTGATAAACTGAACTATATATTTTTTAATTATTTTGTACAAAACATTGTGATAATAACGTAAATAAACGCTGCCTCAATAATACCTATTAATTTGTTATTAAATCCCAAGTAATAATAAAATAATTAGCACCTATTAGTTTACTAGTTTTAATCAAACTAAAATACATTACAAATCAAATTTCACTATAACATTAGTGTAATTTATAATTAATTGCGCATGACGTTTACTAGCAACAGATAAGTCCATTAATGATCGTATAATTAGATTTATTGCATTCACATAAAAATTCTCATGTAGATACCAATTTATTTCATTACTTATAAATATGTACTTAAAATTATCATTTATTAAAGAATCAATTATCTAAAACTGTTTTAGAACCTCTTACTAACAAATAATTCTTAGTTCATACAGCAATTCAATGAACCCCACTAATCCGAAAGGAATCCTAGTTGAAAAATACTATATTTAGATGTGTTCGGTTTTATTATTATTAATTATTATTGAACATTAATTTTTTTTATGCGGAAATCAAAAATTCAACTGCATATTTTATTCAATGCCGATTAATATATTTTTTTAAATTTACGTACGTACTTACTGCTTTTCCAGGTGAGACACAGTCCAAAGTCTCCCGCGAAGAACCGCCACTGCTGTTGATAAACTGAACTATGATTTTTGTGATTATTTTGTACAAAAGATTGTGATAATAGCGTAAGTAAACGCTGCTTCAATAATACCTATTAATTTGTTATTAAATCCACATCAACCCCCCCCCCCCCCAAAATAATAATAAAATAATTAGCACCTATTAGATTACAGGTTTTAATCAAACTAAAATACATTGCAAATCAAATTTCACTATAACATTAGTGTAATGCATAATTAATTGCGCATATCTTTACAAATAAGTGCATTAATGATCATATAATTAGATTTATTGCATTCGCATCAAAATTCTTATGTAAATACCAATATAGTTAATTACTTATAAATACGTACTTAAAGTTAGAATTTATTAAAGAATCAATTATTTAAAACTGTTTTAGAACCTCTGACTAACAAGTAATTCTTAGTTCATACAGTAATTCAATGAACCGCACTAATCCGAAAGGAATCCTAGTTGAAAAATACTATATTTAGATGTGTTCGGTTTTATTATTAATTATTATTGAACATTAATTTTTGTTATGCGGAAACACAAAAATTCAACTGCATATTTTATTCGGTGTCGATTAATACATTTTTTTTAATTTACGTACGTACGTGCTCATTTTCCAGGGGAGACGCAGTCTAAAAGTCTCCCCCGACGAACCGCCACTGCTGTTGATAAACTGAACTATGATTTTTTTTAATTATTTTGTACAAAATATTGTGATAGTAATGTAAGTAAACGCTGCTTCAATAATACCTATTAAATTGTTATTAAATCCCCCCTTCCCCAAAAAAGATATTAGCTAGTTTTTTTGCGAGGAGATGGCGTAGCTTGAATACGATGTTACAAGTGGTTACCGTCCTCAAGAATTAAACTTGTGTGATTCAAAACATTTATTAGGAAAAGTGTTGTTTTAGATTTTCGAACGGCTGGTTATACCAGAAGTAGCTACCAACTTCCTTCTTTTAAACGGACCCCCATGTTTTAGCATTTTCTGATTCCTCGTTTAATTTTAGCGCCACTTTATGTTAAGTGTCTTATGTCTAAAATTTACCTGTTCTGAGTTATTCCGAATAATTTGAAAATTTTTACAGATGCCGGCTCCCACGGAAATCGGTGCTCTGCCTCACCACTACGAATTTCTTGCTTTACATTAAGAGACTTTATAAAAAACATTTATGCAATATAGAATTAATCTTTATTCAGACATTGAACAAATTCGAGCTAACACTTAATTGTATCATGAATTTTTTACCTCTAAATTACGCGTCATATTAAAAAATTGCATAGAACAGAATTGATATGTTTAAGGTCAATATGTTGGATTATTATATCTTTGAAATATACAGAAATAATTGATAAAAGCTCAAAACTGCTCCTAATAAACCCCCGCTCACAGCCGCTGAATTTCTCCCAAAATCTAATTAGCTCCACGAGAATGAAAGCAAGCTTAAATACGAAATTTCAAGCACGTCAACCACACACGCACGCACGCGCGGGCGCACGCAGCGACTAACAAGGACTTGTTAAGAGTCGTTGCAGTATTTCGACTCATAGGAAGCGTTCTAAATCAACGCAAAGGCAGTACTGGTCGTCCAGTTACCGTGACAACTAATGCTATTTCAACAGGTGTTAGAATCTGCAAAAAGAGGGCTCCGCAGAACATCTCTAAAAATGAGTTGAGTGAAACGTTTACCGGAAGAATGTTTAAGAAGCTTGGCGGTTCTCCCTATAAGAAACAGATAGAGCAACATCTGAATAATACAGACATGCAAGGAAGTGTTGTGTACTGAGCTTCAGTTTTAGCAATGGTTTACGGATCACCCTTATTTCTTTCAAATGTGTGGTTTTCGAACGAATGCCAATCCCATCTAAATGGATTTATCAATCGACAGACAAATCGTTTTGTTGATTTTGAACGACCAGACATCATCATAGAGAAACCCCTTGATAGTGATGGTATAACGATTTGGTGCGCAGTGTCAGGTAATGGCTTATCCGGTCCTTACCTCGTGGAAGACGAGTGTAAAAGACCCGTTACGTTAAATCCGGTGCGATATAGAGAACAAGTTTTGACACCATTTTTGATTGACCTCATACAATTCTGCCGTGCCAGAAACATCCAATTTAATACCCGATGGTTCTAACAAGATGTGGCTACGTGCCACACCACGAAAGCATTCTTAGAAATGATTCAAGAAACTTTTGGAGACCGCGTAATTTCCCGTAACAGGGACTTCTCATTCACCTGATGTAACAACTCTGGATGCTTACGTATGGGGTATGCTGAAACGGGCCGTTTTTACGGAAAACCCACTGAAAGCTAGTAAAAAACTTTCCTGAAAAATGTTGGTATTTTTCAGAAGAATGTAGCAGCCTACTTTCACAAACACGCTTGGCGTGCGTCATGAGTTTTCCTGGACCGCAATAGCAAGCACATTGAACATATTTTTTATAACAGAAAAACCTAGAATTCAAATTACTTGAATGTTTGTTATTTCATTTTTCACGTTTTATAAACCTCTAGTTTTCAGTATTCTTTGTTTTGGCGCGCACATTATTTATACTAACTATACTACTGTACATTTACAGCATTTAACAAAGCATTTAACGTGGCGCATAAATGCTATTACATTATGTTACGTTGTGTTCTTGTGTATAGACCTAGTGGCACTGATGACTAATGTTTACGTTATAATTTCTTTGTGCTGAAGTATAATTATGAAAATTGCTATTTAACTTAATTATTAATAATGATGGCAAAATGGCGTAGGTACTGTTCAATTTGAGATTAAATATCCTGCCTGGCCAATTGTCGACTGAACATTCTGCCTTACTGAAGAAGAGGTAACTGTGGTATACAGTGGTTCCATCACAATTCCTTTCTCTGTGGTTGTCTGTTTTCTCCTTCGTAGTCGTGTATTCCCTTGATTGGTTACATTGGTTCTATTATAGACTGCTGCATAGTACTCTTTTTCGGATGCATTACAGAACCCGTGCAGCTTTGAAGAGCAATTCATTGCGAAACTTCATCTACTTCGCGCTTATATTGTAGGGCACCTGTCGATTGCAGCCTTTAATTGAGCTTAACCATAACTCTTTGATTGGCAGCTTGGCTGTTATAGTTACTGGGCTGACCCATCCCAACGGGTGGAATAATTTATTCCTCTTCCTTATTGATTTCCTGCTGAGTTTCACCTTGAATTGAAAGCTCTCCCGGTCTGGTAGCCATCTAATCCCTACAGATTGTGTTGGTCCGTCTTCCTTGATGTCTGTAGGCTCAGGTGTCTTACTTACGTCCTTCCATAATTCTTCATAGTTTCCAGTCATCTCGGGTCAGTTACTGCAACGTTCTTACGGATCGCATGCTGTTCCATATGTTACCTTTGTCAGCTGTGAGCACGTGACGATGTTTCTTCCATCTCACAAGGATCCTGCAATAACCTTGGACCCACGTGCGTTCGATGATGCATCAAATAGTACTCTCAGGTTTGTTGCTGAACTGAACTCCTTTATAACTGCCTGGTGGAGAATGTAGATTCGTTTCTTGTCGTGTGGCTGCTGCTTAGTTGCATATGTCCCAACTCCAACTATTCTTCCATGAACTTTTTGTACACCTTCTTCAGCTTGGTATCCTACAGATATTTCATCTCCAGTTATAGTAACGTCGCAACGGCTACTGGTCTGAAACTCAGGGTGGATGGGTCTTATTTGAATAAAATCTTCACCATATAAGTTACATCAGGGTTTTTTTACGGTGGTTGGGTGGTATAATTATGAAAGTTGCTATTGAACTTAATTATTAATGATGATTGCAAAACGATACAGATCCTGTTCAATTTGAGGTTGCCAGCTGAACATCTTTACAGCCCATTTACTTAATCCGGCTCGAAACTTTAATTTTTTTCTTGGATTAGTATGGTTTTGTTAGGCTTTTAATTGGTATGTGGAAGCTTTTAATTGTAATTCCCTTGTCACTTTCAAATAAAGTTTTGTTACAATGTTGTACTGGTATTATAATATGAATAAATTTTGCTAAATTTTGTTTGTAGAATTTTTCATAGCTACCCTTTATTCGTAAAGAGTGTTATGGACTGTCATTTTCAAGATTTTGTATGTTTTAAAAAGCGTAATTCTTTAGAGATGACGTTAACGATCATTGTTACAGAGAGGTATACAATCTGTGTCATTTGTATTAAAAAAACACGATTTTTAGTTTAGTTTATTCAGTTTAAAAAAACCATGGGGTCATTACAGTCGTCAAATATCAAAATTTAACGTAACAATGTAACAATGTAACATACATCACATACAAATATTCAAATTGTTGCTCACACATCATTTAAAAACTCATCTACAGTGTAATAGCATTTATCAGTTAGATAGCTTTAATCTAAGACTTAAATTTTTTAATATCTAACTTTTGGATTAAACATGGCAATTTATTAAAAAACTTTGGTCGATAATAATTTAAGCTAAATCTACTTGAAGTTAATCTGAGGTAGTCTAACCTAATTTCATTTTGAGATTTTGTAATGTCAGTATCTATAATTATAAGCTTAAATCCAGAAAGTTTACAGTTTCATATTGTATAATCATAGTTTGAAATAGGGCCATATTTACAAGATAGATAAGTATAATTTTAATCATAAGGATTACAAAAAATACTGCTCTGTTTATACATTGACACATAATTAAAACGTTTGAATTTCAACGATTTCAAAAATACTTCCACGTCGTTCCATACACAATCCAACGCCGCCGTACGACAGTGTGGGATGCACATTTGATTTGAATCGTGTATGGCTAGCTTTATAGCTCTTCGTTCGAAATATCTAGTTATTAATATAGCAGCCTACACGTGAGAGTGTGTGAGTATGTGAGTGTGTGAGTGTGTGAGTGTATGAGTGTGTGAGTGTGTGAGTGTGAGAGTGTGTGAGTGTGTGAGTGTGTGAGTGTGAGTGTGTGTGAGTGTGTGAGTGGTGTGTGAGTGTGTGTGGAGTGTGTGAGTGTGTGGAGTGTGTGAGTGTGTGAGTGTGGAGTGTGTGAGTGTGTGAGTGTGTGGAGTGTGTGAGGTGTGTGGAGTGTGAGTGATGGTGAGTGTGGAGTGTGAGGTGAGTGTGTGAGTGTGGTGGGAGTGTGTGAGTGTGTGAGTGGTGAGGTGTGAGTGTGTGAGGTGTGGAGTGTGAGTGTGTGAGTGTGAGTGTGAGTGTGGAGTGTGAGTGTGTGAGTGTGAGTGTGAGTGTGTGTGAGTGTGTGAGTGTGTGAGTGTGGAGTGTGAGTGTGTGAGGTGTGAGTGTGTGAGTGGTGAGTGTGTGAGTGTGAGTGTGAGTGTGTGAGTGTGTGAGTGTGTGAGAGTGTGGAGTGAGGTGTGTAGTGTGTGAGTGTGAGTGTGTGAGTGTGGAGTGTGTGAGGAGTGTGTGAGTGTGTGAGTGTGATGAGTGTGTGATGTGTGAGTGTGTGAGTGTGTGAGTGTGAGTGGTGATGTGAGGTGTGTGAGTGTGTGAGTGTGTGAGTGTGTGAGTGTGTGGAGGTGTGAGTGTGAGGTGGAGGTGGTGTGAGTGTGTGGTGTGGAGTGTGTGAGTGTGAGGTGTGGAGTGTGTGAGTGTGTGAGTGTGTGAGTGTGTGAGTGTGTGGTGTGTGGTGTGTGGAGTGTGGAGTGTGTGGAGTGTGTGGTGTGAGTGTGTGAGTGTGTGAGTGTGTGAGTGTGTGAGTGTGTGAGGTGTGTGAGGTGTGTGGGAGTGTGTGAGTGGGTGTGAGTGTGTGAGGTGGAGTGTGTGAGTGTGTGAGTGTGAGGTGTGAGTGTGTGGGTGTGAGTGTGAGTGTGGAGTGTGTGAGGTGTGAGTGGAGTGTGTGTGAGTGTGTGTGGTGTGTAGTGTGAGTGTGGAGTGTGGTGGAGTGTGTGAGTGTGGGAGTGTGTGGAGGTGTGAGGTGTGTGAGGTGAGTGTGAGTGTGTGGTGTGTGGAGTGTGTGGAGTGTGAGGTGAGTGTGTGAGTGTGTGAGTGTGTGAGTGTGGTGGAGTGTGAGTGTGTGGAGGTGGTGTGTGAGTGTGTGAGTGTGTGGAGTGTGTGGTGTGAGTGTGTGAGTGTGTGAGTGTGTGAGTGGTGAGTGTGTGAGTGTGGGTGTGTGAGTGTGTGAGTGTGGTGTGTGTGGGTGGAGTGTGTGAGTGTGAGTGGTGAGTGTGTGAGTGTGTGAGTGTGTGAGTGTGTGGTGTGTGTGAGGTGGGAGTGTGAGGTGTGAGTGTGAGTGTGGAGTGTGTGGAGTGTGTGGGTGGTGTGAGTGTGTGGGTGTGAGTGTGTGTGGTGTGTGGAGTGTGTGAGTGTGAGGAGGTGGAGTGTGTGTGGGTGTGAGTGTGTGAGTGTGGTGAGTGTGAGTGGGAGGTGTGAGTGTGTGTGTGAGTGTGTGGTGTGGAGTGTGAGTGTGGAGTGTGTGAGTGTGTGGAGTGTGTGAGTGTGTGAGTGGGTGTGAGTGTGTGGTGTGTGAGTGTGTGTGGTGTGTGAGTGTGAGTGTGTGAGTGTGTGAGTGTGTGAGTGTGTGAGTGTGGTGTGTGAGTGTGTGGAGGTGTGGAGTGTGTGAGTGTGGAGTGTGGTGTGTGGTGGAGTGTGAGTGTGTGGAGTGTGGGTGTGTGTGGGTGTGGGGGTGGTGGTGTGGTGGGTGTGTGGGTGTGTGGGGGTGTGGGTGTGTGGTGTGTGGGTGGTGTGGTGTGTGTGTGGGGGGTGTGGTGTGTGGGTGGTGTGAGTGTGGGTGGTGGGGTGTGGAGTGTGTGGGTGGAGGTGTGGGGTGTGTGAGGTGGGTGTGAGGTGTGAGTGTGGAGTGTGTGGTGTGTGGGTGTGTGGTGTGTGGGTGTGAGTGTGGGTGTGAGGGGGGTGTGGGGAGGTGTGTGTGGTGTGGGTGTGGGTGGGTGTGGGTGTGGTGTGGGTGGTGGGAGGTGGGTGTGGGGGTGGGTGTGTGGGGTGGGGTGGAGTGGTGTGGTGTGGTGGTGTGTGGTGGTGGTGTGGTGTGGGTGTGAGGTGTGAGTGTGGTGGTGGTGTGTGGTGGGTGTGGGGGTGGGGGTGTGAGTGTGGTGTGGGGTGTGTGTGGGTGTGTGTGGGGAGGTGTGAGGTGTGGTGTGGAGTGTGAGTGTGGGGGTGGGTGGTGTGGGGTGGTGTGGGTGAGTGTGGTGGGTGTGTGGTGTGTGTGGTGTGAGTGTGGGGAGGTGTGGGTGTGAGGGAGTGTGAGTGTGGTGTGGAGGTGGGGTGTGAGTGTGTGTGGTGGGGAGTGGTGAGGTGTGAGTGTGTGAGTGTGGGAGGTGTGGTGTGTGGAGGTGGGGTGTGGAGTGTGGAGGTGAGGTGTGGGGAGGTGTGGTGTGGTGTGTGGTGGGAGGTGTGTGAGTGTGGAGGTGGTGTGAGGGTGGAGGTGGGGAGGTGGGTGTGGTGGGGAGTGTGGGTGGGGGGGGGAGTGTGTGAGGTGAGTGGGTGTGGGTGGAGTGTGGTGAGTGGTGAGGTGTGTGTGAGTGTGTGGAGGTGAGTGTGGAGTGGGGGTGTGGGTGTGTGAGTGTGGAGGTGTGTGGGAGGTGTGGTGTGGAGTGTGGGTGTGTGAGTGTGGGGTGTGTGTGTGAGTGGTGGTGGGGTGGGAGTGTGGGGTGGGTGGAGTGTGGGTGTGGGGAGGGGAGTGTGGGGGAGGTGGTGGTGTGTGTGGAGGTGGGGTGAGGGGGGGAGGGAGGTGAGGTGGTGGAGGTGGAGTGTGGGTGTGGAGTGTGTGGGGGGAGTGTGGAGGGGAGGTGTGAGTGTGGGGAGTGTGGGGAGGTGAGTGTGAGGTGTGGGTGGAGTGTGATGTTGGTGGTGAGGGTTGAGGGTGAGTGTGGAGGTGTGTGAGTGTGAGTGTGAGTGTGTGAGGTGTGAGTGTGGAGTGTGTGAGTGTGGAGTGTGTGTGTGGTGAGTGTGAGTGTGTGAGTGAGTGTGAGTGTTGAGGTGAGTGTGGGAGTGTGTGAGTGTGTGGGAGGTGGAGTGTGAGGTGGAGTGAGTGTGAGTGTGTGAGTGTGTGGTGGAGTGTGTGAGGTGTGAGTGTGGGTGTGTGAGGTGTGTGAGGTGTGAGGTGTGGAGGTGTGGTGTGTGAGTGTGTGAGTGTGTGTGGTGATGTGGTGTGAGTGGTGGAGGGTGTGAGGTGGGTGTGGTGTGTGGAGGTGGGAGGTGTGAGTGTGAGTGGTGAGTGTGAGTGTGAGGTGTGAGTGTGGTGGAGGTGGAGTGTGTGTGAGTGTGGAGTGTGAGGTGGGAGTGTGAGGTGGGAGGTGTGATGGTGTGTGGAGGTGTGGGTGTGAGGAGGAGTGTGGAGTGTGTGAGTGTAGTGTGGAGTGTGGAGGTGTGAGTGTGTATTGAGGGTGGGTGGAGTGTGTGAGGTGAGGATTATGTGAGGGAGTGTGGTGTGTGAGGTGTGTGGATGTGAGGTGGGTGTGAGTGTGTGGAGTGGTGTGTGAGTGTGTGTGGTGTGAGTGTGGAGTGTGAGTGTGTGAGTGTGGGTGGAGGTGGTGTGTGGTGTGTGGTGTGAGGTGTGAGTGTGTGAGTGTGGTGTGTGGAGTGTGTGGAGTGTGAGTGTGGAGTGTGGTGGAGGTGTGGAGTGTGGTGAGTGTGTGGAGTGTGTGAGTGTGGGTGTGTGAGTGTGTGGGGAGGTGTGGTGTGGTGAGGTGTGGGTGAGGTGTGAGTGTGAGTGTGTGAGTGTGGAGGTGTGTGAGTGTGGAGGTGAGTGTGTGAGTGGAGGTGTGAGTGTGGGTGTGAGTGTGTGGTGTAGGTGAGTGTGTGAGTGTGTGAGGTGGAGTGTGAGGGTGTGAGTGTGTGAGTGTGTGGAGGTGGAGTGTGTGAGTGTGTGAGTGTGTGAGTGTGTGAGTGTGTGTGTGGTGTGGGGGTGTGAGTGTGTGAGTGGGTGTGTGGTGTGTGAGTGTGTGAGTGTGTGAGTGTGTGGGGTGTGAGTGTGTGTGTGAGTGTGTGGGAGTGTGTGAGTGTGTGAGTGTGTGAGTGTGGAGTGTGGTGTGAGTGTGTGAGGTGAGTGTGAGTGTGAGGTGTGAGTGTGTGAGGTGTGAGTGTGTGAGTGTGAGTGTGTGAGTGTGTGAGTGTGGAGTGTGAGTGTGTGGAGTGTGTGGTGTGTGAGTGTGTGAGTGTGTGGAGTGTGTGAGTGTGAGTGTGAGTGTGAGTGTGAGTGGGTGTGGGTGTGAGGTGTGAGTGGGTGTGTGAGGTGTGTGGAGTGTGTGAGTGTGTGAGGTGTGTGTGGAGTGTGTGGTGATGTGGTGTGTGAGTGTGTGAGTGTGTGAGGTGTGGTGTGAGTGGAGGTGTGAGTGTGTGAGTGTGTGAGGTGTGAGTGTGTGAGTGTGTGAGTGTGTGAGTGTGGTGTGTGTGGTGTGTGAGTGTGTGAGTGTGGTGGAGTGTGAGTGTGTGAGTGTGGAGGTGTGAGTGTGTGAGGGTGTGTGAGTGTGTGAGGTGTGGAGTGTGAGTGTGAGTGTGTGAGTGTGATGTGAGGTGTGAGTGTGGTGAGTGTGGAGTGTGTGAGTGTGGTGAGTGTGTGGTGAGTGTGTGGTGTGTGGAGGTGGGTGTGGAGGTGAGTGTGAGTGTGTGGTGAGTGTGTGAGTGTGTGGAGTGTGTGAGTGTGTGAGTGTGTGAGTGTGGAGTGTGTGGAGTGTGTGGAGTGTGTGAGTGTGTGAGTGTGTGTGAGTGTGTGGGGTGTGAGTGTGAGGGTGTGAGTGTGTGAGTGTGAGGTGAGTGTGTGAGTGTGTGTGAGGTGTGAGTGGTGAGTGTGTGAGTGTGTGGAGTGTGTGAGTGTGTGAGTGTGTGTGGAGTGTGTGGTGTGAGTGTGTGTGGAGGTGTGTGGAGTGTGGTGAGGTGTGGTGAGTGTGAGTGGTGTGGAGTGTGTGGTGTGTGAGTGTGAGGTGGAGTGTGGGTGTGTGAGTGGAGTGTGAGGTGGAGGTGAGTGTGTGGAGTGTGTGAGGTGTGAGTGTGAGTGTGTGAGTGTGTGAGTGGTGTGGAGTGTGTGAGTGTGAGTGTGAGTGTGTGAGTGTGTGGAGTGTGTGAGTGTGGTGTGAGTGTGTGAGTGTGTGAGTGTGAGGTGTGAGTGTGTGAGTGTGTGAGTGTGTGTGGAGTGTGTGAGTGTGTAGTGGTGAGGTGTGGTGTGTGTGTGGGTGGAGTGTGTGAGTGTGTGAGTGTGTGGGGTGTGAGTGTGTGAGGTGTGTGAGTGTGTGAGGTGTGTGAGTGTGTGAGTGTGAGTGTGTGGAGGTGTGTGAGGTGTGAGTGTGTGAGTGTGTGTGTGGGTGTGGAGTGTGTGAGTGTGGAGTGTGTGAGGTGGAGTGTGTGGAGTGTGTGAGGTGTGAGTGTGAGTGTGGAGGTGTGTGAGTGTGAGTGTGGTGTGGAGGTGTGGGTGTGTGGGTGTGTGAGTGTGAGTGTGAGTGTGTGAGTGTGTGAGTGTGTGAGTGTGTGGTGTGTGAGTGGGTGTGAGGTGGTGTGGAGTGTGTGAGTGTGAGTGTGTGGAGGTGAGTGGTGTGGAGGTGTGAGGTGGAGTGTGTGAGGTGTGAGTGTGTGAGTGTGGAGTGTGAGGTGGGTGGAGTGTGGAGTGTGTGAGTGTGGAGTGTGTGGGTGTGTGGTGGTGAGTGTGGAGTGTGTGGTGAGTGTGTGAGTGTGTGAGGTGGTGTGGGTGTGTGGGTGTGAGGTGAGTGTGGGTGTGAGTGTGGTGTGGATGTGTGTGTGTGAGTGTGTGGTGTGGGTGTGTGGTGGTGTGGGTGTGAGTGTGTGGTGTGTGTGGAGTGTGGGTGTGTGAGTGTGAGTGTGTGAGTGTGGGTGTGTGGAGTGTGTGAGGTGTGAGTGTGAGTGAGTGTGTGAGTGTGTGGTGTGTGAGTGTGTGAGTGTGTGAGTGTGTGGTGTGTGTGTGAGTGTGTGAGTGTGTGGTGTGTGAGTGTGAGTGTGGTGTGTGGGTGGTGTGAGTGTGTGAGTGTGTGAGGTGAGTGTGGGTGTGTGAGTGTGAGTGTGTGAGTGTGTGAGTGTGTGGTGTGTGGTGTGTGTGGGGTGTGGTGTGTGGTGTGGGGTGTGTGGAGTGTGTGAGGTGTGGTGTGTGGTGTGTGGAGTGTGTGGAGTGTGGGTGTGTGGTGTGGAGTGTGGTGTGAGTGTGTGGTGTGTGGTGTGTGAGTGTGAGTGTGTGGTGTGGTGTGTGTGGGGTGTGAGTGTGGTGGTGTGTGAGTGTGTGAGTGTGTGAGTGTGGTGTGTGGTGTGTGAGTGTGTGGGTGGAGGTGTGAGTGTGTGAGTGGTGGTGTGAGTGTGTGAGTGTGTGGTGTGTGAGTGTGTGTGTGAGTGTGAGTGTGAGTGTGTGAGTGTGTGTGTGAGTGTGGGTGTGTGAGTGTGGGTGTGAGTGTGGGTGTGAGTGTGTGGTGTGTGAGTGTGTGGAGGTGTGAGTGTGTGTGTGTGAGTGTGGTGTGAGTGTGAGTGTGTGAGTGGTGTGAGGTGTGTGAGTGTGTGGGTGTGGGGGTGTGTGAGTGTGTGGGTGTGTGGGTGTGTGAGTGTGTGAGTGTGTGGTGGTGTGGTGTGTGAGGTGTGAGTGTGTGAGTGTGAGTGTGTGAGTGTGTGAGTGTGTGAGTGTGGGTGGTGTGTGAGGTGTGGTGTGTGTGTGTGTGGTGTGGTGTGGTGTGGGTGGTGTGGTGTGGTGTGAGTGTGGAGTGTGGAGGGGAGTGTGAGTGTGTGAGTGGTGGAGTGTGGAGGTGGGTGTGAGTGTGGAGTGTGGTGTGTGGGGTGGAGGTGGTGTGGTGTGAGTGTGTGGTGTGGTGTGAGTGTGTGAGGTGAGGTGGTGAGGTGTGAGGTGGAGGTGTGGTGTGAGTGTGTGAGGGTGTGTGTGTGAGTGTGTGAGTGTGTGAGGTGTGGGTGTGAGTGTGAGTGTGTGGTGGGTGTGTGTGTGTGGAGGTGTGGGTGTGGGTGTAGGTGTGTGTGGGTGTGGGTGTGAGTGTGGAGTGTGTGAGTGTGAGGTGTGAGGTGTGGAGTGTGGGTGTGGTGTGGAGTGTGTGGTGTGGTGTGTGAGTGTGAGTGTGAGGTGGGGGGTGGTGTGAGTGTGGGTGTGGAGGTGTGAGTGTGTGGGGTGTGGGTGTGTGGGTGTGGGGTGTGTGAGTGGGGTGGGGTGTGGGGTGAGGTGTGGGTGTGTGGGTGTGTGGTGTGTGGTGTGTGGTGTGTGGGGGTGTGTGGGTGGGGTGTGAGTGTGTGGGTGTGGTGTGGGGTGTGTGGTGTGGGGGGGAGTGTGTGAGTGTGGGGTGGGGTGGTGTGTGGTGTGGAGTGTGTGGTGTGGGTGTGGGTGGGGGTGGAGTGTGGGAGTGTGGGGGGGTGGTGTGTGAGTGTGTGAGTGTGTGGGGGGGTGTGTGAGTGTGTGGTGTGTGGTGTGGGGTGTGGTGTGGGGTGTGAGTGTGGGTGTGTGGTGTGGGGTGTGTGGTGTGTGTGGGTGGTGGGGGTGTGTGGTGTGTGGGTGTGGGTGTGTGGGGTGTGGGTGTGTGAGTGGGGGGTGTGTGGGTGTGGGAGTGTGTGGGTGTGTGGTGTGTGAGTGTGTGAGTGTGTGAGTGGGTGTGGGGTGTGTGGTGTGTGGTGTGTGGTGTGTGGTGTGTGAGTGTGGGTGGTGTGAGTGTGTGAGTGTGTGGGGTGTGTGAGTGTGTGAGTGTGTGGGTGTGGAGTGTGTGGTGTGGAGTGTGTGAGTGTGTGAGGTGTGAGTGTGTGGAGTGTGTGAGTGTGTGGGTGTGGAGTGTGGTGTGTGAGGTGTGTGGGTGTGGTGGGTGTGTGAGTGTGTGGGTGTGTGGGGTGTGTGGGTGTGAGTGTGTGAGTGTGTGGGTGAGTGTGTGTGAGTGTGTGAGTGTGTGGTGGTGTGTGAGTGTGTGAGTGTGGGGTGTGAGTGTGAGTGTGTGAGGTGTGGTGTGAGTGTGTGGGTGTGTGAGTGTGTGTGAGTGTGGTGGGGTGTGTGAGGTGTGTGAGTGTGTGAGTGTGTGAGTGTGTGGGTGTGTGAGTGTGGGTGTGTGGTGTGTGAGTGTGGGTGTGTGAGTGTGTGGAGTGTGTGAGTGTGTGGAGTGTGTGAGTGTGTGTGAGTGTGTGAGTGTGTGAGTGTGTGAGTGTGTGAGTGTGTGAGTGTGTGGTGTGTGAGTGTGTGGGTGTGTGAGTGTGTGAGGTGTGGTGTGGGGTGTGAGTGTGTGAGTGTGTGGAGTGTGTGAGTGTGTGAGGTGTGTGGTGTGTGAGGTGTGTGAGTGTGTGAGTGTGTGAGTGTGTGAGGTGTGTGTGGAGTGTGTGGGTGTGTGGGTGTGTGAGGTGTGAGTGTGTGAGTGTGAGTGTGTGAGTGTGTGGGTGTGTGAGTGTGTGAGTGTGTGAGTGTGTGAGGTGTGAGTGTGTGAGTGTGTGAGTGTGTGGTGTGAGTGTGAGTGTGAGTGTGTGTGGTGTGAGGTGAGTGTGAGTGTGCGAGTGTGAGTGTGTGAGTGTGAGTGTGTGAGTGTGTGAGTGTGTGAGTGTGTGAGTGTGTGAGTGTGTGTGTGTGTGTGAGTGTGTGAGTGTGTGTGTGTGAGTGTGTGTGTGTGTGAGTGTGTGAGTGTGTGAGTGTGTGAGTGTGTGAGAGTGAGAGTGTGTGATGTGTGAGTGTGTGAGTGTGTGAGTGTGTGAGTGTGTGAGTGTGTGAGGTGTGTGAGTGTGTGAGTGTGGTGTGTGAGTGTGAGGTGTGAGTGTGGAGGTGTGAGGTGTGGTGTGAGTGTGTGAGTGTGTGAGTGTGTGAGGTGTGTGGGAGTGTGTGAGTGTGTGAGTGTGTGTGGGAGTGTGTGTGGAGTGTGAGTGTGAGTGTGTGAGTGTGTGAGTGTGGGGGTGTGAGTGTGTGAGTGTGTGAGTGTGTGAGGTGTGGGTGTGTGAGTGTGGTGTGGAGTGTGTGGTGTGTGGTGGGGTGTGTGAGGTGTGTGTGGAGTGTGTGGGTGTGAGTGTGGTGTGTGGTGGGTGTGGGTGTGTGAGGTGTGGAGGTGTGTGGTGTGTGAGTGTGTGGGGTGTGAGTGTGTGAGGTGTGAGTGTGTGGGTGTGTGAGTGTGTGGTGTGTGAGTGTGGTGTGTGGGTGTGTGGTGTGTGTGAGTGTGTGAGTGTGGTGGTGTGGTGTGGTGTGTGTGTGTGGAGTGTGTGAGGTGTGTGGTGGTGTGAGTGTGTGGTGTGGGTGTGGAGTGTGTGGAGTGTGAGTGTGTGTGGTGTGAGTGTGTGGTGTGTGAGTGTGGTGTGGAGTGTGGTGTGGGTGTGTGGTGTGTGGTGTGTGGTGTGTGAGTGTGTGAGTGTGTGGTGTGTGGGTGATGTGGTGTGAGTGTGTGGGTGTGAGTGTGTGTGTGTGGGGTGTGTGGGTGTGGTGGAGTGTGTGAGTGTGTGGGTGTGGTGGTGTGGGGTGTGTGGTGTGTGGAGTGTGTGGAGTGTGTGGGTGTGTGTGTGGAGTGTGTGAGTGTGGTGTGTGGTGTGTGAGTGTGGAGTGTGGGAGTGTGTGGTGTGAGGTGTGAGTGTGTGAGTGTGTGAGTGGTGAGTGTGAGTGTGTGAGTGTGTGAGGTGTGAGTGTGTGAGGAGTGTGGAGTGTGTGAGTGTGGAGGTGTGAGTGTGGAGTGTGTGAGGAGTGTGTGAGTGTGTGAGTGTGTGAGTGTGTGAGTGTGTGAGTGGTGTGAGTGTGTGAGTGTGTGAGTGTGTGAGTGTGTGTGAGTGTGTGAGTGTGTGAGTGTGTGTGAGTGTGTGAGTGTGTGAGTGTGGTGTGAGTGTGTGAGTGTGTGTAGTGTGAGTGTGTGAGTGTGTGTGAGTGTGTGGTGTGAGTGAGTGTGAGGTGTGTGTGGTGTGTGAGTGTGTGAGTGTGTGGTGTGGTGTGAGTGTGTGGAGTGTGGTGTGTGTGAGTGTGAGTGTGTGAGTGTGTGAGTGTGTGAGTGTGTGGTGTGGGAGGTGTGAGTGTGTGAGTGTGTGTGTGTGTGAGTGTGTGTGTGTGAGTGTGGTGTGTGGTGTGGTGTGTGGTGTGAGTGTGGTGTGTGGTGTGTGTGTGTGAGTGTGTGAGTGTGTGAGTGTGTGGAGGTGTGAGTGTGTGAGTGTGTGAGTGTGTGAGTGTGTGAGTGTGTGAGTGTGTGTGTGTGAGTGTGTGAGGTGTGTGGTGTGAGTGTGTGGTGTGAGTGTGTGAGTGTGTGAGGTGTGTGGTGTGTGAGTGTGTGGTGTGTGAGGTGTGTGGGTGTGTGAGTGTGTGAGTGTGTGGTGAGTGAGGTGTGTGAGTGTGTGAGTGTGGTGTGTGAGTGTGTGAGTGTGTGAGTGTGTGAGGGGGGGGGGGGGGGGGGGGGGGGGGGGGGGGGGGGGGGGGGGGGGGGGGGGGGGGGGGGGGGGGGGGGGGGGGGGGGGGGGGGGGGGGGGGGGGGGGGGGGGGGGGGGGGGGGGGGGGGGGGGGGGGGGGGGGGGGGGGGGGGGGGGGGGGGGGGGGGGGGGGGGGGGGGGGGGGGGGGGGGGGGGGGGGGGGGGGGGGGGGGGGGGGGGGGGGGGGGGGGGGGGGGTTTTTTTTTTTTTTTTTTTTTTTTTTTTTTTTTTTTTTTTTTTTTTTTTTTTTTTTTTTTTTTTTTTTTTTTTTTTTTTTTTTTTTTTTTTTTTTTTTTTTTTTTTTTTTTTTTTTTTTTTTTTTTTTTTTTTTTTTTTTTTTTTTTTTTTTTGTGATGTGTGAGTGTGTGAGTGTGTGAGTGTGGAGTGTGAGTGTGTGTGTGTGGTGTGTGAGGTGTGGGTGTGAGTGGTGTGAGTGTGATGTGTGAGTGTGTGAGGTGTGTGTGAGTGTGTGGGTGTGAGTGTGGAGGTGTGTGAGTGTGAGGTGTGGTGGAGTGTGTGAGTGTGTGGTGTGAGTGTGAGTGTGAGTGTGTGAGTGTGTGAGTGTGTGAGGTGTGAGGTGGAGGATGTGATTGTGTGTGAGGTGTGAGGTGTGAGTGTGATGGAGTGTGTGAGTGTGTGAGTGTGATGTGTGAGTGTGATGTGTGTGAGTGTGTGAGTGTGTGAGTGTGAGGTGGAGGTGAGTGTGTGAGTGTGTGAGGTGTGAGTGTGTGAGTGTGGTGTGGTGAGGTGTGGAGTGTGAGGTGTGTGATGGTGTGTGAGGTGGAGGTGTGAGTGTGTGAGGTGTGAGTGTGTGGAGTGTGTGGGTGGAGTGTGTGGAGTGTGTGAGTGTGAGTGTGTGATGTGTGTGAGTGTGTGAGGTGGGGTGAGTGTGAGTGTGAGTGTGTGAGTGTGGAGTGGTGAGTGTGTGAGTGTGTGAGTGTGTGAGTGTGTGAGTGGATGTGAGTGTGTGAGGTGGGAGGTGTGAGTGTGAGTGTGGAGTGTTGTGAGTGTGTGAGTGTGAGTGTGTGAGTGTGGGAGTGGGAGTGTGAGTGTGAGTGTGTGAGTGTGAGTGATGTGTGAGGTGAGTGTGAGTGTGTGGAGTGTGTAGTGTGGAGTGTGTGAGGTGTGGTGTGAGGTGGGGTGTGATGAGTGTGAGTGTGAGGTGTGTGAGGTGAGTGTGAGTGTGTGAGTGGGTGGAGTGTGAGGTGGTGGAGTGTGTGAGTGTGTGAGTGTGTGAGGTGTGAGTGTGTGAGTGTGATGTGTGGGTGGGTGTGAGTGTGTGAGTGTGTGGAGTGTGAGTGTGGGTGTGTGAGTGTGGTGTGAGTGTGAGTGTGAGTGGTGTGTGGGTGTGTGAGTTGGTGGAGTGTGTGAGTGTGTGAGTGTGTGAGTGGTGAGTGTGGAGGTGTGAGTGTGTGTGGAGGTGTGGAGGTGGGTAGTGTGATGTGTGTGAGTGTGTGAGGTGTGAGTGTGAGTGGGAGTGTGTGAGTGTGAGGTGTGAGTGTGTGAGGTGGAGTGTGGAGTGTTGTGAGTGTGTGAGTGTAGTGTGGAGTGTGAGGTGTGAGTGGAGTGTGGAGGTGTAGTGTGTGAGTGTGTGAGTGTGAGTGTGAGTGTGTGGTGTGAGTGTGTGAGTGTGTGAGGTGTGAGTGTGAGTGTGAGGTGTGAGTGTGTGAGTGTGAGTGTGGGGTGTGAGTGTGGTGTGTGAGTGTGGAGTGTGAGTGTGTGAGTGTGTGAGGTGTGAGGTGGTGTGAGTGTGTGTGAGTGTGTGGAGTGTGAGTGTGTGAGTGTGTGGTGTGGTGTGTGAGTGTGTGAGGTGTGTGAGTGTGTGAGGTGTGGTAGTGTGGAGTGTGAGTGTGTGAGTGTGTGAGTGTGTGAGTGTGTGAGTGTGTGAGGTGTGAGTGGGAGTGTGTGAGGTGTGGTGAGTGTGAGGTGTGAGTGTGGAGTGTGTGGGTGTGTGAGTGTGGTGTGGAGTGTGTGAGTGTGTGAGGTGTGAGTGTGGAGTGTGAGTGTGTGAGTGTGGGTGAGTGTGTGAGTGTGTGAGGTGTGTGAGTGTGTGAGTGTGGAGTGTGAGTGTGGAGTGTGTGGTGAGTGTGTGAGTGGTGAGGTGTGAGTGTGTGAGTGTGTGGAGTGTGTGAGTGTGTGTGTGTGAGTGTGAGTGTGGTGTGTGGTGTGTGGTGGAGGTGTGTGGTGTGGTGTGTGAGGTGGTGTGAGGTGTGTGGTGAGTGTGTTGGTGTGTGAGTGTGTGAGTGGTGTGGTGTGTGAGTGTGTGAGTGTGTGAGTGTGTGAGTGTGTGAGTGTGTGTGTGTGTGTGAGTGTGTGTGTGTGTGTATGTGTGTGTGAGTGTGCGAGTGTGTGAGGCAGACATACCTAGTACACAAGCTCCACAATGCTGTTCCGGTTAGTATTGGGTACCCCCTCGTATTTTGAGAGCGGGCGAAGATATAGACATCTATTACCCTCTGCTTGTAATGAATGTTTTAAACTTCCATCTGACGTAGGTCATTATTGTCCTTTGTACGACGCCGGCTATTTTCCTTATGAACGTATCACAAAAGACGTTGCATAATAATCCTAAAAAAGTATATTATTTCATTTCTTACAATTTCCACTTTGTACGTTAGATGTAATGTGTTATTCCACGCCAGATATTTTTGTATTGGCTATGTTTCCTCTACTCCTTTATTACTTTACCTATTCATATGAGTTCGTACATTGGCAACTGAGTTTAATTCACAAATAAAATATGTCCCAAAGGGAAATTAATATTTGAACAATCTTCAGGTTTATCGTTTATTAAGCAAGGACGTACGTACACATAAATATTACATATTCTGGAGTAAAAAGTAGATTTACATAAGGAATTTCGTTTGTAAATAAAAAAGTGGAGAAAGTTTTTATTTACATTTCAATTTTCATGTTTTCAATGCTTATTGAATGTGTAAACGTCACATGATTTATTTAAACGTTATCTGAACAGGTATGTATGTTTGTTTGACATATTTTCTGTGTTCATTAATTTTACGTATTTATTGTGTATTTGTCTAACATGCATAATTTTTTTTTTTTATACTTAAAATGATTGAACCACTGTTTCATAATATGAATTAAATTACCCGGTCAATTCAATGCTTAAAGCTGATTTTTGTAATTTGTTAAGATGGACGACATAAATAACTTCCAATAGATGTCGCTAAATGGTTCACTTTTTGTTTCTTATATATGTTGCGTTTGGCAACATAACATAACATAACGTTTACCCCATTTCCTTGCGGGGTAGGCAAAACAATCTTTGCCTCTTATTAGAGGCATCTTACCTTTTACTTTTTACGTCACAAGCCTCGACCATTGAGCCACTTTTTTATATGCCCACGTGAGGATCGTATTTTTGCATCCCTAAGGTTTCTTTTCGGAGGCCTTTTTCAACCCTTGATGGAATTTTAACCCTAATTAGAGCCCTTTTGGTTATATTAAGAGCCTTTTTTGGCAGTTCAGCCCCTGGAAAGTTGGCAAATGCGTGCGCATACAGTGTTCAGAGTGAAAAAAGATGTATCAATTAGGGCAGTTTTTATCAAAGGAGATTGCATAATTATTATTACATTTCTTTTAATCCCATATACAGATTGTGACCTAATTTTTTTAAGTATTGGGGGTTTCATTCTAATAAGGGGTCCTAGTAAGATGAGGAATCTGTTCGCGGAGTTCTTAACCTGTGTTTATTATTATTAATATTTATTAGTGATTGTTTTGATTTTTATCACGTTTTAAAATCCATTGCATTACTTTTAGCAGTCAGATTAAACTACGAAAAATTGATTACCGATATGGAATGTCGCCCCTTCCTTAAAAGCAGTGAAATATATTAATAGCCCTGAAACTGCTTCATAATAATTATTATTATAGTACTTTAAAAAATACATGCATCGGTTAATATACAATCTTTATTTGCCGCCATTATTACTATTACACAGATATGGGATTGTTCTTAAAATTAGCGAATTTCCCCACACTACCTTGAAACACTACAATTCTTCTTCAACCCTGAAGCTATACCACATACATCTTTCTTGAGATTATCCGATTTCAGATACGTAGCACGTTTTCTAATACGCAAGACAGCATCTTCAATATAACGGTGTATACACCGCAAAAAGGTCTTGTGCCTTCTTCTTCGGCTTTAAGCTAGATTATGCATCTAAACAAATACAAACTCTATCTTAGCTGGATAACCTCTGTCAAAAAGGGGTTATATTCAAATTAAATATACCGGCCTGCTTTAGAATTCTATCTTTTAATCACCGAATTTTTACTGATAAGGGCCTGCCATGCTATCACATAAGACGATTTTACATACATACAAGTTCTATCTCGACTGGAATACGTTGATCGAGAAAAGAGTTTAGATTTATAAAATGTACGCCCAGGAGAGATATTAGAGTGTTGTTACAGAAAACAAAAAAAGTGTACACTACGCAGCGAGAAATTTACTCGAGGCTGGTGCATTGCGAGTAATTTTTTCAAGTTATGGTGGACTGATCTTTGTGATATGTGATCTACAAGTAATCACAGTAATGGGTACAGCTACATACTAGCGGGTATTGGGATGTTTTAGCAAGAGGATTTGGATTTGGTCGAGGGGCGAGGGCCTGAGAGTAAGTTGCTAAGCCCTACATCTGTTAATTAGCATTATAACGTCATGTCAAATCTAGGAAATTTCTTTGCTTAGTATTTGCAACACTGAAAATTATATTGTAAAATCAATCGGTTTCTACCTTTTTTGCCATAGTCGCACGTGTTTGTTTTTCATTAGCTTTTATTATAATTTTTCCGGTTATTCTTCATTCCTGTATTAATTTTTCGTTATATTCACAATCAGTTATTTATGTCTACAGCATCAGGGTCATAATTTTTTTTTTTTGTAATTATATTAATTTAATGAAAAATGTTTGTTTGTATTTTTGTCATAACAATAATTTTAAAATTTATTTTGTTAAATAACTGTAATTAGCAAATATTGGCAATAAACATTTCCAAAAGTAGGGGTATTCTGTTTAATTTTAACAAACAATGTTTATAATTACATCAAAGGTGTTTACCCCATGGGACGCTAATGTCAATCATTGCGACCGAAATGCAGTGTAGTGGTACCAACCTAACCAAAATTTGCTAAATGACGTCACCTTCAGTCATTAATAGACACCCGTTACCCCTTATTACAATACAAATTAATATGTCCAGCCATTACCTGCAGAGACTTAAATACAAATTCAAATTTTCCGCCAATGGGGCATCGACAAGGGGGCAGAGCCCTGAGAGCAAGTTGCGTAGCCCTACACCTACACCTGTCTTACTAGTTATCATTAAGCCCCTAAATATAATGCAAATTCAAAATTTCCACCAAGGCTACCCACGAATATACACGAAGGCTCACGACAAGGGGCGAAGACCTGAGAACAAGTTTCGACACCCTACACCTGTCTTACAATCTCGCTTATGTTCGGGGAGGGTTGGAGTGGGGTCGTCGAAACACCCTTCGCTGAAAACCTCGCGTCGCAAAATATTACCTATGTGATTTTGTTTGTTTCTTGAAAAGAAGTTTATCGCTTTTCTTAAAAACAACGGTGAATGCTTTCAGATGCGGCTGTCTCCGTTTTAAGAACTCATATCCAAATCCTCTTGCTAAAACATCCTAATACCCGCTAGTATGTAGCTGTACCCATTACTGTGATTACTTGTAGATCACATATCACAAAGATCAGTCCACCATAATTTCAAAAAATGCTACTCTCAATGTACCAGCCTCGAGTAAATTTCTCGCTGCGTGGTGTACACCTTTTTTGTTTTCTGTAACAACACTCTAGTATCTCTTCTGGGCGTACATTTTATAAATCTAAACCCTTTTCGTGATCAATGTCTTCCAGCCGAGCTAGAACTTGTATGCATGTAAAATCGTCTCATGTGATAGCATGGTAGCTCCTTATCAGTAAAAAATCGATGATTAAAATATAGTATTCTAATAAGAGGCCGGTATATTTAATTTGAATATAACCCCTTTTTGACAGAGGTAATCCAGCTAAGATAGAGTTTGTATGTGGTGTAGATGCATAATCTAGCTTAAAGACGAAGAAGAAGGCACAAGACATTTTTTTTTCGGTGTATACACCGTTATATTGAAGATTCGTATTAGAAAGCATGCTACTGATCCGAAATCGGATAATCTCAAGAAAGATGTATGCGGTACAGCTTCAGGGTTGAAGAAGAAGAATTGTAGTATTTCAAGGTAGTGTGGAGAAATTCGCTAATTTTAAGAATAATCCCATATATGTGTAATAATAATAATAGCGGCAAATAAAGATTGTATATTAACTGCTTCCATATTGGTAATCAATTTTTCGTAATTTCATCTGACTGCTAAAAATAATGCAATGGATTTTAAAACGTGATAAAAATCAAAACAATCCCTAATAAATATTAATAATAATAAACACAGGTTAAGAACTCCGTGAACAGATTTCCCATCTTACAAGACTAGGACCCCTTATTAGAATGCAACCCCAAATCATAAAAAAATTAGGTCACAATCTGTAGATGGGATTAAAAGAAATTTAATAATAATTATGCAATCTCCTTTGATAAAAGCAGCCCTAATTAACACATCTTTTTTCACTCAGAACACAGCATGCACACACATTTGCCTACTTTCCAGGGGCTGAACTGCCAAAAAGGCTCTTAATACAACCAAAAGGGTCCTAATTAGGGCGGACATTCTATCAAGGGGCTGAAAATGATCCCCGAAAAGAAGCCATAAAAAAAGGAGTGAACTGACAGAAAGGTTCTTAACACAACCGAAAGGACTCCAATTAGGGCGAAAATTCCATCAAGGGGTTGAAAATGACCACCGAACAGAAGCCATAAAAAAGGGGTGAACTGACAAGAAGGTTCTTAAGACAACCAAACGGGCTCTAATTAGGGTGAAAATTCCATCAAGGGTTTAAAAAGGCCTCCGAAAAAAAACCATAGGGGTGAAAAATACGATCCCCACGTAGGCGTAAAAAAGTGAGATAAAGTGACGGTATACTACTCTTATTTATTTTTCATTCACAATCTTTCTCCATGCTTTTCTATCTTCGCATACCTCCCTAGCGTCCGCAAGATTCATAAATTGTCTCTGACATGCCCTTTTATTTTTAAAACTACTTATCTTTCTTTCCTTTATCATACGTTCTACTACATTCGGCCAAGTTTTGCGCGGCCTACCAGGCCCAGCCTTTCCTCTAACCTCACCCACATATATTTGCTTCGTTAACCTTGCATTGTTCATTCTGTCAATGGGACCAATCCAACGTAATGTACTACTCCGGGAAATTCTAAAGAAACTATACAAACTGTGGTTATCTCAGATTGCGATCCAAGATCTTGACCACCTAGTTTGTCAGACCCTGAAAGATGTTTTTAGTAATAGAGGTCATTAAAGGAAGATAAATATCCAGTTGATAACACCGGTTGAAGATTCAGTGCGCATTATTATACGAAAACATTGAAAAACCCAAAAAAGTACTTCGCAACGGGTTAGCCTATTCCATTACATAAAACTATAAATTGTTTTTGCTGTAAAGTTAGTTGTTCTTTTAGCTGTCTTTCCCGTTAGGAGCATCTCGGTGAATTTTAAAAGAACATGTGTAATAAAAAAATCACTTTCAATGCCAAATGTCTGGGATTGAATTTTATCAGCCATCATCTAAAACCATTGATAATGAATCGGGCTTATTAGTGCAGAGACAAATTATTAATATGAGGTGCTTCTACGTATTGTATCAACAATGAAAGTGCTTGGTCATAGCTGTATAGCGATTAAGGGTATCAGTGATAAACTTTATGATTTTAATAATGGATTTTTTTTTATAAATCATTCAACTATTAGTTCAATTTGGTCCAATAGCGGAAGAGCCTGTTTGTGCAGCGCTTAAAAAACAGGAAGCTAAAGTTCACTATCCTGGAAAAGATATCCAAAACGAACTGATTTATTCTTTACATTCACATATTATATCACTTATTATTGACAGAATCAAGCAATCCAAATATTATTCATTATTCTAGAGCGTACTCCTGATGTCAGCATGATAGAGTGTTTTTAGTTAGATAATGTGTCTAGTGACAAATCTAACCCCAATGATATTATCATTAAGATTAATGAAAGGATTTAGGCTTTCTTTCAGTTGAGATATCGACAGGACAAAAATTTTCAAATTGGCTAAAACGTACGCACGTGACTGAAATTGAAAGTGTTTTCTACTATCGCTCCTCCACTAGCTTTCTTTTAGTATCAGTCTACATAGAAACTTAAAAGCGAACGGTTCGTACTGCTAAGGAGAATGTGGTATTTTTTGTGTAGTTGTGTTTGTTTAAAAATGACAAAAGCAGGTCCGTCCGGTTTGAAATATGTAATTACACATACGAAACCATTTGCTTAAAAAGTGGCTGTCCCGTATAATAGAGAACAAAAGGTCGCCTTTGGTGCATCGGCAGATGTGAACGTACTTGAGCTAGTAGGTCAAATAGAACCTGTTTTAGGGTCTGTAAATGCAAAACAAAATTCAATTGAGGTATTAAAACATCACTTATTTAGATGTTGCACCTAAGTATCTTCGTGACCTTGCCAGTAAGTGAGGCAAGTGGAGAATGGAGTTTTTCTAAATTGAAAATAATTAAAATTTTCTAATGTTCCACAACCACCCAAACTTGGTTAAACAGTTTGGTTACATTAGCTATAAAACATGAATTAGCAGAGAAAATTAATCTTAAAGAAATTATTCAGGTTTTCCTGAATTAAAAGTAAGAAAAAGCATTTTAAGTTTTGTTATTATTTTTTACAGTATTGTATTATTGTATCTAGTTTATTTAATATATTATTATAAGTCTTTGTTATGAACGAATAAGTCCAAAAGTAAATATGTAATTAAAAATTGTTATTAATTTTATTAAATACATAAATAAAAAGTTTACCTCGAGTAGGATTTGAACCTACGACCTGTACTTTGTTAGAGTACCGCGCTAACCATCTGCGCCATCGAGATACAAACCCCAATCGATGTAAATTTTGTCTTTATGTATGTAGAACTGATGTAAATTCTAAATAGGTACAAATCCTACTCGAGGTAAACTTTTTATTTATGTATCTAATAAAATTAATAACAATTTTTAATTACATATGTACTTTTGAACTTATTCGTTCATAAAAAAAAACTTGTAATAATTTAAAATTAGTCAAGTTACTCTGGTATGTGTGAATCCTAACGGTATTGCAGGCTCACATTACATTAATGTAAGTATTTTGATTGTAAACTCATTATATTTAGAATTTACATCAGTTCTACATACATAAAGACAAAATTTACATCGATTGGGGCTTGGGTTTCGATGGCGCAGATTGTTAGCGCGGTACTCTAGCAAAGTACAGGTCGTAGGTTCAAATCCTACTCGAGGTAAACTTTTTATTTATGTATTTAAAATAAAATTAATAACAATTTTTAATTATTTAATATATGTTACCTTCTTTAATAGATACATGTTACTCACTCATTGCACCTACTTATCTTATAGTACAGTTATTACCGTTCGGGTTCAATGTAAACAATGCTCAGTACCTAAATATACCAAATTTAGTTTTCTTATGCGTCTTTTTTTTAGTATAAAAATTGTTGAAATTTTTCTTTCTTGGGGGCGGGGCGGGGGGTTTCATTTTTCCATCGGGCGGTAAAACTGCTAGCGCCGGCCCTGCATGCTATTCATACTCTAGTAAGGCTCACTTTGGATTTGGAAAAGATTGTAAGAGCCTTAATAATCCAAGTAACGAAAAAGTTCAGTAAAAATTATTTTTACCTTTAACCACTTGAATAAGGTCTTTTCCTTTTTTGCGTTACAATACAGTACTTAAAAAGTGGTTTAAAAAAGATTACCGTAAATGGTAAATATTTATAGAATTCCCGTTTTCGGATTAGTGTGGTTCATTGAATTGTTGTATGAACTAAGAATTGCTTTTAGTGGAGTTGATCGGCCTATTTCCACAGTTTATGCTTTTTGAGCGCGACGTTTCGGAAGCGAAAAGTTTTATATATATATATATATATATATATATATATATATATATTTGTAAGTTCTAAAAAATATATATTGGATTACTCAGTGGCTCAGCGGTAAAGGTGTCAGACTAGTAAGTGAAAGGTACCAAGTTCGAATCTGAGAGTAGTCAAGTGCTTGGGAAAGAATTATATATAACATATGAATTCGACTCAAGTGCGAAAACAGTCCTTCTCAGGCCTAAGCCTGATGATGGAAGCAGAGTCCGCTTCCGAAACGTCGCGCTCAAAAAGCATAAATTGTGGAAATAGGCCGATCAACTCCACTAATAGGAAACCACAGTTACAAAACACTTATAATACAGAATAAGAATTACTTGTTAGTCAGAGGTTCTAAAACAGTTTTAGATAATTGATTCTTTAACAAATGATGATTTTAAGTACATATTTATAAGTAATGAAATAAATCGGTATCTACACAAGAATTTTGATGTGAATGTAAAAAGTCTAATTATATGCGGTTATCTGTTGCTAGTAAACGTCATGCGCAATTAATTATGCATTACACTAATGTTATAGTGAAATTTGATTTGCAATGTATGTTAGTTTCATTAAAACCTGTAAACTAATAGGTGCTAATTATATATATATATATATATATATATATATATATATATATATATAATAGTAAACACTTACTTGTGTCGTTTGTATATTTTTCGATGTGCCAGGAATAATGTTGAACTCTCAATCACAATTGTTTGTAATAAAACTCTTGGAATACTTTCAAAAAGAAAAAGACACTAGTGGGCTGTTAGTTTCAATTTGGGCTGTTCATAATGTATGTAAATATGCATTTAACTAACTGTAAAAGGTTTCATATAGTCTATTTTTACATTCAGCATGTAGCTGAAGCACTTCAGATCGATGAACAGACGATAAAAAAAAATAAATGTCGATATGACCAGAATCCTGTTCTACGTACTCCAAATAAAGTACGATCTCGACCAAAATCTAAATCAGATGTACCTGAAAATATTAAAATGAAAGTTAGAAGTGCTGTTTATAATATGTACAAAGAAAAACGCCGTGTATCGCTGGAATTACTACGAAAGGAATTAAAAATGAAAGATATATTAGAAATTAGTCTGACAAGCTTATATCGTCTTTAAAAACGCTGTGGATATATAAAAGACGACAATAGGAGAGCATTATGTAAGCAGGCGGTGTAAAGAAGTCCTGCCAGGATGGATCCATAAAAAGCGTTCGTAAAATGCGGGGAGTAGGAAAGCGATACATCGTTCTCCACGCAGGCTTGTGGAAAATGCTGATATAATTTTTTTAGCAACTTCGAAAAGTGCCGACTAGCATGACAATATGAACGCAGAGTTATTTGAAAAATAGGTGCGAAATAAACTGTTACCTAATTTGAACCAAAATTCTATAATTATAATGGATAATGCGTCGTACCATTCAGCGTTATTAGAAAAAAACCGGTAGCTCCGTGGAAAAAAAAGAAATTGTGGACTGGCTAAGCTCCAACAATATACCATTTTCAAGCAAAGCCCTAAAGCTTGAATTATTACAACTCTCATTACGTTATAAAAAACACAAAAAAATATGTAATAGATAACATTATCGAAGAGACTTATCACAGAGTGTTACGACTTACACCATACCACTGTGAGTTTAATGCTACCGAGGAGATTTGGGTTTTATGTAAACAATATTATGGCAGGCATATGCGACGAGATAGATATGGCGAAGAAAAAGTAATAAAAATGCGGAAGGAATCGCTAAACCAAAACACACCACAAATTTGGCGGGATGCAATTACAAGAACCCAACGTCCTATTAAAGAGTGGTGGGATACAGAGAAAGTTATTCAAAACCACATGATAGTTAATTCAATAATAATTAATACAGGGGAAGTTTCATCGGAATCAAGTTTATCTGGAGTTGATCACTTAGAAAGTGATTAATTAATTGTATGTTTTAAATTATGTGCAATTTGTATGATATTGTTAATTGAATAAACATATTTATTTTAAAAGCTTGACATTTCATAACCGTTGCTTTTAATAAATGTAAAATTTTGAGAATCTCTGGCACTCGAAAGTAGTTGTAGTTTTGCGTCCAACATAAACTAATCTGTTGTCGTGAATCCTACGTTTCTGTTGTTTAGAAGTCCAACCACAATTTAAACAGAGGTAAAAGAGAAAAGGTTTGGGTTTACTAATATAAAGCGCTAATCCGCAAACGGGAATCCTAGTTAAATACTGCTATACGGATATTATATATGTTTTTTTAAGGTTTAAATGTATTTGGCACATTAAAATGCATCTTTAATAGTCTTTAACCCATTCGGTCACTGTGTACTACATGTAGTACTTCCCAGTTTTATTTTTTTTAAGAACACTGCTCCATACAACACGCTATATGAAGTGCAGAAGCAACCTGTAACATATTTCGTATCATTGAATCGAATTTTACAGCTATATGTAGCATATGAGCGAAATTATCGTTGTTACAGTTTTTCATTTTGCACCTTTTGAGCGGGATTGCGAACCACATCAGAATTGATTTGTTTATTGATCATTCCAAGCGACAGCTGGTGTTTGTAATTTTTATAGTGTTAGTGTGAAGTGTAGTGAAACAATAATTTGATAGATTTTTAGTGTTCAGTTTTATTTTTCTTCAGGTTTGAACTTTGTACTACAGGTAGTAGTACACTGTGACTCAAATATTACAATATTATTATTGATCCTAACCTTACTTTTTTTAGTTACAACTGTTATTATTAACAATTTCTGAATTTCAACAAAGCAAGATGGACAACAAGCGTCCACTATCTGGAAAAGAATATTATGAACTAATTGATGGTGGTCTATTGAACATAGAATGTCTCAGTGATGATGATGACTACGGTTGGGAGGATGATTCTATTGGTGTCCCAGAGCCCCCAGAGGTTAGTGGTAGTTAATTTTTCTACTTCAGCAGTAAGATTATTTGTTATTTTGTAGATATCTTCAAGAGAACACTACCAACGTACCAGAAGCTAATTTTTTTGAAGAAGTCGGGCAAGCGGATTATGAAGGCGACTCAGAAAGCGAAGTGCAGCCGAATGCTTGTCCCAGCACTTCAGCAGCGGTATCACCGACGAAAATTTCAAGTAACACAACCAGTGATGTTGATAAATTCATAAAAGAAGATGAATTAACTTTGAAATCAAATATTACTTGGGGAAGAGGTCTGATTTACCAGACACCGTCAATAAATTGGCATAAGGAATCTGGCACACATCTCGACGAAGTTGAATCTCCTACAACAATATTTTCAAGATACTTTACGGACAATTTGTTCGACGATATGTGTACTTGCACAAATATGTATCACGTCCAAAATAACACCAGATTTGAAGCAAAAACTCCCTAAGAATTGAAAACGATTGTGGGAATACATATAATGATGGGTAATCTGCACCATCCCAGGACTCGTTTATATTGGAACCTAAAGCTATGTGTTCCAATTGTTACAGGTTATATGAACTTTAACAGATTTTCCAAATTGAGAACCCACGCCCACTTTGAGGATATAAGTCAGGCAGCAAATGATAAAGTTCGGACTCTGTATGACTGCATTCGGAAAAGGTGTTTGGAACTACAATTGGAAACAAACCTGAGTGTAGACGAACAGATTATTCCATTGAAGGGACAGCTCAATGTCAATCAATATGTCAAAGGCAAGTCGTGTCCTTGGGGCATAAAATCATGGGTGCTATGCGGGTCAAGTGGTATTTTATACCATTTTATTTTATACCAGGGCTCAACTACTGAATTAGATCCACTTCACAAAAATGTATTCGGACAGGGTACAGCAGTGATAGTAAAACTGATTGAAAGCAACCCAATCATCAGCTTTATTTTGATAACTATTTGTCCAATTATCAATTACTACAGTGGCTCCACAATCGAAACATATATGCCACTGGCACAGTTAAACTGGAGAGGTTTGGAAAACCACCCTTTTCTACAGAGAATGAGTTGAAGAAAAAAGCGAGCGGTGATGGGCACTGTTGATGACTCGCTGGTATGACAACAGAATTGTCAATATAGGGACCAATTTTCAGACTGTTGGCTCGCAAGATCTTTGTCAAAGATGGGATAAAACAATAAACAATTTATTAATGTCCCACTTCCAGAATGCATTCGAGCATACAACAGCCATATGGGAGGGGTAGATAAACTTGACTATCTAGTGACGATATATCGCACATTTATTAGGTCCAGAAAATGGACACTACGCATGTTTACACATGCAATAGATTTAGCCTGGCTGGAATATCGTGCTCAGGCTCTGAAACTAGAACTTCCGAAGAGGGAAGCATTGGATTTATTTCACGTTCGCTTGTATATGGCGAAAACTTTGATCATGGGCGGGAAATCAAAAAACGTGGAAGACCAACCAATAACATATACATTTCTTCAACTTCAACATCATGGAGGTCTTCACCACTAAGCATTCCCTTCAGTTCACGATCTTTAACACCTCCTGTAGTGCTAACGAGGATTGAAGAGAAACAGCACCACCAAAGGAAGTACGACTTGATGGTATTGAACATCTATCTCCCTGAATTCGATGGCAAACCAACACATTCGCAAACAAGATGCAAATATCCAAATTGTAGAGGAAAAACGCATATATGTTGTTCAAAATGTAAGGTACACTTGTGCATTCAAAAGAAACAGAACTGTTTTAAATTGTATCATACGAAATAAACGTTCTTGATTTACATGCATATCTTTCACCTAAGGAAAACTTTTATCCATTGAGTCACAGTGTACTACATGTAGCACACGTCATTTTTGAGAAAAATAGGTACATAATACAAATTTTTCACGCCGGCCAAAAATTTTTATAAAAGTAATACAATATGTTCACCAAATTTTACAATTTTCATTTAAAAAATGAAAATGCGTGACTGAAAGGGTTAATTTAAGACATGTTTGTTACATGCGTATTAAAATAGTACATTAAAAAACAAGTTTCATAAGACTAGTCTTGAAGCACGAATTTAAGTTTAAAAAAAAGAGATTTTTAACCAATGAGTGCTTCAAGGTCTTACGAAACACGTTTTGTATGCAATTTTTTGTAATTTGCCATTAATTTTAAAAGTGAAAATTTGATCTAGTCGCCTTTTGTTTTATCCAAATTATATCACAAATCACGAAAATGGAAGATAATAAAGATAACGTTGCATGTACGCCCCCTGAAATACGTGAAACTGCCAATAATACGGTCGCGAATTTGCTCACATGAAAGTTTTTCACTGGACACATCCTGTTTTTAATACATTTTGTAAGAGTGACATGCATGATATAATAGATAGAATATAAAATATGATATAATTCCGGATCAAGCTTTGCCAGCATAAATTTTCCTTGACTTAATGGCTATAATGGCATCGTTTCTTAATATGTCTATTAAAGAATCAAAATGGAAGCAAATTACAAAAAAAAATGTTTATAAGATAAATCAATTGGTGCTTAAAATTTGGAAGTAGCCATCTTTAATTTTTATGTGTGCTATCATATAAAAAATGAAACCAAAATAGAGTTAGGCTAGACTGTGTAATTAAGTCTGAAAGGTCATTATAACTATAATTATTAAATCCTGGTCATTTTAATTAAATGTAAATTCAGATATGCACTTTCTATGCGTGTTGTTATACAACATTCTTAAAATAAATGTGGTATTAACAACGGTTGACTAACGACGCTGAACGAATATTAAAAAAAACATTCCAGTGGTTTTTAAATGTATTCATACTGGTATGATTTCTGTACACATTCACTGGCTATTAAAGCACATATAAAAATGTTTTACTCTATGATGACTGCTCTAATTAAGACCGACCAAAAGATTGTAATTATTTAAATCAGTAGTAGGTAAAAGTAAAAGATTAATAGAGGAAACGGAAAAACGGTATTTTAACAAGTATCATAACGGATTATTATTATTAATGTATAAATTATATTACAAAAAATAAGAGATAACATGATTTATTGATAATATTATGACGTCACTTCCCGGATTGCAGGTAAGACGCACACTATGAAATTAAATAAAAAATACATAATATGTATTTTGAAAAACATTTTGAACTTGCACCTATTGTCATTCTAGTTTTACAAATTCTTTCACCTGTTTTATACATGTAGCCATTATTAAATTGTCCGTTTTTTATTGCTTCTTCAAGCCAATAAATCTGAAAAACTGAGAACATTATAGTACAATATTCAGTATTACAAGCACATGCGAAACAAAGAAATTCGTCACCATGTTACACGTTATCTAGACCACTCCATCTCATTTTTCTTCATTTTCGGCCAATAGCATGTGAGAATTAATAACATGAAAACAAATGATAATAAACATACAATATAACTTATATCATAATAAGGAGTGCGACGAATTTTTGATGTATTTTAATAAATTTTATAGTCATTTATTTTTTGAATACCTTGATTTCTAATAAAATCCGCATGATTACATAAATAACTATTTTAAATAATCATTTTAAAAATACTTTTGATAGTTTTTACCAGGTATACGACTTACGGAAAAATACTGCAACTAACTCGTGTGCGTTGGCGATCCAAAATCTCGAATGTTAAACGCCTCCATATACACATTTGTTTGATAAATAACTACTAAGTACTATTTCGTGTATGTAAATATTTTAGTAAATTAGGTAAATGTTTCGTATTTATAAAGAAGTTCTTTTTGTCCCGTTTCTGATGTTTCATTGTTTAGAAATTAATCAGAATCTAGAAAGTACGAAAAAGATAGCGCAACCTTCAGACAAGACACGATAGGATGCACCACAAATTCTAAAATTTACCAGACTAATGTAGCGCTTTTGTTGACTTAAATAAATACTGAAAATGTAAACTTTCACCATTAACACTCATAATAAAATACTTATCTTTTTGGGATTTTTTAATGGTGTACTTTAAATTATACAATCTAAACGTTTCGATAACAACAGTTATCTTCGTCAGTAGAATGTTTTTAAAATTGTTAAAGATGTATAACAATTTTGTCAAATTTGAAAAATTCAAACATAAACATAAGCCTGCTATTAATATAACAGTTTGAGAAACGTATAAGCCAACTATAAAATTGTAGTAAAGAATAACTAGGTCATTAAAATTAAATATTGTTAAACTGTCTAAAGATGACAAACCAGAACACTCTCTACGACGAAAGCTAACAATGAAATTTGCCAGCCAAAAACACATTTAACAAAATTTAATTGAGTTATGATGTAAGTGTAAAGTTGTGAAAAACTTCAATTTTAAAATGATAGAAGCATTCACAAATCCAAACATTACATCAAAAATAACCCAGTTAAATCTAACAAAGAGATATCTTTATCAATAATTGGAAGTGTTATTAACAATGAAAAGCACAATGCAGAACGTTCTTTGTAATTTTAATTTCAATTTAATTTCAACTACTTATGTTAAATTATAGTGCTGTGGAAATTTAACATATAATTGATAAAGCATTTGCTTCAAGGTCTAGGAAAAACACAGCAAAAACCTAGACATACCAAAAGTTGAAAACAAATTAAAATCAAGGCGTATCATTATGCTCTTTTTAATTATAAGATGCCAAAACCTATTTAAACGGAGATTTTCTTCTTGTCTATTAAAATTATTCGGGTGTTTATATATTTCAATAGCTTCACGTTGCAAACGAACATAATAATGGGTTTGTCTTGACAATATTTTCATATTGTCAAATTGAATGTCATGATTTAGATTATTCAGGGCATGGTCAGCCACAGCAGACCTCTCTGGTTGACCCAATCTACAAAATCTCATATGTTCTTTGCGTCTTGTATCAAAGCTACGTTTTGTGGTCCCGATGTATACTTTTCCACATGAACAAGATAACTTATACACTCCGGAAGATGATAAAGGGTTTGATACATCTTTAGGTGATCTTAAATGTTCTTTAATTTTTCTTGTAGGTTTAAAAATAGTCCTAATGCCATATTTGATTAGGATTTTTCAATTCTATTTGTAACATTAGCTATAAAAGGAAGAAAAGCAGTACCAACATTAAGAACTGGTTTTCTTTAAGGTTACGCCTAGAAGGTGTAATAACATTATTAATATCTGTAAGTGAATATCCATTATCTTGTAAGGATTTTCTTAAATATTTATATTCATCATTCAAAATTCAGGGTCACAAATTCGTTTTGCTCGATCTACTAAAGATTTAATTACACTAATTTTTGACGTGGATGGTGGTTGGATAATTTATGAAGGTATCTATCAGTGTGTGTCGGCTTTCTGTAAACCTTAAAGATAGTGAATTATTTTTTTAGATATTAATATGTCAAGAAATGGTAAACTTCCATTAGTTTCTTTTCCATGGTAAACTGAATACTAGGATGTATACCATTTATAAAACCAAAACTCATGCAGTGCTTCTTTCCATGTTCAATAACAAATGTGTCATCTACATATCTATACCAAATAAGGTTTTTAGTTATTTAAACGTTAATTTTCAAATTTTTCATAAAAATTAGCTATAACAGGACTAAGGGGACTACCCATTGCTACACCTTCAATCTGTTCATAAAATTTACTATTCCACTGAAAATAAGTTGTATAAGACATCGAAAAGAATGGTTTTCCTTGGAAAAAATGATCTTGTATTCAATAGTTTCTTTTAGTACTTTTCAAAAGTGAAATAACATCAAAACTAACCATTTATACCTTTCAATTTTGAAACTATCATTTTTTTAACAAAGTCGGCAGAATTTTTAATGTAATGGGGTGTTTCTATAAAGGTTGTAACAATGAATGTTTTGCAAGGTTATATGTGGAGAACAATGCACATATAGGCCTTAAAGGAATATTAGGTTATAATCTTTGGTAAACCATATGTTTTGTGAAATAGTTCAGAGTTAGACAGTTTCTCTATTTCTTAGAATAGATGAAATATAATCAGCTCTTTAGTTTTAAAAGAAACTTTTTGATCTTTGGATTTCCAAAATTTCTGGTCCACAATTGTTCTATCAGTGTTATAATAAATAAATAAAGAAATAAAGAAGAAACTTCTAACTCTGAAGCTATTTCACCAAAACTATATGGTTTACCAAAATTCATAAACTAATATTCCTTAAGGCCTATTGTTAGTGCAATTGGTTCTCCTACATAACCTTGCAAAACATCTTACATTGTTATTACAACCTCATATAGGAAAACACCCATTACATTAAAAATTCTGCCGACTTTGTTGAAAAAATGCATAGTTTCAAAATTGAAGAGGGTGATATAATGGTTGTTTTGATGTTATTTCACTTTTACAAAAGTACCTCTAAAAGAAACTATTGAATACATAGATCATCTTTTCCAAAGGACATAACCATTCTTTTCAGCACTGTCTTACTACAACTTATTTTCAGTGGAATAGTAAATTTTATGAACAGATTGAAGGTGTAGCAATGGGTAGTCCCCTTAGTCCTGTTATAGCTAATTTTTATATGGAAAAATTTGAAACATTAACGTTACAAAATACACCTAAAAACCTTCAGTTTGGTATAGATATGTAGATGACACATTTGTTATTTGGAGACATGGAGAAGAAGCACTGCATGAGTTTTGGTTTTATAAATGGTATACATCCTAGTATTCAGTTTACCATGGAAAAGAAACTAATGGAAGTTTACCATTTCTTGACATATTAATATCTAAAATAATAATTCACTATCTTTTAAGGTTTACAGAAAGCCGACACACTGATAGATACCTTCATAAATTATCCAACCACCATCCACGTCAAAAATTAGTGTAATTAAATCTTTAGTAGATCGAGCAAAACGAATTTGTGACCCTGAATTTTTGAATGATGAATATAAATATTTAAGAAAATCCTTACAAGATAATGGATATTCACTTACAGATATTAATAATGTTATTACACCTTCTAGGCGTAACCTTAAAGAAAACCAGTTCTTAATGTTGGTACTGCTTTTCTTCCTTTTATAGCTAATGTTACAAATAGAATTGAAAAATCCTAATCAAATATGGCATTAGGACTATTTTTAAACCTACAAGAAAAATTAAAGAACATTTAAGATCACCTAAAGATGTGTCAAACCCTTTATCATCTTCCGGAGTGTATAAGTTATCTTGTTCATGTGGAAAAGTATACATCGGGACCACAAAACGTAGCTTTGATACAAGACGCAAAGAACATATGAGATTTTGTAGATTGGGTCAACCAGAGAGGTCTGCTGTGGCTGACCATGCCCTGAATAATCTAAATCATGACATTCAATTTGACAATATGAAAATATTGTCAAGACAAACCCATTATTATGTTCGTTTGCAACGTGAAGCTATTGAAATATATAAACACCCGAATAATTTTAATAGACAAGAAGAAAATCTCCGTTTAAATAGGTTTTGGCATCTTATAATTAAAAAGAGCATAATGATACGCCTTGATTTTAATTTGTTTTCAACTTTTGGTATGTCTAGGTTTTTGCTGTGTTTTCCTAGACCTTGAAGCAAATGCTTTATCAATTATATGTTAAATTTCCAACATATATTTAACTAATGTTGAAATTAAATTAAATTTTACAAAGAACGTTAATTTGTTTATTTTATAACATTCCAATTTTGATAAAGATATCTCTTTGTTAGATTTAACTGGGTTATTTTTTGATGTAATGTTTGGATTTGTGAATGCTTCTATCATTTTAAAATTGAAGTTTTTCACAACTTTACACTTACATCATAACTCGATTAAATTTTGTTAAATGTGTTTTTGGCTGGCAAATTTCATTGTTAGCTTTCGTCGTAGAGAGTGTTCTGGTTTGTCATCTTAGAGGCAGTTTAACAATATTTAATTTTAATGACCTAGTTATTCTTTACTACAATTTTATAGTTGGCTTATACGTTTCTCAAACTGTTATATTAATAGCAGGCTTATGTTTATGTTTGAATTTTTCAAATTTGACAAAATTGTTTACTACATCTTTAACAATTTTTAACATACATTGCTACTGACGAAGATAACTGTAAGTGTTATCGAAACGTTTAGATTGTATAATTTAAAGTACACCATTAAAAAATCACAAAAAGATAAGTATTTTATTAAATAAATACTGTTTGAACCCGCTTATGAGGCAGTATTAAGTATCAAGTCTTGCGCGAAAGTAATTAGCTTACGACGGTGGCTTGTACGTGTGAAAAACAAATATACCGGTGCGTGTAAATAAATATAGTATGAATAGTTCGTTCGTTAAGGTTAAACAAATAATCGTTATAGTATAGTGTATATTTAGGACGGTACAAAATCAGAAAATGCCAAAAAGAAAGTGTACATTTAATAGAGATTTATAAAGTGAAAATCCATTTATTAAAAAGACAACTTAGGTAGTGATGCAAAGTATTTAAAGCGTTGTGCACGTTTTTACTTGCGCATGGCGGATAGGCGAATATTGTTTAACACATATCGACACATAAAGGAATGAAGACAAAGGCTAGCTACGATTGAATGTACTTCGTCATACCACAATATGATCCACAATCAGTCCTTTCTGTGGATTGCTCTAGTAAGATATTAAAAAATTGCTTCCAACAAAAATTTGCATGTGCTAGAACCAAATCTAAAAGTATTGTTGGTAACATTTTACAAAAAGAAGCATTAAGCTCCATACACAATGATGTTGGAACGGTCAATTTTGTAACACGCTATACTGAGAGTTCTCCAATTTTTTTTTTGTATGATTGTGGACCTGAATAGGCTAAATTTGGCCTATCTTGCTAAAGCACTCAGGAACACTTAGGAGGATGGATAGAGGGATAATGAATTGTCAATAGATGCCTATGAACAACTACCTTAAATTTTCTCATATCATAAGTGAGACGAAAGCAAGAACTAGGGAGATCATTCCAGAGTTTAGAAACCGTGTAGAGAAATGTGGATTGCGCCTGTTTGGTACGACAAGTGGAGATTTTAACTGCATACCGATGATGTGAATGAGCGAACCGAGTGTTTCCCGCAAAGATAGGCCGAGATGGTATCAAAGAATATAATTCAGCAGCGCAATAGCCGTTGTAATAACGATAATACAAAGAAAGAACTGAAACCATTCTTCTATGCTCAAGGGACTGTATGCGAGAAGTTAAGGACGGGTCATTTATAAGCCTAATCGCTCTCTTTTGAATATGATCAACGTTATCGAGAGCGGATTGGAGAGCACTAATCCAGAGGTGAGAATTATATTCCAGATGAGGCCGAATTTGGGCCTTATACAGCAGAAGGAGTTGTTGAGAGACAAAGTACTGCTTAAATCTGTACAAAAAGCCTACTTTGCGAGCAGCTGTTTTGATAGCTGACAGAAGATGGTCAACCCATGAGAGATTTGAAGATACAGTCATACCCAACAGAGTAATAGAGTCTGAAAACTTAAGAACTGAGCCATTCATACTTACAACAGGAAATGATCGATCTTTTTTGGCGGACACAAGGCAACACTGAGTTTTGTTAGCATTAAATTTAACTAGATTATTGCTTCCCCATTCGAGAATACGTTGAATGTCTTTGTTGATTGAATTTGCCATTTCAGCTTTCATTTCTTGATTTGACATAGAAGGTGGATTATCACTATGAGTAGACTGAGATGAACTACAGTGAAGAGTGTTATTGTCAGCAAAGCAATGGATGGGGCTAGTTGTTGAAGAAATAAGGTCATTTATGTACAGCAGAAAAAGTCTAGGCGCTATAACGGATCCCTTTGGTACGCCCGCGTTAATGCTAACTTCTTTTGAAAAAAAGCCATCAACTACGACATGTATTCGTCTTTTATCAAGGAAACTAGAAACCCAGTTGATGAGCGTATCATTTACCCCAAACGAGGTGAGTTTGGCAAGTAATCACTTATGCCAAACTTGGTCAAATGCCTTTGAGATATCTAAAGCAACTACAACTGTTTCACCGGACTGCTCTACTGTATTGTTCCAAACTTGGGTCACATATGAAAGAAGATCACCTGTTGAACGACTTTGCCTAAACCCATATTGGTGGTCACTAAGGAGTTTGTTAGTTTCAAGGAACGTGAGCAGTTGCCGATTGATGGCTTTTTTCATGATTTTAGACAAAATGTAAGTGATGGCAATTGGTCGGTAGTTTGAGGGATCGGTCTTATCGCCTTTTTTTGGGAATAGGTTGAACATTTTCTAACTTCCATGATGAAGGGAATTCCCCAAAAGACATAGAGATCGTATAGAGCTTAGATAGGACTGGTACTAGTTCGGGGGAATATTTCTTTAAGACAATAGCTGGGATACTGTCTGGGACAGTCGCCTTATTGAGATCAAGCTTACTGATTATCGATTTCAAGAGCTTATACCGAAAATAAATTGGTTTCATAGCGTATGAAGAAGAGCTGACTAGGGGCACATCTTTTCCAGAATTATTGAGACACGAGTTTGATGCAAACAAATCCACAAGAACATTGGCATTGTCTACAGAATCAGCAACTGCCGATCCGTCAATAGATGTCAGGGGGGAAAGGAATATGTTCCAAAGTTCTTACTAATGGCTTTAGCTAAAGACCAAAATTTACGACTGCCTAAAGGAAATGTAGCTAGTTCATTGCATTTTCGTTGTTCGAACAACTTTTTAGTTTTAGTGATGACACTTTTGCAGAAATTTCTAGCACCAACGTATTCTGCATGACTGTCGACCGATTTATTAGATTTCCATTTAATGTAATATTTATTTTTTAAAGAATTTGTATCAGCACAAGCCTTATTGAACCAGGGTTGGGAACGTAAATTACTCCATCGAGCTGACTTAAAACACACAAGGTTCTATCGGTTTTGAGAACAACAGTGGAATTAGGTACAGTAGAATTTATTAATAATAATGGTCGGAAAGACCTAAAGGCGAAAGAACGGAAGTTTTGTAAACAAGAGGGTTTGATGTAAGAAAGAGATCTAGAAGATTTGCAGTATGGTTAGGGTTATCAGGGATTCTTGTGGGTTCAGAAATCATTTGTGTGAGATCACATGAAATAGCAAATGTTTCTGCACTATGACCAGCAGGATTTCTAATAGATGAAAACTGAAGCCAGCTAACCAGCCTATCGAAGATTCATATGGAAGGAATTCCTCTGAAACCAGTTGTGAGCTCGTGAAATTCACCCTATCACCCATTAGCACACTATCTGGTTTTCTCCGATAAAGGTGTGATGATGCCTAATCACACCCTTATCGGGGCAAACCGAGTGTATGGTCAAGAATGCGCAACACTTCGTGCAAACCATCAGAAACTTCCAACCAAACCACTGGTGACATATATATATATATATATATATATATATATATATATACAGGGTTATCAAAGTTAAGTCGGCACTATTGCTACCTTCTTTATTATTGGTGCTACGAAGTCGGTTAAATGGGCAAAGAAGTAGCATTTTTTCCGCTCGTTACGATGGTGAAATCAAAATAAAAATTGAACTTCGTGTTCGCGAGTTATGTTAAAAATTTCCATTTTTTTAAATGGCACACCCAGTATGCAATATCCTTAGTCGATAGAAAATTAAATTCTGAACAAAAAAGTTCCTATGACATTTCATCCTAATGTTAAAAATGACAAAGTTATTGATCATTTATTGAATTCGTCAAGGTGGCTGGTATTACGTGAACAATATTTGTCATTTTCACAAATGTCATCAGAATTGATATGTCAAAGTGACGTTTGCTAATAAAGAGTTAAGAGTTTGGGTTTTTTGAATAGAAAAATGCCTTTCACCCTTTCAGAAAAGTGTGATATGTTAGAATGTTACATCATTTGTCAAAAAACCAGTTATCGAGCGCGTGAGCGTTACAGTGATTTGTTTCCTACGCGTCATTTGCCGGATAGAAGATACTTTTTGGTTTTATATCGTAAATTTAGATCTAATTCGAGCGTGTTTAAGGAATCCAGATCTAATAAACAATGTATAATTAGTAAAGAAACTGAAATTAATGTGTTAGCTTATTTTGAAGCACATCCCAACAACTCAATTAATGATTTAGTGCAAGAAAATGTACTATGTTTGGGTTCCATCCACAATATTCTAAAAAAGTATAAGTTTGTGCCGTATAAGTTCCGACCTACACTAGTACCAGGAGATCAAGAAAGACGCGTTCAGTTTTGTCACTGGTTTATTAATCAAATGAGAACCAATAATGATTTTTGGAGCTCAATTCTATGGAGTGACGAATCAACTTTTTCTAATAAGGGCATGTTCAACAGCCATTTTTGGAGTGGAGAAAATCCGATGCTTTACCGATCTTGTAACCCGCAGAGACGCTTCAGTGTTAATGTTTGGTGCGGCGTAATTGGCTCGATAATTGTTGGTCCAGTATTTTATCAGGATGCATTAACTGGTAAGCGGTACGCCGAAATGTTGACTGACACACTCCAAGACTTCTTGGATGATGTAAATTTAATGGATAGGCAGAACATTTATTTCCAACAAGACGGAGCTCCTCCCCATAACGTTCGTCAGATAGATACAATATTAAACAATTTTTTTGATGACAGATATTTACCACCTAATGGGCCTATCTGTATGCCTCCACAATCACCTGACATTACACCAATGGATTTTTTCTTTTGGGGATATGTGAAGAGTGTGGTGTACAACAGGCGATATGATAATCTTGAGGATCTCCAGCAAAGCATCGTTCACGCTATCAATAATATTGATGGTAGATCCATTGCTAAGGCTACTAAAAGTATCTACAAGCGGGCCCAGAAATGCTTGGAGCAAGAGGGTGATGTTTTCGAGCATCTAATTTGAGTTTTGGTTTGTTTTGTTGTTCTTTATTATTATTATCACTTAGAATAAAGAATCCTGTTTCAATTGTCTGACATTCTTTTCATTTTCTGCTTTATGGTAATACAGAAAAATAGTTGACACAGCCACCTTGATGAATTTGGTAAATGATCAATAACTTTGTCATTTTTTATATTAGGCTGAAATGTAGTAGGAACTTATTCGTTCAGAATTTAATTTTCTATCGATTAAGGATATTGCATATTGGGTGTGCCATTGAAAAAAATGGAAATTTTTGACATAACTCGCGAACACGATGTTCAATTTTCATTTTGATTTCACCATCGTAACGAGCGAAAAAATGCCACTTCTTTGCCCATTTAACCGACTTCGTAGCACCAATAATAACGAAGATAGCAATAGTGCCAACTTAACTTTGAAAACCCTGTATATATACAGTGGCGAAGCTCTCACTACGTTGTATGGGATCTTTGTTATTAGTTACTAAAAACAAATTAAAACCTTAAAGAGGTTTTTAATAGATAATTTTAAGATTAATTAGATGCACTACTAAAAAAATTGATTTAATCACTGCTTTTAAGTTACAACCTTGGCCTACCTTTTTTAAATAGCAACCATAAGCGAAAGTTAGCTTATTAAATTCCTTATTTTTTTCTGATTTCAACGATATAAAGTTGTGTATATCTAATTTTAATAATAATCGGTAAAACTTGTTTTTTTAACGTTGAAACTGAAACCAATGTTCTGGCATATTCAGATTTCAAACCAACTGTGTTTATTAGGGAAATAGGTATGGAGTGTGGTGTTTCCAAAAAATAATCAAGCTTAATTTTAAAGAAATATGGACGAGAGTCATACCGTCACCTCGTAGGAAATACTTTACATCTAACTGATTTACAGAGAAGACTAAAATATGCTAATCGGTTTATTCAAAATTTTGAGATAGATCAAAATTTTTCGTACAAAATCCTTTTCATCTATGAAGCAAAATTCACTAACAATGGAACTTTTAATAGAAAAAAAACACGTGTTTTGGTCTGCAAAAAATCCACATCTCACCATAGAAAGGCGGGATCAACAAGTGTTTTCTGGTTCGTGTGGAATTCTTGGTACAAACATCTTGGGACCTTATTTCTACAACAAAAATTTGAACGCAGAAGTCTACGAAAGATTTTTAATTACCAATTTGAAAGAAATGCTGGATAATGTACCTTTGAAAACAATTCGCAATCTGCAATATTTTCAACAAGATGGCGCTCCAGCACATAACTCGATTAGAGTTATGAATTACTTGAATGAAAGAGTTCCAAATACAATTGCAATACGTGGTACATTTTTTTGGCCCCCGGGACCACCGGATTTTACTCCGTTAGATTTATTTTTGTGGGAACAATAAAAGACAAAGTGTACAAAGAAAAACCATTTGACATAAATAATTTAAAAGAAAATGTTTCTATTGGTATTAATTCTGTAAGAAAAGCCACGTTACGAAAAGTTCAAGACAACATTATTAAACGTTGACAATGTTGCGTACAACGTAATGACGGTCACTTTGAAATTGAATTGAATTGAATTGTGTTAAAATTAAACATTAATAATAGTAGAATTACTTTAAAATTAGAATTTTTCCCATCGTTCTTGTTTTATTTTTAACGATTTTCAACCGTTTTATCGTAGCCATAACGATGTATTTAATTAAATGATTTTTTCAATTTTTGAAGTTTTACGGATTATTATTAATATTAGATATCCAAAACTTTATATGGTTGAAATCAGAAAAAAATAAGGAATTTAATAAGCTAAATGCTCTTTAAGATTTTACTATATTTTTAATAACTAACGAGCCAGCGTTGATTGAAAATTTTAAAGATTTTCAGTTTTTCTCAAATAAATCGGCAACAATGGTCAATTTTCTTGGCTTCTAAATCTTCATGTAATTCTACCCAACTTTGCTAATTTAACTAACTTTGTATCTCTTATAATAACAAAGTTACCCATACAACATAGTGAAAGTTTTGCCACCCTGTACATAAGTATATAAATATATATATATATATATATATATATATATATATATATATATATATATATATATATATATATATATATATATACAATATCCCAAGTTCTGGTCTCTAACAATTGTGCAGTTATAGTAGAAGATCGAATTTTCAAAATTTGGTGAAAGTTGTACCATAAACGAACACATATTCTGACGATATTATTTACTATATACGGTTTACCAGAAATGTGTAGCTATATTAACTTACATTTTTTAAATAGAACACCCTATATTTTATAACCAATTTGAACTCCCACGTTCAAGAGCTTTTCAAAAATATATGATCTTACTAGGTTATACAAGATATGGCCAATAGTGTACAAAAATTACCTCTAATCTCCCCGTCACTAAATCTAGTAATGTGTGAAGATTTTTATGTATATATAACTGATAACTGATAATGCAATCTGTGATACAAGATCCACACTGTAGCGTTAGAACTGTCAGTGACCAGTTAGATAGTAAAAGTGTGGTAGGTACATAGGGTTATAAAGAAGTATGTCATCCATATAAAGTACAAATGCACCAACAATTGCTTGATACAGATTTTGTAAAAAGAGAAGAATTTTGTAATTGATTAAGAGTTAAAGTGCAGACTGTACCAGACTTTTTAAAATATGTTTTGTTTTTAGACGCAGCTACACTCCATAAGAATGGCTTCGTCAATAGACACAACTTTCATTACACCCCAGAATAAGTGGTCCTTAAATGTGTGGGGTGGTATTTTAGGGGATACCGTTATTGCACCTTTCTTTTTTGATCGGAACATGAATGAGCAAATTCCTTGATTTTTAAAAAACCAATTACAGCCATTATTAGAAGACGTTCCATTAAACATAAGAAATAAAATGTGGTTTAAACTAGACGGGGCTTCAATTCATTATGACAGAAGAGTTCGGCGATATTTAAATAGCAAGCTTAGGTAGTGTTGGATTGTACGATGAGACCAGTTGTTTGGCCTCCACATTTACCTGGTCTAACCCCAAAGGATTTTATTCTCTGGGGTAAAATAAAAGATATTGTTTATAAACAAGAAGCTACTAGTAAAGAGGATATGAAAACAAGAATAAGAAATGAATTTTCAACTATTACTCCTGAACTATTAAATAAAGTTCGAAATATATTGTTACAAAATAGCTATACAGAGCGTTTTATTTTCAAATTTATGATTGAGTTGGTTTTTTTACAGTTTTAATGACATTCTCATTCTGCTTAATAAAATTGACCACACAAACCCTATATCGTTTGAAAGATTAGTGCAATCCCTAACAAATGACAATACAATATACAGGGTATTCCATTTAAAAATGTTAAGATATTATTTAATTGGAGTTTTGCTTCACCCTGTATTACAAGAGATACGAAATACCAATCTAACCTATTTTCTAAAAACCCAATAACCTCACAATATTAACCAAATGAAAAAATCTTCACACATTACTAGATTTAGCGACAGATTAGGGATAACTTTTGTACACTATTGGCCATATCTTATAAAATAGACTATATAACCTAGTAAGATCTATATTTTTGAAAAGCTCTTGAACGTGGGAATTCAAATTGGTAATAAAATACAGGGTGTTACCATTTAAAAAAATGTAAGTTAATATAGCCACACATTTCTGGAACACCCTATGTAGTGAATAATATTTTCAGAATATGTGTTTGTTTATGGTACAACTTTTGAAAATTCTATCTTTTACCATAACTGCGCAATCGACCAGAACGTTGGGACACTGTGTGTGTGTGTGTGTGTGTGTTTATATATATATATATATATATATATATATATATATATATATATTTAATAAAGATTTTGAATAAGATTTTTAATTTTAATTATGATTAATATAATTTAATTTCCACGTTTGAATTAAATGAAACAATAGAAATTAATTGTGTAAGTAAATTGTATTGTATTTTATTCAGCATGTTGTGCCATCATCAATTTAATATGTTGATCTTATTTAAATAAACTGCCTCGATCAGCATCTCAAGGGATAGGGTTCAATATAGTTCAGTATATAAAAAAAAACGTTAAACATTTACGTAAGGTTCTTTTGCAAAATAAAATCAATTCTGAAATTTAATTAACTCTGGAATTATGTATATTTTAATTTTATTCAAACACCTTGTATCATCTGCAAATATATAACATGTTGTGCGCATGCGAATATCATTTGACCTAAATATACGTGTGCATCACATCATGACTAAACAATAACGTTAATATAATTAGGGTATCAAATCAATAAGTAGTTGTACTATTTCCAGGCTAGTATATAATTCTCTTGCATCCTTTACATAAATGCACATAAATAAATAACTTATAATATTCAACGTAACCTCAAATAAATATAAAATATACATAGACTCACATTAATGTATATTTTCTTTCAGCTGATCCAATTTCCATTTCAGAAGTAATTCGACTTCCATTGATATTATTGATCCATCGGTGGAAGATCTACAGCACCATCATGTTATGGATATGCTGCATAAATATTTGATCCATCGGTGGAAGGTGTACAGCACCGATATACATAGGTTGGCTACATCAATATTCCCCTTGTCACTTTTCCAAAAAGTACTTTAATTTATTTTATTATATTAATAAACATAATTTATTTTCAGGTTGTTGTATCCGAAAATACAATAATTTTATATGCATTCAAATGATTATGCACTTGCCGCTTTTTTATTTTTATTTCAATTAAAATAATAACGCAATGGTAACTTGGTTAAAATAATTTTAATTTAAAGGAAATAATTGGAAATAATTCGATTTATATTCACTTGTATACCGACAACACATCAGTCGGAATAACATTTACGTGAACCTTATTTCTATTCACAATTTTAAATTTCAATTGTTTAGTATTGTAACATTTTTGGGTTATACAAACCACATGAACGATCTTAAATTTTTATTCATGTACACCTCAAGTTACATGTTCACACTTTGAAAAATTAGAGAGAGATAAAAATTTTTGCCAATTCCTTATATAGCTTCTAAATGACCACTAATCACCTTAGCAAATTTTGTCAATACAAACATAACACTGCTTAATTTTAATTGGCTAATCATTTTTCAGAAATTTGTAAATTATTATTTTTAAAAACAATTATTTCTGAATTCTGTGCAATTTTTCCTTTCAATAGATACCTCACATCGCATATTTCCTTTTAAAATTCCTAATCTATCTAAATTTTACTATTTTTGCAAATTTACACACACAAATTTACTTATGTCTAACTTATTCTACTTCCTACACGGAAACTACAAACAGAATGGATTCTATGACCCAAAACACATAAGAATTCACCAGCTTCTAACACTGTTATGGTTTATGTTGAAAAATTCTATCTCAACGACTACGCTGAAAATCACCATAACCTGGTTTCACAACTTTTATGCTTAAACTACATCTAGAATGATAATTTAAGTTGTAACACTTACTAATCACACTATTATGTAAGCTTATAAACATAAGATTTGTTTAATTTCATTTTTAAACTTAATAAGTTCTATGAATCTTGTTAAATCGTTTCTGATTCGCAATCTTTAATACGTACTTTTACTCTTCTTACGTTGATCGATACAATTTATTTTTTTTTGTTTTAGAATAGAAGCATATTATGGTACCAGACTAGAATATTCTCATACAAAATAGACTACATGTATTTTATAGATAAAAATACATATTTTTACTATTCCGAAGATGCTCGAAAACTATTATGATGAGAACATGTATTGTTCAACTATGATGAAATTTGTTTTAAATAGCTAACATGTCCTATAATCACATTTGTACTTAGTTTTATGTTAATTTGTTCTTACGCAATTTGCGCTTTACATATACGCTTACTCAATTCCATTGCAATTAATTTATGTTTAATGTAGCTTTTAATCTGAGCTTATATCTCTCTTACGATGATATTTAGCTTAACAAATATCATCTGCGCATATATTAATATATATATATATATATATATATATATATATATATATATATATATATATATATATATATATATATATATATATGTATATGGAAAACTTTGAAGACCAAGAGATTTTCGGATTTCACTGAAAAACCAAGGATGTGGCCTAGATACGTGGACAATACCATCGTAGTTTAGCAACACGGCAAGCATAAGCTAGATAAATTCCTAGACCATCTAAATAGCCGCGCACTCTTCATAAAATGAACAATGGGATTGGAGTCGGAACAAACACTGCCATTCCTGGATGTATGGCCTATACTACAACTCCATTTACCACAAAAGCGTGAAGTTAGGCGTGGCAAGATCCTTGTACGATAGAGCGAAACAATCGGACCTAAAAAAAGGAAAAGAAAATATCGTTAAAACACTTAACCAAAATAGTTACCCCGATTTAACGCCTAACCTAAACAGGGAAAAGGTAGCCGAAAAAGAAGAACCTAAATATATAGCGATAATACCATATATACAAGGTACCTCAGACAAAATAAGAAGGATGGGCAGCAAATACAAGATATGCACTGCCTTTAAATCGACCAGAACCCCCAGGGGATAGTAACCAAAACCTAACCACACAATGAATACCAGAATTCCAAGAAATATATATACATCATACCACGCGAATGCGGCAGAACACACAAAGGAGACACCAGTAGAACACTTAAAGTGAGAACTCAGGAACATAAGTACAACGTCCGCAAGGGCGTAACAGAAAGATCAAGAATCGCCGAAAGTCTGGAAAGAACCACACATAGATAGGCTAAAGACGAGAATTCCAACCCCGGAAATACATCACACGCGAATGCGTCTAGCAGAAAAGGAGACAATAGAAGCTTAAAAGGAGAACCTCAGGAATTCAATAGAGCGAAGAACCGCGATCAGAAAGATCAAGAATCGCCGATTATGTCTGGAACTAGGACCATTGGATCCAATGGGAATACCGGCACGTACGAGAATACAACCCTGACGGAAACTCAAAGTACGCTCAAATCGCACTACCAAACAAAACGTGTGGAAATAGGAACGTTGAACTTCAATAATAGAAAACCAACAGTTTAACAACAAAGTGATATCAATGTGCGCTGACAACACAAAGTGCAATTTTGGAGCAGCAGCAAGGCCAAAATAATACCTTTCATAAAGTTCAGCAAAAGACGATTAGTGTGTACTGTCCTGCTCATTTGTTGTACAGTTGTTGGAGATTATCAAATTTGTACGACCTGTGTTTAAATTGGTTTAATGTTTTATAGGCCGAACTCTTTCAAATTTGAAATTCTTGTGCTATTAAAGTTCAGCAATGACGCCTTAGTGTACTGTCCTCTGCATTGTAACAGTTGTTGTTAGTTTAAATTTTAATGTTTAAGTTCTAACTTTCTCTGTCTATTGAACGCAAGTGACGCTAGGATTGTCTGCAGCACTCTTGAATCTTGTGAATTTGTGACACAACCATCCTTATTAAATTGAGTAACGATGTTATGGATGGTTAAAATAGATGCAATGCGTTCCTATTGGGTATTGTACGGCAAATAAGTCCCGCACCCCTCTCAAACTATTGTTACTCTTGTACCAGTTTCAAATTTGTATTTTCATTTCAGTGGAAATCATTTTGTAAGTTAAACTGTAGGGCGGTATTTTTAAAAGTATGTGACAGCTGTCAGTTTTACTTACTAGTCATTTGAACCACTGGAATAGGTTGACGCGTTTTTTTTAAAAACTGAACATAGTGATAATTGCATTGTATACAAAATGGTATGTTCGGATTAATGAAAAACACGCGGTATATAATGCTGTTTTTGCAATTTTGCATATGTTTGTGTTCTGTGTTTAAATTTTGGGCTTGAATAAATACATAGTATATGACATAAAAATATCCATTAAGGACTGAAACAATAAAAGTTCCACAAACAGTGTAATATCTTTTGAACCCAGCTCGATTCAAAAAATTAGAACTATTTTATAAATAGTATTTATTTCTAAACTATTACAGTTGACAATATTTTAATCGCATTGATTATCACAGAATTTCTGATTTTGTCTGGTATCCTTTTCATCATGAATTTAACTATGTCTTTAATACGTTCTTTGTTGCAGCCTTCCAGCTAGTTCTGAAATTTTCAATGGTTATGGTTTCTTTTACTACTTGGTGGTCGTCTTTGCATTCTGGCACGATGATAAGTCAGACCAAAAGAAAGTAGATACGTATCGTCTTAAAAAGAACAATGATACCTTTAGTGGACATTCTGTAAAGTGTGTATCGGAGTTTATTTACCCAGAAGTAATCAAAGGTTTGATTTTTGAATTTTTTGCTAACGTTTGATTGTCCACGAGCAACATAAAATTCCTGGACATCCAACTGACCAAAATTACACTGAACATATGTCTCATCTCATAGGTCTTTAAGCCCATTTTCTTCTTGATTCGGCGTACTGACATCTTCGAAGAACCCATCTTCTTGGCTAATTTCCGGTTAGAGACGTTATGGTTCTTCCACAGAGCACTTTCTTCGCCTTTTTAGGGCTGTGAAATCCTTCTGGTCTTCCAGTTCTAAGCTATCTAGAAAATCTAAGATCCTTTTTGTCACTTTTGATTACACTCGACACAGTTTTAGAACACACTTTCACCTCCATCGCGGTTCTTTTTAAAGACCATTGAAGGATTTCTTCAAATTTTTTCCAAATTAGTCTACGAACTTCCGTTTCAGTTGTCATTTTGGAACTGAATCATAAACTTTTTGGATTACGTAATGGTTTTAATCACGCGTTTAACGTTCAGTGCATATTAGTTGTGTTTCTTTAAGAAAAAAATTGTTTACACGTTTCAGCCAGAAGTAATAAACTCACAGGCAACATGTACCATTCACGAACACTATAAAATGTTGTATTGAATTTACTTCATTATGTCATATACTGGGAGTACCTAATACTTTCATTTTCTTTCATCGAGGTTACTGCTGATAGGAAATTTCCACCAGCCGGTTTACATACTTTTTTTTAAATCGTGATAATTGGCGCTTGTTAGACAAAGTATCTCAGAACATACACCGCTTATTTTGAAAAATTATAAAAGCCAAGAACTCGGATAATTTAAACGTGTGTTTGGACATCTTGCGACATACGTTATAAGTTAGCCACAACCTAGAAACCAGTAACATCTTACTCGACAAATACATAGATACACACTTGCACGTACCCATACACACCAATAAAACAAGAAAGCATACAAAAGGTATCATAACATGCAAAAATAGCAAGCAAAACAAATACAGGAACTAACAGATACGTAAATCTCACAAATATGTAACCCCAAAACAGGAAAACTGGCTAACCCTAGAACGCGTAAAGTCCAAATCTACAACCCAAAACAAATAAACTTGCAAACATGTAAATGCCCAGATGCGCAAACGCATACAAATCTTCAAACTAAAAAAACGGTAGTCTTCGTCCAAAAATACAAAAAAGCAACCCCCAAACCAAAGAAAATAGACAAGGAACATCCAAACACCATAAACAAGCAAAAAAACAGGTATCCAATAAACGCATACGCAAACAGATAAACATTAAAAACAATTTGACATAAAAACAAGTAAACATCCAAACACGTAAGACGCCCAAACATGCAAACCCGAACAATAAGGAAACTGGCAAACGAATTAACACCCAAGCACAAAACATGTAAACCCGCAAACGCTCCAGCATACAAACAAGTAAACATGCAACGCATAGAAATCAGCCAACAAACGCCAAAGCACACCAAACAAGCAGAAAAACGTAGCAAATATGTAAAATTCAAACATACACATAAGCAGACAAAGAAGCTAACAATCAAGTAAACGCCCAAACACAAAATATGTAAGCACGCAAATACACAAACAAAGAAAGAAGTACTCAAAACAAAAAAAAACTAACTAGCACACCAAAGAAACTAGCAATTAAGTAAGCACCCAAGTACAAAAACATGTAAACTCCATAAACTTACAAACAAGTAAACATGCAAACACACGAACCCCAAAAAATGCCAAAGAGGTCAACAAAATAAGCGCAAAAGCACAATAAGTGAACCTCGTAAATATACAAACACATAGACAGGTACACTTAATCCCCAAAACCAAAGAAACTAGCCAAGCATACCAAACTAGCAAGAAAACATACCAATGGAACTAAAACGTTCAATAAGTAATAATCCTACGTGCAAATAAAAAAAAAACTAGACAAGAGTGAAATTTTCCTTTGCAGTGTAAGAATTGTTAGAATAAGAAGTTTCCATGAAAAGAGAAATAAAGATATTGTTAACTCAAGCTTCTATCCGATAAAGGAATTGTTTATAATAAATTAGAAATGAATGGTGTGATTGTTAGAAGTACGTCAGAGAGTTAGAATTAAATTGAAGTAGTTGTGGAATGCGCGAGAGGTTGTAGAGGAGTAGAATAATAATAATAATTAAAATGTAAGTTTAAAATAAATTAGGTTTTGCTAATAAACCATCCAAAAACAATAATCTTACATTTATCCTGTACTACTAATACTACAGTTTTACGTGGTTACAGTGGTAACGTAATAAGTATGAATCACGGGTTAACACCTGTCTGCCCCACCGGTGGTAGACCCACAATGTCTTATCCCGATAACTGTGATCTATCGGTGTCACTTGCCCGTTGTACACACAAAAGGCCGAATTTGATTTTTTTTATTCAGTATCTAAGATCCAGTATCCTGAAGTTACCGCTAGGATCCTATTCTTACAGGATATCGTTTCTTGGATCTGTAAAAAGAGCGTTATCAAATGACTGTGGCCCTCTGACAGATGACACCTGAGTTTTATTGAAATGGCACACAGACCATGACCTTGTGGGCACAGTCAGCTAGAAGACCTTTTTTGTGTACGAACGATGAGTCACACCGGCGTTAACCAATCACGCACACCCAGCCTGCTTACTTTCTTTGATTTGGACGTTTGCGTTGTTTCTTATTGCATATTTTAGTTACTTTCTTGATTATTTCGTACAAATTTATTAGCTAGTTTTTTTGGGGTTGCTTTTTTGCATGTTTGCTTGTTTTCTAGGTTCTCATTTTTTTGTGCTTCTAAATTTATTTGATCCCTAACTTCTTTGCACTAGTTATTTTGCATATCTTAGTTTCCTTGGTTTGTTTCTTGCTTGTTTGGGATGTTAGATGTTTGTTTCTTTCATTTGGAGTAACGTGTTTGCATGTTTGTGTATGTTTTTATGTTAGTCGGGGTGTTTTGTGTTTGTATGTTACAAAATGTCCTTATTTCCGAAAGTTTAGGTGAAAATCGGGGTGCAAAGTTAATAGCGGTATGTCACCCAAGTTCCGCTGTTGACTTGCAAATTCCCACGTATTGTAGCAAAATAGCGTCATACATCGACAAGTGTCGCGTAGCGTTGCCAGATTGGGTGTGTTAGAGCTCATTTCTACTACCATATCGATAGTGTGAATTATACCCAGACAAATTTACACAACTGGAGCCCGGAGGATTTGATCAAAAGCCGGACATGGTGCTAGTTACGCTGTTAAACTTCAATACAGTGCGTTAGCTGTAGCACTGACTTGATGGCTGCTCATCTACTATTGGGTATTATATGACTATAGATCGTCTAAATCTCCACGTGCAGTATGGAACTTATGCAAAAACTTGGCACACCTATGCCGATAGATCACTGCACCATATAATACCATAGGTAGGGTATGACATACAATGTTTCTACCCTCAAAGTAAATAACTGGAGTATGTATTTGTGAGTTACATAAAATATGAATATACCGGAAAGAGCAACTTTTCATCTGTATAAATCAAAACTTTGAACTGTATTTTACTAGAAAGGCGAAGTAGCTATGTGAATTTTATATAGTAGTAGAGATCCACATGTAGTGATCACATAGATGATTATCTTTTACACGGGATTAATGCTCTATCGTTTACGCTGATATGTGCATGATTATTTAAGTAAATAATAATTATCAACACAATTCTTCCCTGGTAATTTATTTACTGATTAGACACTTAGACTTCTTTTTATAATAATAGAATATACATAATCTTAGGTTTGGCATTCACTTCAATACAAAATACCTGTACAATTTAAATCTATATTAATCAAATACTGACTTAAATTGAATTAAAATAAAAAAGTGCGTATAGTATTTTAGAGCTTAGTTATTACTCTACAAAAAAAATCAGTATAGTTCTTTCTTCTTAGTAACTCTAAATATAGAGTTTCATTAAAATCGGTAATGTATTTTTTTCGTTATCGTACACGCCCTGGCGCACGCACGTGCAGGTGTGCGTGCACCAGAGCATACGCGCATGAACAGGTCCACGCATACACGACTCAAGTCGGAAATGGTCTAGATGGTTTTCAAAATGCTGAAAAAGTATAGTATCAAAATAATTAAACTGAAAATTTTTTCAAAACGATTATAAATCACAATGAACGTTAGCGCAGCAGTTAAAGCAGAGAGCAAAGTTTTGTACTATTCATAACGTAATATCAAAAAAGGCTAAAGCAATAGCTATCCTGGAAAACCGCCCAATGAGAAAAGGTGCACAATTCATTTCGGGAGATCTCGAAATCGATTCAATTGATTAAACCAAACTGGCTGGAACACATCAGTAGTAAGGCTAAGTGGGTTCTGGACCAGGAAGTGACGTCACACCAATCAGCGACGTGATAAGATTATCAAGGAGATGGCGCTTCTGCTGACCTAGTGAGTGACGTGGCGGCCATCTTGGAAAGATTATCAAGGGGGCTGGCCCATCTGCTGACCAATGAGAGACGTCGCGGCTATCTTGAAAAGATATCAAGGGGGCAGACCCATGTATTGACCAATGAGAGAAATGTCGGCCATCTTTAAAGCGTACTTTAGCCCTTGATGGCTTCTTCAGAATGGATCCTCGACGTCTTCTTGTGAGGGTATTGCATGCCGCGGAGCCATGCAGGTAAGTTCTTTGCCGGTGCTGAAGAAGAAGTCACCTTCGTCCTTTGTCTTGGTTGCTGAAGGTACGTCAACGATTCGTAGAAATATAAACCCTGAAAAAAATTGTTTGGTCGTCGCGAGAGTCGAACTACAGAAGGGTAGCACGGTAAATATAAGCCATTGCCTGTCGGCCACCGAGCTTTGTTAGATATGTAATGCAGAATGTGATATATATATATATATATATATATATATATATATATATATATATATATATATATATATATATATATATATATATATATATATATATATATATTACAGAAACCACCTAACACATCAATATATTAAGACTAAAATTCCCCAATTCCTAACATTAAAAACAAAATAACTAAAGTTATATTACCTTTTTCCTTTGAATGAACCGTAATTAACGCAACTATAACAAAAAAATGTACTTAAAAGATAATCGTACTTGTCTTGGTTCTATAAAATTTAAATCTAATTCTTACGTATTACATTAATTAATCCTTTTTCGGAGCGGTAGTTGTAGCCCATATGATCTGATTTCGGTAATCCTTTTTAAATTCTCAGATGCACTGCTCACAAAACACTTCTTCTTCTTATTTGCTTTTATACAATCAATTTGCTATTGCTAACGATTGTACACATTCGATGTCAATGATGATCACCAATAACTTAACTAAACTTTACACAAACTTTTCTTTCGGTCACTTTAAATGGTTTACCTTCAGTTTTCTGTATAATAATATTAGGTCACGCGTCCCACAATTGAACACTAATAACAAAATATTTGCTGTTAACTTCTAATCTGCCTAAGCACTTTTTTTTCCTTGAAGAAAACCACTAATGTTTTGCTGCAACTCACAATATATTAAATTATTTATTTGTGAAAGTCTATACGATTTATCCCCTTATGGGTTAATGCAATCGCTATACATGCTCTGCCAACACTATAATTTTCACAAATAAACTCCACACTAACCATTCTAATGGTTATGCAACGCGCGCGATTCGTACTCAAGCTCTGCTCAAGCTATTTAAAACCTCTAACCAACTAACTAACTCCTCAAATTTGGTACTCACTTATATAAATAATTCGCGCTAAGATAAAAATTCACTTATCCCAATTGAGTATTTCGTGCGTTTCTTTGCCGCGTCGAAGGTTCCATCGTGGAAGAAGACGCCAACAATGCGAAATAAACGTAGCCATCTTGAATTACTTTGCAAATTCACTAAAAACTTTCCGAAGAAATCATCAATTGCAATTACATTCACAATGTAGATTAACCAGATTATCCCTCAACTTTTTATGCAAATACACGAATTCTATTTTCTCACAATTTAGCGAAATACCTCACATCCTATCAACTTCATTCTTGAACATGCATTAAATTTTCCTATTGTACCATATTACAAACATTTCTACAAATAAAAACATGCATCCATATTCCTTACTGTACGTTAATAAAATATCAATATATCATAAACTCATTCACTCATACGTCTACAACCATTTCTTTATTCCAAATTCATTTATACACAGTAAGAAAAAGACCAGTAGTTTTACCAGTGCCGTATCAATAAAAATTTACTCAAAACATTATTTCTCAACCAAATTTAACGCTTTCAACACCAAAAACCTCTCTACAGCATTCAAATATTCCTTCACAAGATAACCAATACCTCACTAAATTCCAGCTACATCCAAAACATGTAACATACGTTATCAAAATTCTGCACATACACGGTGCATCAAAATAAGCTTGCATTATTAGTAGACCTTGAAAAAACGCGGTTGACAGTTCTAATAGTTTTAAAAAATTCAGATAGTTTACACGTGTGTACAGTAATTGTTTATTTTCAAGAATATTTGTTATGCGGGGAAATAATTTCTCTAACTTAAAAGCATGTTACATCTTGTCTCATACGAACTGCGTAGCTGCTGAAAACATGTACATTAATAAGTTTCCCGAAGGAGTTAAACTCTATAAATCAATCAATAGCTTTTAGCTTAAAGGAATATCGATCATTCAAAGCAACTATTAAGACCAGAAAAAGAACATCTAATGAAGAAAAATAATATCAAGTTATTAAAACAGTTACTAAAATCTTGAAGTGTCCACAAGGCAAATTGAAAACGAAATTGGAGTAGCGAAATCTACTTCATATTTTATTCTAAGAAAAAATTAATTTAAACCTTATAAGTTTAGAATTTGCCAAGGACCTGGAGATGAAATTAGAAGAAACACTGTGAATGCAATACCAGGCAATGTGAAATAGACTTTAATTTTCCCTTCAAAATAATTTGGTGATACGAAAGTATGAACACTAACAACGGGATTTGTAATAGACGTAATGTCCGTTATTGGGCCCCAAACAACCCACGGCTGAAAAAGAATCCAGAAATGAACAGATTTGGATTCAACATGTGGTGCGGAATTGTTCAAACAACAATATACGGATCTTTTATTTACCACAATACCTTAACAGGGGAAAGTTATTTCCACTGCTACATAACCAGTTGGAAGAAAGTCTGGATAATTTGCCGTTACAGAATGTACAAAATTTGTGGTTTCTACAAGACAGTGCTCCAGCGCATAACGCTAGGCAGGTTCGAGAGTAAACTTCCCATGAATTTCCAGAGTGGTACTTATGGTAACGTTTCTTAACTTCTCTTACTTTAATGTCCTCAGCTGTTGACGACTTACCGCTAAGTCTCCTAATAACGCAACCGTGAGCTGTACTTCAGAGACTCGAGCAACGCGTGGCTAGGGAACGTTGTACAGCGGCCAGGGGGACCAAGAGGAGACAACCTCAATAAAATCCTTAATCCTAGGATTAGACCAATGGATGCTTGACTGTACAGATCAGCTACTACTGACCCCACCTCGGGGCACCAGGTACAACCCCGGTAGTAGGAGGCTCATATCGTGGTCGCCTTTCTTACTCCATGCGCGTGGGAACAATATGGACTACAATTTATTAGAAAACGCGCAAGAAGAGGGTCCGGCAATGGGAAACTCTTCTCAACGGCCTTCTGACAAAACTCAGACACGAGGATCAGATACATCTGATGGACCGCCGTCTGACATGCCAGGAGAAGGCGTAAGTACTGCAAGGATGAGCAGCCTTGGACTACAGACCAAAAGCTGTCAAGAGCGCATAGAAACAAACAGAAAAGTGCAGAGAAGGAGAAAGTGGGCACTTGGACCAAACCCAAACCGACCGCTAAGTCGCCTCTTAAGAAAAAAGATGAGGTGGGGAAAGAGATAGCTAGTTCCAAGCGACCTCGATCAGACACTTCCTCATCTACTACGAAGCAAGCCAAACGCCCAGGTGCCAAGTGCAGACTGGGTCATTCAGCGAAGCTGCCAAAGGACTAAGGATGGCGGTGGTCAACAGACGCCATCCGGATGAAATTGTTGAGAAAGGGTAATCGGACCTTCTCATCAACAAGTTAGGAGATCTGATTGATCGAGAGAGTTCGACACCTCCACAATTTGAAAGCTGTAGGTACGCCAGAGGTATGCAAACGACTTGACCAAGGGCTTGCTGAAAAGAACAGTAAACAACTGGGAAGTGCTATGGGAGGGTATGTACTTAGTGGTCGTAGAAGCCAAGACCCCCCAAAGCGCCTAAAATCTTTTATGTGACTCCCGAGAACACCGGAAGAACCAGTAGTTAGGGCTCGTCATGAACATCAGAGCCCTGGCCTTAAGACGGGAGACTGGCGACTGCTAAGTACGAAGCCGAAGAAGCAAGGCACCACCCTGGCTTTTTCCATATACAGCATCTCATATGGAATCCTGAAGAAAGCTAACACCCTGTTTAGGCACATACATACTACCACCCACAATGGGGACAAGGGCGGATCAGATAAACCTTCAACGCAGTAAGGCGGCTTCGGCTGTGATGTAGCCCTAATTCAAGAACGCTGGATAAACCAAGGTAAAATACAAGGCCTTGAAGCGGTGTGTGGAGAGGTCCTTTTTTTGCACAGTTACATGCATACTCAAAACCTGTATACTAATAAAGCAAAACTTACAAATATTATCGCTAACAACTTCTGCTCACAGGACTAGTAGCGGTGAAAGTAGTGTCCAACGGAAGGAGCTGACGGAGAGTATACTCGCATCAGCGTACTTTCCGTCGGATGACCTAGCCCCACCAACACCTGTAAGGAGGATTTGGTCACGAGGTGTGGAGGAAGTGGATCACAACCACTTATAGTATGCGATGCAAATGCACATAATGTCGCGTAGGGTGGCAGCAACACCAATAACAGAGGTGAGTCAATTTTACAATTCACTAACTTTACATAACTTGAACATAATGAATAAGGAAAACAAACATCTTTGTAACACGACGTAGGCAGGAACTAATTCATATAACAGTAGATAGCTCATTTATGGCTAATTTTCTTATGAACTGGCCTGTCTCTGATGAAGAAAGTTGTTCAGATTACACACACACACACACGCACGCACGCACGCACGCACGCACGCACGCACGCACGCACGCACACACGCACGCACGCACGCACGCACGCACGCACGCACGCTGTTTATACCCAAGCTGAGATTTGGGAACAGGATTTTGTCTGTTAATTTCGTCATTAAGTCTTATGCTAATTACTTTTTCAAACACCCACCGTTGAGATGGTCGTTAATAGACTAATAGGTCGATATCCATTCAGTTTTTCATTATTTTTCCCTGATTTGTGAAACATCTGTATGATTCCGTGCTTCCATTTGTTAGGAACATAACCAATCCTGAGGCATGAATTATAAAGTGTGCATAGATATGCCAACGCATTTCTGGTGAGATGTTTAAGTATACAGTTCTTTATCTCACTGTCTATTGATTAGTTTGGTGTACCCTGAGGGATATTGTAGATTCGGAGTAAAAGTTTGCTCCAAATGGTTGGCGAAGGCTTCGCATTTACCTTCGTCTACATAGAATTTCATTCCTCGTATGTATAGGTGGTATTTCCTGCGGCTGACGAAGGATCTTCCTTGTTGTTTTCCACAGACCTGGATCGCCAGGTTCATAAATGTTCATGTATTCTCTGTATGATTCTACTTGGTACTGATCGAGCTCTTTTGATTCGATGGCTTAAGTTATTAAGTATATTTCCTGTTATCTTATTTCTGGTTCGTTGCCATTCCCTTCGAACTTTTTTGTTGTATCAAGTCTATTATATACAGTGAAGGTATCTTCAAGTTTGCATGTCTATGCATTTGATCAATATTCTCAATGGTTTTTAAGTCGTTGGGATATTTTAGTTTTGCATCGATTGTTCCGCGAAAATATTTCCAGTCAACCCTCAATTCCTGCTTGGTTCCGTGGTAATACAAAATTGGGAGAAATTACTACCGGCAAATGGTCGGGGTCAAGTTCGGCATATACCTTTTGGAAGATATGCATGCGGACATTCTATTGCACAATAATATCCAGTATGTCGGGTTTGTGTTCTGCCCTATATGGAAAATAGGTAGGTTCTTCTGGGGCTAAAATTTGTAGAGCATACTTTTCTGAGTAGACTAGTAGTCTTGTTCCAGATGGATTATTTGTCCTACAGCCCCATACAGTGTTTCTAGAATTCACATCACCGATTAACAGTGTCGGTTTGTTTGAGTCAGTGATTATTTGAATGTCGGTTTCGAGAAGAGTTTTATTAGGTTGGCAATACACACTAATTATTTTAATATAGTTTCCTTCCTGTATTTTGACATTGATCGCGCACTGGTTTCCAGTTTTGTAATATTCATTTGTGGTAGCTAGAGCCGGATCTAGGCCGTTTGTGAGGGGGGGGGCAAACAAAACTCTGCCGCTCTCCCCAAAATACCCAAAAAGTTGATGTAGGTAAAAAAAGATTAGATATGGTTTTAAAGCTTACGTTATAATTTATTTGCACATTTTGTACCTGTATAACTTATGACAGTTTCAAGAACAGTAAGAAACTAGAAACTTAAGAACGGTTTTGTTTTTGTTTATGATCAAGTCTAAGAATTAAACATAAATATGTACAAAGAGACATTATTTACATTAAACGTAATGAAGAAAACATTTTTATATTTAAAAAGGCGAAAATATTAAATATATAACATTATTAAAGAAAAAATAATACTCTATCGATACATTTTATAGTAGTTTAATTAATACATAAAGAAATACAACAGGTATTGTTATAAAGTGCATCTCAACTTTATTTTAACATTACTACTTTTCGACTCTTTTTTGAGGCAAATATTTTAACAACTTCATCAAAACTGATCAGTGAGGCATACTTGTGTTCTATGGTAATAATACTAAGATCAGTGAGTCTTTGTGGAGCCATAGAACTTCTTAGGTAGTTTTTTTACAAATTTCAGGTTGCTAAAACTCCTTTCTCCAGAAGCTACCGACACTGGGATAATTAGGAACATTTTTAGTCCTGCTGTGTTGTTTGGGTGTATTTCTTCCAGTTTGTTTTTCAAGATTAACCTTATTGTAGTAGATACACTAGTCGACTTTAAGTCCTTATCAATTTCCAATGCATGATCGTTAAAACTTTCCACTTCAAACAACAAATCCTGTTTGTTTATGTGTTCCTTATAGATGTCTGCCAGCTCACCTGTTTTAAGCTTTAAATCATTTAACTCCATTTCATTTATTTTACAACCACTCAAAAAAACCAAACTTTCCATTAATATTTTCTAATGCTACGAATCTGGTGTTCAACTCCATGATCAACCCATCGGAGATTTTCTGTTTAGATTATTTAAGTAATCGATAACAGACGTCAAAATCGTGTTACGCTTAATAACAAACAACCCCTCTGACCTCCCCGATCCGGATTTAGTAAAGAAAGCTACACCTCTGCCACATTGGAATTGAATTTATAGAAGTAGAATTCCACGAATATTAATTAAAAACTACACGGAAAGTTTTTTATTTCACTAAAAAGTAGAATAACACTCTTCCTCGTCCCAAAAATTGACATTTTTTTACTAATGAAACAAATAAGTATTTTTTGACAAAAAGTTATCAATCACATTGTGTTATACGTCATTGAAATAGTTATGAAAAATGCTATCTAACACAGGGTGATACATGTTATAGTAGTTTAATTAATACATAAAGAAATACAACAGGCATTGTATATAAAGTGCATCTCAACTTTATTTTAACATTACTACTTTTCGACTATTTTTTGAGGCAGATATTTTAACAACTTCATCAAAACTGATCAGTGAGGCACGCTTGTGTTCTACGGCAATAATGCTAAGATCAGTGAGTCTTTGTTGAGCCATAGAACTTCTTAAGTAGTTTTTTACTAATTTCAGCTTGCTGAAATTCCTTTCTCCAGAAGCTACTGACACTGGAAGAGTTACGAATATTTTTAGTCCTAGTGTGATGTTTGGGTATATTTCTTCCAGTCTGTTTTTCAAGATTAACCTTAGTGTAGTAGATACACTAGCCGACTTTAAGTCCTTATCAACTTCCAATGCATTATCTTTAAAACTTTCGACTTCAAACAACAAATCCTGTTTGTTTATGTCTTCCTTATATATGTCTGTCAGCTCACCTGCTTTAAGTTTTAAATCATTTAACTCCATTTCATTTATTTTACAACCACTCAATAAACCAAACTTTCCATTAATATTTTCTAATGCTACGAATCTGGTGTTCAACTCCATGATCAACCCATCGGAGATTTTCTGTTTAGATTATTTAAGTAATCGATAACAGACGTCAAAATCGTGTTACGCTTAATAACAAACAATCATAAAATGTTAGTATAAAAATTAACATACCTGTATTACTGATTGTATGAATTGAAATCCAATTAAACAATGCATATCACAATTTGTTTAATAAACAAAATAAAAGTTAAAACACGCACAAACACAGCCCTCGAATGATTCGAAGTATTCATTCTGTTAAACCAAATGTACCTGAAGATACTAGCGAATGCGTGAGGGGGCGAACGGCGAACCAATGTACTCACTTCTATTTTTTACTCCGAAATTCTAATATGAAATTCCACGTTCCACAAACCCTTTTTGCGCTTTGAAAAAGTTTTGAAACCATAACAAAAAATTCGCTGCATCCCGAAATTTGCCGCCCCCTAAAATTTGTCGCCCGGGGCACGTGCCCCCCCTCCCCTAGATACTGATTTAGTAAAGATAGCTACACCTCTGTCACATTGGAATTGAATTTATAGACGTAGAATTCCACGAATATTAATTAAAAACTATACGGAAAGTTTTTAGTTTGACTAAAAAGTAGAATAATACTCATTTTGTCTAAAATAGCAATGTTTGATACTGATAGCGACATACATGAGCGTTTCCCAAACACGTAGTGAACTGCAAATAAATGAATATAAACGTAAAAGTGGCTGCAGAAAAATTTTTATGTTTTATTCGTACAAAAAATGTATGTTCGTCCCGAAAATTGACATTTTTTTACTAATGGAGCAAATAAGTATTTTTTGACAAAAAGTTTCCAATCACATTGTGTTATACATCATTGAAATGGTTATGAAAAATGTTAACACAGGGTGTTATGTTTTCGCGTCATATAAAAAAATTAAGTTGATGATGTTTACTCGTAAACAAAACGTAGGAAAAGATTTATAAATACCATTTCGCTCAAAAAGTGGCAGTGAGAAAATACTTTTTGTTTTTTTATGTCTTTTGAAATAACTTCAAAAATAAATAAACACAAAAAAATCATGTTTTTCAAAATGAAAAAAAGAAAAAAGATAATTGACTTTTGTAAACGTTGCGCAACTTTATCCTAATTTAACCGACTCTGTAACTATCATCGTTTCTGATATCCCGTGTTGTGCCTCTTTATCTTGGACGACCTGTATATTTATCTTGTGTACATTTATTTAACGCTTTTATTCAACTTCCTTTGTCTGCCCGGATCAAATCTTGTAATTGAATTTTAGTAGTACAGGGGCACTTGCGCCGCCATTTTGTTTTTTGACGTCACAAAAGCCCCCGAGCTGTGGAGTACTTACGCGGCCATTTTTTTTACGCGCACGTGGGGTTCTTATTTTTCAACGTTTTCAACGTTTCTGATGGTTTCATGGTTATCACAGTTCGTACAATCAGGAGGTAATGTTAAAAAATAACTACAGCATTTATAGTTGAAACATGTATTACTGATTTAACAGTTTTGGTGAATTTACGTTTCGGGAATTAATGATTTTTCTATAGGCCAAATTCTCGATCCTAATCTGATAGCTTATAAGATGATCTTGTCTTACAAATCTGTGTTCTGATAAGGGTGATAATCATTAGATGTAAAAGATGGTTTATTTAATCTGTTATTATAAGTTTTTGTTATGAACGATATTGCAGGCTCACAATCCATTAATATAAGTAATTTGATTGAAATCTCATCATATTTAGAATTTACAACAGTTCTCCATACATAAAGACAAAATTTACATCGATTGGTGCTTGAACCTGGACGGTGCAGTTGGTTAGCGCGGTACTCTAGCAAAGTACATGTCGTAGGTTTAAATCCTACTCGAGGTAAACTTTTTATTTATGTATTTAATAAATTAATAATAATTTTTTATTTAATCTGTGTTTACTATTAACATTTATTAGAGACTGTTTTATCAGATATTTTAATGATATAAATAAAAACCTCATTTAAAGAATTGAAAGGTAATAATTACGAGTGTAACATCCAATTAAAATTGAATGTGTATTTTCCCATATTATTATTTTTATTAGTATGTTTTTAAATTTTATTACCATAATTGTTATTAAGATTATCACATTTCTTTAATTTTGTTTCTATAAGATTATGATATTGTCTATATATGAATTTATTTTCAATAATGTACTTACTTTACCTTGAAAGAACAGTCGATATACGTAAAATTTTGCGATGCGATGCTTTCAACGCCCCCCACCTCTCCACTGGTTCGTCTCCCAAGTGTAGCCGAGCATACCCAAACGAACCCGATTGCATATGATCATTAAGCAGAGAGATGGGGGTCGTTGAAACTGCGTTCGTTGAAAGCTATGCATCGCAAAATTTTTCCTATATGACGCTTTAATCGAAAACACCGATATCCTGCACGCATTAGCGCGATTAAGTAAAAGTCAACGTGACGTTATGTTGAATATTGAACAGTAACCAGGTGGAATGCATTTGCGAGTGTGAATATAACATTTTAAAATGCCGTGTACCTCTATCAGCTGATCAGAAGCAGCGACTCTCTTAACATAAGCACACTTTAAGGCGGCTAGTACAGAGAGGTTAATCTATAAAAAAGAAGAAACAGTTTCTCGTACAGAAGGGTGGCGCATTTCTACCGGTCCTGTTAGGACTATTACTTCGCGGAATTCTGGGTAATTTGTTTTAATAACTATGGACCACAAGCTGAAGAAGATGATTATTCTACCTATGGATTTTATACAACGCCTGCAAGCGCCAGACGTCACGCAAAACAACATATTAACGCAGCTGGGTAACGACATGAATAAAGTATTAAAAACCAAAATGACCGACCATGACAAATGGCAGCAGTACAATCAGGTTCTTCAAAGATATCAACATTTTCCCAATCAGTTACGTCAACCCGCTAGTATAACAATCAGCGGTGATGATGGTGATATCAGGGATTCACCGAAATGCAAAGGTCTGGCTGACGATGATAGTATCAACACTACCTGTTTCATATAGGAAGAAAGGTGAGGCTTTCTTGCGTATACTGAATGCGAGTGGTGATGTATTTTGGGATAAAAGGAGTACTGTCACAATAAAAGTTGAGATCATTCTAACATTATCGATCTGGTTCACGAAACGTTAAGACAGCGAAAAACTACAAACCAACACGACTGGCGACAGTTTGCGACATATATTAAAAAATAAATATACGCTTACAACAATAGCCCTCATTCAAGTGTAAAGATGGCCCTTGCGGCTGTAAACGATGAAAACATTTTGGAGGTGTGGAATAACCTGTACGAGAAAGGCGTAGACACATCACGTCATCCTAAATATAAAGCCGGTGAACATGTTAGAATCGCCAGAACTAAGTACACCTTTGAGAAGGGATATGAAACGAACTGGAGCGAGGAAGTTTTTATAATTAGTGCAGTGATAAAAAGAAGACCTCCAGTTCATCGCATAGCGATCTTAATAACGATCCTGTTGCGGGTACCTTTTACGAGGAGTTGCAAGTCGTTACGGTTGATAAAGACGCCCTATTCAAAGTCGATAAGATTTTAGCTGAGAAGGGCCGCGGGCGATATAAACAATACCTGGTCAAGTGGCGAGGATACAGTGACAAATTTAATATCTGGGTGTTAGCTTCGCAGCTGAGAGATTTATAAAATGGAGTTTTATCTTACCTTACCAGGTAATAGTTCCATGACGTATTTTCCCGACAATATGACGTCAAGTTTTATTACACAACTGCCAAAACGAATAAGATTAACAGGCTCATGGGTTGTAGGTATTTCGAAAATTCAGTACCCTTGTTCTTTTGCCGCTGTATGTGCGACAATATAAAATTTATTATAGAATTGATCCACCCGCAGGAGAACAGGATGTGTTAGAGACTATATTAGAAAAGGCTGCATCACATCTCCAACACGACAACGAGAAAGCCATTTATACCGAGGACGGATGGTATGCGTTACGTTTTGCCTCGGGGAATTATGCCATCATTGAAGAAATTGCCCACGAGTTAAATAAACACGAGCTAATAAGTAAATTGCTAACAATCGAATACCATAACCTAACTAAGTGTGTCACTACGAAATTAAAAACCTGCCTCTCGCTATTCGGATTCTCACAACGTTTAGCCTTATACTATGTTTATCAAAACATAGCTATCGACCCAATACTCCTGCACCCCGCTAGTATATAGATAGGATTACTAACGCCGACGTTTGTTTATTGCGACATCGTTGAACCGCAAATTGTGGGCGATGTTTTACCCTGCTTATGCGTATTATAAATATTTCTTCTGAAAACTACGATTATGGAGGTCATAAAGATGTGGTTTTTTCGACTTGAATATAAAAACAGATACAGGTGCAGCAAGGTCATTCGAGTTTGGGACGTCGTGTCTGAAGCTGCACTTTAAGAAAGTGCAATAATGGTTTGTTCTTATCAACAATATTTTATGAATCAGAACGGTATCGGCTCCATCTATAGGGGCGCCCCATATAAACGTGGTCAGCTGGCTAGATGGTATATTCAGAAGTATAATACCGTTATTTAAGTCGGGTGCAAAGGCCATTGGAAAAGAAGCTCTCAGAACAGGTGCTAATATTCTTGGTGACCTCATAGATGATCGATTTATTAAGGAATCGTTTCACGAAAGATTTCAAGAGGCAGGTAGAAATCTTAAACGTAAAGCCGATGAGAAAAGCGACAAAATGATGGAGGGTTCGGGCTAAAAAAAGAGCACGTCTGACTGATAATAACCAGTCTCTACCGAGAGCTCTTGTCGCTAAGAAGAAGAAACTTACTTACGACGACGATATATTTTCAAGATAATGCTTTTCTACATGCCCAATCATGTGAATGCGTCAAGTCCGAATTGGATCTGTTCGGTTTACCGTCGACGCAGACAGGTATCGAGAGTGGTGAATGCATATTTTACAAGCATTTATCAGCCCTTAGTGATGACGTCCCAATAGAATTTGTAGTGCCCGGAAATGGAAACGATTACATAGATTTAAGTCAGATCATGTTGTACATCATAGCTAAAGTTCTGAAGCAAGATGATACAGCACTTACTGACGCTGATATTGTAGCATCGGTAAACAATTGGATGCACTTGCTTTTCTCACAAGTGGAGGTTTATTTAAATCAGAAAATGGTGTCACAACCAAACAACACCTACGCCTACCGCTCATATATCGAAACGCTGTTAAATTATGGAAAGGAGGCCAAGAGTTCACATCTAGGTTGTACCTTATGGTACAATGATACAGCTGGGCAGATGAATACACTGGGGCACGCATATAACGATTTCTCGAAACGTCAAGTACTTTCAGCGACCAGCAAACAAATCGAGATGATTGATCACGTGCACTCGGATTTATTTAATCAGGAAAAGTTTCTCACAAGCGGTGTTGAATGAGAGGCTAAATTTGTACGACCTTTAGTCTAATGGTGGCGCATGGTTCAAATTACAAGACGCGAATTATGGACGGTAGTTTACTGGTGAGACGTATGCGAATCAACCCCACTATTCTAATTGCACACACTAAAGCTTTAGAAACAACTGCGGCAAAATACCCTGTTACAAGAACCGACGTAAAAGTGTTAACTATACCTACAGGCATACAGCGAAAATCATTGGATAATATCTGCCTGGTGCAGTTACCTAAAAGATGTATCGTAGGTTTTGTCACAAATAAAGCCTTCAATGGTGATTACCCCTCAAGTCCATTCAATTTTCATCACAGCAATATTAATTACATGTCGTTATATATTGACGGCCAACAGATTCCTTCCAAGGTCTTACAACCAGACTTTACAGCTGATGGTTTATATGTAAGTACATACTACACCTTATTCTCCGGTACGGGTATTCATTTTTTGAATGAGGGCAACAATATATCGAGAAGCGATTACCCCAACAGCCACTGTTTAATGGCCTTCGACCTAAGCCCCGACTTGTATGCAAACGCTAGCACACACTGGAATTTAGCTAGATACGGTTCCCTTCGCCTAGAATTAGGCTTTGAAGAAGCTCTCGTAGAAACCGTTAACTGTCCAGTGTATGCCGAATTCGATAACGTGATTGAGATCGATAAACATCGGAATGTGGTCGTGGATTTAGGCTACTAAAGGGACAACTCTAGATCACAAACTTCAGTATCCAGCAGCAAGTGAAACCCGATGGACGCATACTTGGACGTACAAGGGTTTAGAGGTGTTGATAACGAATTCATACCGACAGAAATTGCCGTGATTACAGATCATGGTTCGTTACTGCTGATGCTGTTAAAGTCGCCTCGAGATTATTTTATATCAAAGCCCATGTCAAGACAGATACGGTATTTAGAGGATAAATATCACGGCTTGAAATGACGGTCAGGGTATGTGCCATACAACGATTTCCAAGAGGCGCTGACAAGAACACTGCTGCCGTTTAACAAAATTCACGTCAAGGGTAGTGGAAAACAACTATTTTTAAGATTCCTTAACAAACCAATACTAAACTTGGACGAGAATGGTTGTCCGTCGATTAAAAACTTGAAAAAGGAAGCAAAGACGTATAGTTGTTTAAACCATAAGATCGAGGAGCCTATGTGTGCTCTGGAAAACTCATTACTAATGCAAGACTGGGCGCATACCTACTCCAAAGATGTATGTGGTACAAGTGTTGAAATGTTGAAAGCGATCTCCAACCACAAAAATGTGTTTCGACTTGTATGTGCTTCTAATCAGCTGCCGCGACACGCACCCAGACCTTGTGCAATTATTGTAAGCACGGGTCCAGCAAACAAACTAGGTCAGCATTGGACTGCTATCTATATTGATGAGAATGGTGCTAGGTTACCGTTTACGTTTCCTTGAGAAGAATTCAAGATGGTTCCGCTGCAACAAAACGGTGTTGCAGGATTACCATTCGGATGTATGTAGACTTTATACAATAATGTTTTTGTATTTGAGAGTAATTAATTTACCAATGCTTGATTTTGTAAATAAGTTTTTCACTACATGGTTAGTTATAAATGATGAGATAATCCAGTTACTGTATAATACTTGTTTTTCAACCATTCTACTCTGATAAATATAAACGTTTTTAGTACTTTAATTGTTTTAATTAAGGGTTCCGTAACAATAGAGACGTGCGTAATTAACTTCTATTGCAGAAAAATGTTCATTAGTCTAGACACCACTAGATGGCCCTACAAACATATTCAAGTTTCGCAACAAGGGAGCCGGGGCGCAGACCTAACACAAGTTCTTATAGTTGTCTTACAAGGCTAGGGCCCATTATTTCAAATTTCCCGGCAAGGGGGCCACAACAAGAGGGCGCAGACCTAACACAAGTTCTTACACGTTAGCATTAAGGCCAAATATTAGAATACAATTTTTTATGACAGGGGCGAAGCCCTATACCCGTCTTACAAGACTAGGACCCCGTATTAGAATGCAACCCCCAATGCATAAATAAAATAGGACACAATCTGTCGATGGGATTAAAAGAAGTGTAATAAAAATTATGCAATCTCCTTTGATAAAAGCAACCCTAATCTAGTTATTCTTTAGTAAAATTTAATTTTATAGTTGGCTTTATACGTTTCTCAAACTGTTATATTAATAGCAGGCTGATGTTCATGTTTTAATTTTTCAACTTTGACAAAATTGTTTGCAACATCTTTAACAATTTTTAACAAATATTACTACTGACGAAGATAACTGTAAGTGTTATCGAAACGTTTAGATTGTATAATTTAAAATACACCATTAAAAAACCCCCAAAAAGATAAGTATTTTACTAATCAATAACAGATTAAATCTTTTTATTCTCAGGTGAAAAAAAAATGATTTATAGAAAAAATTATTAACAAAAAATGCGCCTCCCACGTGTGCGTGAAAAAAATGGCCGCGCAAGTGCCCCACAGCTCGGAGGATTTTGTGATGTCAACAAACAAAATGGCGGCGCAAGTGTCCCTGTGCTACTAATTTTCAACAACTTCCTGTACCTATTCTTTAAATTTGGCCAAATATGATCGAAATTTTTGTTTATAAAGCTAGGGCCTTGAAATTTTTGACTTAAGCTTTTCGCATAATACCATGCACAAAAATATGCGACAAGTTGAGTATCAAGGTCAGGGGCCGAATATTGTCAAAAATATTTTCCGTCCGAAATTTGTTGTTTATATGCAAGCTAGGGCCTTGAAATTTTTGAAACAGGTTTAAATGTTCTTTTGACCATAAGGCAATGCTCAAAAATATACGACAAATTGAGTTCAAGATCAGGGGCCAAAAAACATTTAAGAAAGTTTGTATTTCGCTCAAAAAAAATCAACTATTTTCCGATACTCCGGATTGAGCTGAATTAAATAAATGTGATATATTGGCTACAAAGTAATTCGAAATTCTTGTTTTAAAACTAAGGGTCTGACAAAGAGTTCTTTGTTCACACTTTTATCTTTAGTCACTATACAGATAAAAATTATATTATTCTTAGTACATTTGCAAATCACAGCGTTTTTTTTAACTGATTTTATTTTCTACATAATGGTCGTAAAGTAAAAATAATATCTCGACAAATTTTATTCAAATCGCTAGACCCGTCGATTTTAATCAAAAATTTTGTGAGTAAAAATTATACAGTGTCTCAAAAAGATTTGCTAAAAATTTATTCAAATATCAACACCAATATTTTATTGCATTTGATTGACATTCTAAATTGTCATGCAGCATGGCTATACAAAGTCCAAGCTTTTGGAGTTATTCCATTCAAAATTTAAAATTGATAAAGGTTATAAAGAACGTAGAACATATTGCACACATAACATCTGGTTCAACAAGATGGTTGCTATTTTGCTGTGGTAGTTCGAACTTATTTGCACAACTTTAAACAGTGGATTGGAAGACGTGTGTATTATTGCCCACCAGATCACCGATCTAACACCACTAGACTTATTGGTTGAATACCTTAAAGGCAAGGTATTTAAGCCAACCGGCAAATCTAAAGTATTTAAAACAACGCATCCGTCAAGAACACGTCGAATAACGCAAATGGTTCAAATGTCAGGGAATTTGTAGATCGATTAGACTATTGTCAGTTGACTAACGGAGGACATTTCGAACATTTGCTGAAATAAACTTATTTAAGTTTACGAATCTTTGGATTTCGATAAAATAAAACGTTATAAAATTATTTATTTCGTTTTCTTCATGACCTTTTTCAATTTAAATTGAATGCGAATAACTCCAAACTTGGACTTAGTATAGACATGCTTGACAGATGTTTATAACTTAGAATCCAAAATGCTTAAAATTGGTTTGTCAATTTGAAAAATTTTAGGAAATCTTTGAGACACCTGTATAAAATTTTTTCAAAATATGATCTGAAAATATAAAATCGAACTATATTATAAACTACAGATATTCAGTACTGTATTGTTCCTTGGACCGCAATACTTGAAATGTATAAATTTAAATTTGTCTTATGTCACATTACGAATTAAATGTACTTAAATTACCTTTTTTTTCAATTAAATTGCAAATAATATAAATTATAAAAAGTAAGAGGAAGTAAATCCTGACACAATCTTCGCGACTGACAATTATGTATAATTAAAATAAAATAAAGTATTCCCATTTAAATATTGATTTAAATTCCAGTAACGAATGGAAAAAATTACCTACTTAAGCTCGACTCATTCATAAGTCAACATTTATTATGCTGTAATTAGTAGTTTAACCAAAGATGGAAACTTTATTTGAACTAATCAATCAACAAGAAAAAGCTTTTACAAAATTACTACCCATTTACTCATACTCATAGTAGATTAACTTACGAAGTTTACTAGTTTTACAAAATATTTTAAACTTGACAGCTAAAAAATGTGAAAATGGTTTAATAACAGGTATAGGTGTGGGTAAAAAATGGCTGTCATTATCATACAATTATTTGTTTATAAAAAATAAGGTTAATGTTTGGATTTTAAATGTTATTCTCATAGATTTGTTTAAATACTTTGTCTGTCCTGCGAGCGTTAGTGAAAGCCGAATGCTTATTTGATTTTAATTAAATATACAGAAGAGACCGTTGACTCTTTGAAGGACAACGAGTACCTAGATACTATTCATAATAATTCAAACAAAAATGAACGTTACAAAAATTATTAATACTGTAGTGATTAAATGTTATCGATGTTCAGTAATTTCGGGGTCATACTGAGGATAACATTTCTACCTAGTCAAATTTAATTCTTTATTCTATGAAGCGCAGTAGTATAACTGTGTTAAGTTAGGTATACACCAATTCTTTCTTTTTCCATAGTTACAGGTTACCTTCTCTATCACTCCTTATTGCACTATGTGCACGTAGGCTGCGAGTCATGGCCCCTACCATTTTCATATCGCGGTCTCTTGTTTCACATCACGGGTGACGAGTTTACATTCAAACAACAAAGTAACTTTTAGTTGGATTAAAAACTTTAGAAGGTGTATAAGTCGAATCTTTCTTAATCCCGTCCATCTTGATAAAAAATTAACTATACAGTACAAAAAATGTAGTGAATAAAATGAGTATTGTATATGAACAACCTGTCTGTGAGCGATGACGTGTCTTAATAGTTATAAATGTATACATAAACAAGTTAAATTCCGCAAGTGCAACGTTGCCAGTACAAGAATGTATGTAAAATTGGGTGCGCCAAACATATAGTCGGTTATTCCCGTATTCAAATAAATTTTATATGACCCGCGAAAACTTGAAACGTTGTTATAGTTGTGTATATAAATTCTAAATAATTTTATTGATTTTCTCTTTAATAATATCGTGTGCTTCCATTTCAAGGAAAAGTTTCTACTTGCTTAATTCTTAGTTGTGAGATGCAGTGTGTAGGTGAGGTTGTTTTGCAACTGTTTTGTTCAGTTTTTAATCTACCGGTTTAAAAGTGTTTTAATAATGTTATAAAATGATTTGATGTGATATGGCGGATAAGAAGCCCCTATATTCGACATGCGTAGCTATCTTGGGGTTTGTTTGTTTTGCAGTTGGCGCCACCGCAATCGGTGTACCTATGTGGGGATACTTTGATACGCCTAACGGTAAGTTAAAAATTAGAAGGTAAATAGTTCACATTTTAATGATGAAAGTTCTCGAGTCTTTTGTTATTCTTTAGAGCGCTTTGTCTCTTTTTCGCTTTACCGACTTCAATAGTATCTTCGTTTTTTTAATCTAATTATTTCTCATTAAAACAGATTTTATCACATTTGTAAATTAAGCAAATTAGTCATAATTGTATTTAATTGCCCAGGCTATTAAATCAAAACACTTATGATTACGACTTGGTCATTTTAAAACATAATCGTTCGTATTTAAATCTCCCAAGGTTTTACCTGCGTAATCTCAAAATTTAGGCTTTGCCCAAAAACTTATTAATAAATACTGCCGAATTTGGGATTTTATATTCCTTGAAGAAAGTCACATCCATCATTAATATTATTAGATGAATAATCAAAATATTCGAGTTCACAAGGAAATAAGTGCAAGAAACACATTACGTGCACGTAATTGCACAACTGTAAATAAGTATTACAGCATAACATAAATTATGGTAAGTATGGAAATTAATTATCATATGAATTGGATGAGAAATCTGTCAAATGGAACTTTTGCAGTCATACTATTAAGGTACATATTGTATAAGTATAGTGGTAGCTTCCCGAGTCGCTTCCTACACAAGAATGATCAAATTTCCAATAACAACTGTTTAGTGACAGGCGTGTTCTTTAGATTGACCCTCTTCCTTCTTTTATTGTTCAGTTGCCCTTTAATCCTTGGAAGATTAAACTTCCTCTAATTTTGACACGTTGCGCTTACTTTTATTGGTTAATCTGCCACTATTTCATCAAATTAATTGCATTAATTGTTTCCTCAACTAATCTACATGCATATACCGATTTAACTGATGTGAAGTTAGCAATAACATTCCAGCAATAGCTTTTGTGTATTTATTGTAAAGTTAACCCTTTCTTGCCCAACCTCGGCAATTTGAACGAAACCAATTTTTTCATTTAGTTTTCGTTTCTAAATACTGGGAAAAATTGTGAAAAAAATCTGAAAGTCATAGAATAAAGCATACACCCCGTTTTATGCATAGTGCCGTGAGGTGCACTTTGGGCACTTATGAATAAATCACTGTTTTTACGCATGGTGCCTTGAAACCCACTTTGGACACTTGGTAATCACTGTCGGTACAAATTGGTCAAGAGTGGATAATTTTATCTACTAAAAACAAATTCTTTATTAAGTACTTCTTTTTAAAAAACATTAAAAAAATAACTTATGATATACAGGGTTAGTCGTAGTCTAATATTTTATTTATACTAAGATATGCCAAAAAATTCTATAAAGATAAAAGTTGAAGACTAGTCAGGAGCATATTTTAAAAATATTTTTGAATATACAGGGTCATCCATATTGAATGGGTGAACCACACTTACTCTTTTATATTGTATGTATATTATTTTGAAATTGAATATGGATTAACTTGACCATTACTCAACTGTACGGTTTTACTATGTAGGGTAGAAGCACCACTTAAAGTGTATTATTGAATGAAAATCTTTTTCATCACAGCCATTTTTTACTTTCGAATCAGCTCTATTAGGGGACTAAGTGATAATAAACATTCAATGCAAAGTGAACATATTACAACGTTTTATATTTGTAACCGTAAAAATCCCTGCTTTTGGCCATCTGTTTCTACATTTGGCCATACAGTTTCCCCACTTTTGGTCACCCAAAAACTGGTTAAAAAAACGAGATACAACTTTTTATTTTTATTTAAATACAAAATTGTAAGTAAAACAAAATAACGTTCTGGTAACAAAAATAAGTAATACACAACGAAAAGTTTATAAAATGCGTTTATCATATCATATCTTTTCATAAATATCTATTTGTCCTGAAAAACTTGTCTTACACATTCTTCCTTGTTCCTGGACAATGGGCTCGGGTAGTTTTCCTAAAATGTCACCCTTATCTATGATGCAAACGTCATTTTCTATAGGATAAAACACAGTCTTCTCTTCATTAGCACTTTTAAAACATTGTATCTCATACTCTTCCGAGTACTCTTCTAATGAAAGGATTTCTAGAATTTTTGCAACATATCTATATGTTGTCGTCGATCTTTTACCCAACAGCTTAAATCTGACAAGTACAAAGTCTCCTAATTTCAGATCATTAGTATTGAACATTTCAATATTTTCCTGTTCAGGTATCATGATGTCACTATCGTCTCCACTGCTACCACTTTCCTCCCAATCTTTTTGTTCTTCTGAAGAAGAGCTTGATTCTAGGTCTTGTTTTTTAAGTTTTGTTGTTTTTTCTGTTCATCTGTTTCTTATCTTCTCGAGCCTGCTTTCTTTTTTGTTCTTTTTCTCTTTTAGGTCTCTCGCATTTTTCGTGATACTCAACCCATTTATCAGACGTGATAACACTTGGTGTGTATTCTTTTTTTCGTTTTCTCTTTGAGTCTGATTCCATGAGATGTGCTCATCGCAATGTTGCTACCATTCGATGTGTCACCTAAATGGTGAGAATTAGGTTTTTCAGCAAGCACATCATTTACCGTATTAGCATTTATAGTAGATGCCAGGGGAGACACATTTGGAGGAGCATTGTTATCAGGTTCATGATCTTCTCTTGCCAAGTTCGGTAGATTTTCTACATCGTTTGTAATTTGTAACCAAAATTTGAACAATGATTTATCTTCAATATTACCTTCCCATTCGTAGTTTCTTTTTTTTTTTGTTGTTTTGAATTGGTCCAGAAGAACTACATCAATTTTGGATTCTAGATGTTTAAGAAAAGCTGCAGCTTCAGTGTCAATATCTCGTGTGTGAATCATGTCAGGTTTTCTTAAAATAATTTTACTGTAGTCCACGTTATCTGCTGAAAAAGGATACAAACCTGTGGCTTTAAACCCTGATATTATATTGGACATCATTTTTGGATCGTCAATCAAGTGAGCCAGTGCCGTGGGTAAAAATGATTTAGTCATCTCCTGACCATTGCTCTCTATCTTATATTTTCGAACAGCATCTTTCCACTTTCGTTTTATAGCTGCAAACACAGAGACATCTAACGGTTGGAGTATGTGAGTAGCATTAAGGACCAATGCTATTAATATTACTTGATTTTCTCTGCGATATTTACTTAAATGAAGGGTCAGATGAGATTTATGTCCATCTAAAAAGACGATAACGGGTATTTGACACTCCTTAAGGTATGATACAAAAACGTTCGTGAAATACTCGTAAAAGCATTCTGCATTCATTCAGCCTTTTTCACTTTTCCCAAGCCCCCAACCTTTGGGAGCTGGTTTACACAAAGTAGTTGGAAGCCGGTCATATTTATAAATTGTTAGCGAAGGAAGGAATTTTCCCTCTGCATTAACTGTAAAAAGCGTAGTTACATTTTCCTTATCTAGTGAGGTTCGTTCATCATAGACGTGTTTTCCTCGCGGTCCAATTATGGTACCGCTTTTTGGAGCTAAACAGAAACATGTTTTATCCATATTGAAAATCCTTTGCGGATTTTCTAATATACTGGTTGCATTAATATCACTTAAAGTCATACGAATCTCGTCGAACCATTTAGGAATTTTCTCTTCAGTTACTGCGCCTCTACCACCGTGAATGTATTCGGCTTTTTTCTGAGAAAGCTGTTTGTGTCTATTAAGGAAGCTGTAGTACCATTTTTTGCCAGGACGGTCATTGACAAAAGGAGTTTGAATCTTTGCCTCTTGAACAAGTTTTTGTACTGAAGTCAGTAATCCGTCTTTATCTATTGGAAATCCCATCTTCGCACAAGTTAATATCCATTTGACTAGGTGGTCTTCAGTCTCTTTTCCCAAGTGAGACTCGAATCCGCTCTTGGAGACTTTCCAGATATTTTATTACGCAAAGTAGTTCGCGGAACATTAAATTCCCGACTTGCTTTGGCCACAGCCATTCCTTCAGATATGGCACTCAAAGCCAAATTTATCTTTGAAGGTGAGTACTGAAATCTAGCTTTACTTATCTTTTCTACTCTGCTTTTATGTTTTTTCTTCAGTACTTTTGACATTTTCACTAAAACAAATAAAATATATTTATGTAAAATTTGCAGAATTAGCCAAAAGGTAAACTGGCCAAAAGTGTATTTTGTTTATCTACTTGTGGCCAGCAAGATGGCCATAAGTGGGTAACTAGTGAATTTTTAGTTTCCACATATGGCCTCCCTCATTGTTCACAATTTCATACTGTTAATTGTGAAGAATAATAAAAATATAGAAAAAAAAACTATCATTTACCTTTTCTATAGCCTCCGGTGTAAAAAAATTAACAGTTACTATCGAATAAAAGACGATGATTATTGATAACTTTCTTAACAAAATCCGTTAGTTTTCTTAACACTTGCAATACACTATCACTCAAACTTCTACAATGAAACTAAAGCACAGGCTAAAAAAACTTTTATCATTGTCCCCACTTACTAGAGAATTGTTTGACATTTTAGCAGCTTCAAACTCATTGGTAGATAGATGTCATGCTTATTATTCCAGCAATTACAGTAAACTGGCCATAAGTGGGGTAGTGGCCATAAGTGGTGCCTCTACCCTAATATGGGGTATTTTAGGAGTCAGGGCCAATTTTAAGTAAAAATCGTACCGTATTCGAGATCTTATAGCCTCCAAACTTAACAAAAGAAAAATTACTTTTAATTTATATGAGTTTTCAAATATGGTCTAGTTTTTACCCAAACATTATGGTTCATAACTCGACCACGTCATTATTATAGTTTTCTTAAATGTAAGACCCTGTATATTATTTTGAACTTGAACAGGGCTTAACCTGATTTACTATGTTATACGGATTTTTTTAGGAATTAGGGCTAATTTTAAGTAAAAATCGTGCCGTATTCGAGAACTTGTAACCTCCAAACTTAACACCTTGTACATTTTTTCATCCATCGATGGAGAGATTCATCCCCTTCAACTTTACTATTTGCATTTGGCTACACTCATCATCGCCCAATTCTAGAAAACTAAAGAAAAGATTTTTTACCTATTCTAAGCAAAATCAATTATTTTTTAAATTAAAAAACAAGTCGCTTGGCATAAATGACGTTCTCCTTCTATCAATATTTGACATTTCCCTTTTAATATTTACTTGCTGTTAAAAGATTATTTTTTTAACTATGAATTTCACCAAAGATGAATTAATTGATATGGTTTTTATTCTTGGAGAGAGTCTGAAAAGAACTTATGGTGCAAGATATCCCGATAAACAATGTCCTGATCAGAAAAGTTTTAATAAATTACTTGAGAGATTTTTGGAAACTGGCAATGTTGAGTATAAGCCGCCAGAAATTAACAAACGTGCGCTTAATGCTAATAACCACTTAACTGTTGCTTTGGCCGTCACAGAGAATCCGCACGTGAGTCAACATGAACTATCAGAAATAGTAGGTATTAGCCAAAGCTCTGTAGGAAGATGCCTACGCCAACATCATTTTCATCCGTACCGGTTACAACTGCACCAACTTTTCTAATTGGTCGGTTAGAAAACTACAGTAGGATCCAAATTTTTTTTGATAGAATGGCGTTTTCTCGTGAAGCAAACGGTTTTGTGAATCGGCATAATTTCCATTATTACGAAAATCCTCACTTGATAATGCCAACAAATTTTCAAGAAAGATGGAGTTTGAATGTTTGGGGAAGTGTACTGGGAGATCAGGTTATTGGATCCTATTTCTTTGAAGCTCATTTAAATGCACAAATGTATGTTATTTTTTTACGATACGATCTTCCTGTTCTACTGGAAAATGTCCCTCTGAATATCCGGCAAGCAATGTGGTACCAACACGACGGGGCAGGTGTCCATTGTTCAAGAGAGGTTACAAGTGTGTTGAACAAAATATTTCCTAATAGATGGGTTGGTATGAATGGTCCTGTTGGGTGGCCTGCACGGTCGCCTGATTTGACAAAACCTGATTATTTTTTGTGGGGTTATGTTCATGACAAGGTTTACCAAACAGCTCCTACAACAGTTGAAAATATGAGAGAGAGAATAACAGAAGCTTTTAGATCCATTACACCCAATATGCTCAGAAACGTTTCACGAAGCTTCAACGAAAGAATAGACCTGTGCATCAGAGAGAACGGTCGACATTCTGAACAACTTTTATAACATTTCAATTTACATTTAATGTATCTAATAAAGTAGTTACTTTCATTTTCAACTAGTGTTTGTTTCTTGAATAAAAAAAAATGTTGTAACAGTTTTGTAGTTTTCTATGAATTGGGGCGATGCTGAGTGTAGCCCATGTAAATAGTAAAGTTGAAGGGGATGAATCTCTCCATCGATGGATGAAAAAATGTACAGGATGTTAAGTTTGGGACTACAAGTTCTCGAATACGGCACGATTTTTTCTTAAATTTGGCCTTGACTCCTAAAATACCCCGTATAACATAGTAAAACCGTATATTGGAGTAATGGTCAGGTTAAATCCTGTTCAACTTCAAAATAATATACAGAATGTTCCATTTAAGAAAACTATAATAATGACGTAGTCGAGTTATGGACCATAATGTGTAAAAAATAAGCTTTTCCAAAAAACACTGTTTTGGGTAAAAACTAGACCATATTTGAAAACTCATACAAATTAAAAATAATTTTTCTTTTGTTAAGTTTGTAGGCTATAAGTTCTCGAATACGGTACGATTTTTACTTAAAATTGGTTCTAACTCTTAAAATACCCCGTATAACATAGTAAAACCGTATATTGGAGTAATGGTCAAGTTAAGTCACGTTCAATTTCAAAATAATATACAGGGTATTCCATTAGAAAAAGTTAGTTTGGTTCACCCATTCAATATGGATGACCCTGTATATTCGAAAATATTTTCAAAATATGCCCCAGACTAGTCTTCAATTTTTTATCTTTATAAAATTTTTTTGTATCTCTTAGCATAAATAAGATATTGGACTATGAGGTTTGACTAACCCTGTATGTGTAAAGGTAAGAATTTTTAAAAAACTGTAATAATATTATCAATTTTTACGTGTGAAACTGTTGAAAACAATTTCTGTCAGGAACAAAGCAGAATCCAATCTAGCATTTTATATATTGAATTGTCGTTTTTTTATGGCACGAACGGCATTTCCCTCTTGTTCCAAACTATGGGAAGTGGCCCACCTGATCTTTCTGTATTGATTTAAACAGCACAGTTTCTTCTTCAGCATCCTCGTATCAGTCGGAGTTTGGACTTTTTGAGGTATCAGAAATGGGTGACCGGGAAACACTTGTTTTAGGCGGGTTTATTATTTTTTTGTTTTTTCTAATATAAAAGGGCACTGGAAATTTCTCCCCGGAATTCTTTTAGCCCTAATTTAGTTTCTGGGTGATCCCGCTGGTATAGAAACCACGAATTTACGACTGTGGTGTCTAGTAACTGCCCAAAAGTTGACATGTACCATTTTAGAGTGCGCAGGGGGGGTTTTATGAAGAGATATCATATCTCCCAGGTCTACTTTCCCCATAAACTGATTATACTGAGTAATTATATTTGGGCATGTGACATCCACTTTTTTTTTCTTGTTTGTCCCACCTCTTAATTTTTGTTATTGAGTCATAGCCCACAAATGACGAAATTAGGCAGACGGGCTTATTGTCGTACCATTTTATTACGCATAATGATTTTTTGTTGTCGCAAACATAATCAAACTCTCCTCTCCCTTTTTTTGACAACAGCTTGTCGCTGATGAGTTTGTCATTGGCACCTTTTGACCTGTTGGGGAGCAGAATTCCAAGGCTCGAAATGCCATATTTGTATCTTAGCAAGTGAATAAGTCGGGGCTAGTAAAAAATCTATCGAAATATACTGCTGACAACTGGCGATCCTTGATTGATTGGCACAGTGTTGGGACACATTTTGCGGAAAATAATAACTATTCTTCATCTTTCGGAAACTGCATATTTTGAAAAGTATCAGCCCCTGAGTAGACCATCAAATCGTACATTATGCCTGAAATCCCCACACGGACAAAAAATTTTAACCCCCATTTAATGGGCTTCTTGGGCATGTACTGCTTTCGTGAACCTGCCATCTTACCCTCGTATTTTACCATCATTTCATCTATAGAATAAAATTTTTCCTCATCTATTTTAAGGCATTTTTTCCTGATATGTTACTACAATAGGCCCTGAAGCTGCTCATTTTAACAAGACCCACCCTCAGTTCAATTGCAAGGAAATCAATAATGTCTTCTTTGGTGATATTTATAGAAGTACCAGTCACTTGTACGCTGTATAGGTTTGTCTGATAAACAATGAGGTCCAAAAGCTCATCATCAAAAAAGCTCAGAAAATATTGTAAAATGGCTCTCCCTGGTGAGCTTGGCAGGGTAACTTAAGACACATTTTTTAAACGGCGTGTGCTTCCAGCTGAAAAAGGAAATATCATTCAGTTATTTGTTATACAACACCTAAAATAAAAATTAAGACAATAATCATACAATACTTACTTGAATGTAGTGTTTTTATTTTTCTTGACCGCCACGAACAGTTTTTTTCCACTGTTTTTTTGTTAGCATTAGGCCTTCTCTCTAAATATGGTATGGCAAACGCGCTCACTGACGATCCACTAGCTTGAACGTTGTCAATTTGGTCAGTATTTCCTCTTGTATAATTACGAGTACAAGACATAGTTCCCCTAACAATGCCAGAAACACTCACTGATGATCCGCTAGGTTGAAGATCGTTCGATTGCAAAAATAGTACTTAGAATGTTGTTTCAACACTCATTTAACAGAACATGGTGGTGGTTAAAAATATGTCAAAAAATGTATACCTGAAAGTCATTTTAAGATTGGTTTTTTGCAACGTCAATCGGTTCTTCAGAAATAACAGTGTCCTCAAAAATAATAACTATCGTGAGGATATCAAGTTCATCTGGGATTTCAACCTATAAAATAAAAAATAATGTTGGCTTAGGTACTAAAATGTGCAACGAAAAACCATAGAACTTAGCACCCCGACAACGAGTTCCATTAGTTTTGATTAGAGTTCTAGCTTCCATTTAAAGAGTTTAGAAGTACTATTTGTTTATTAGGTTAATATAGCAGAATTCACAGAAACATCACTTTTTAGATATAGATAAGCACTCTTATCTACATCTACTCTGCATGAAATTTAGTGAAAATAAAAGCCATAAAAAAGGCACATATTTTTCATTCTAAAAAAATTTTCAATTACTTTGGTATGCTTGCGTATAAAAGGGGGTCAAGAAAATACTTAATTTGGGATGTGTAGTCATATATTGTTTAGTGGGTCGTTGAACCAGTTAAAGAATAATTTTGAACCTGTAGGTCTTAGATTTTGGTAATTTTTTGGTTATTTGTTCCATGCATTAATGTAAAGAAAAATTCAAAATTCTAGGTTTTTCGAACTTATGGTTTCTGGGTTATGTTTTTAAACTTAAAAAAAAGCCGAAACACGAAGTGTTTTTGAAATAATCTTTTGGCTTTTGGAGTTAGAAATCTGGAACAGATTTTTCTTTTGATATACAACATGGCCATTTTTTAAAAATACAATATTAAGAAAAACTAATAATTGTTTTAGAATTTAGAAAAAACACCCTTTTTGATTTTTATTACAAGATTATATGTCATTCTAACATGTGCTGGCTCAAGGTGTGCCAAATTTCAAAATTCAGATACATGGGTTTTTGAGATACATTCAAAACGCTGTCAAGATCTGCCCGGATTAGAATATACCTATAGGTTTAAAGAATAATAATATAGTATCTTAAGAGCCTGGTTAATGATTTAAACCAGTTGATTAAAATCACGATTAAGTCATGATTTTAATCAGCATGCTTTTTTTGATAAAAATCATGTTTAATTTCGTTTAGAAAAGGGGGCTCAAATTGAACACTTAAAAAGGTTCATAAAAAAATAAAACCTTGATGCATTTTTATGTGGTAATATTTATTATTTATATTGCTGAACGTCTAATACTGCTTAAATAGAAATACCAGTTTAGCTGCTTTGTCACCGCCAAGTCTGTTTCTTATATCTGTATGTATAAATCCACAGGTAGAAAATAGAAATCACTATAGGCAGCACGTGCTTAATTTCTGGAATATCTTCTTGGGATTTTCTAATTTAGAATTTACATCAGTTCTACATACATAAAGACAAAATTTGCATCGATTGGTGCTTGAACCTTGATGGCGCAGTTGGTTAGTGCGGTACTCTAGCAAAGTACAGGTCGTAGGTTCAAATTCTACTCGAGGTAAACTTTTTATTTATGTATTTAATGGTAATCTATTTTGTATAAATCAGAAACTAAAAAATCTAAATCCTTAGAATATGGCATTCTTATGGCACATAAAACCAAAGAAGCATTTATGGGTTTAACCCGTGCAAGAATGTGGATTATTCGTACACAAAGAGTACCAATTTATTGGAGCATCACCTGATGGGTTAATAAACGAGAATGCCATTATAGAAGTAAAATTCCCGTAGACAGCAATAGAGTACACTATAGAAGAAGCTGTTGGAAAACAATAAAATATTTAAGAAAACCACAGAACATATTTGCTTTAAAAATAAACCACAATTACATGTACCAGATCCAGCGTCAGTTGCATACATCAAACAGGGACTATTGTTATTTTGTTGTTTATACAAGCAAAGATTTGTTTATTGAAAAAAAAATTTATGATCACGACTTTTGGGTGCAAAATATGGAAAAAAATTTAATTACATTTTATTTATTTGCCTTATTACCAGAGATCGTTGACTCGATGCAGAGTAGAAATATGCCTATTCGAAAAGTTAGAAAAAAATTATTTAACTTGTTATCAATTCTTGTATCAATTATGGATTATTCGACAAATGAATTAATTGATATGATATACGTGTTGGGCGGGGCTGAAAAAAACCCTTTATTGGCACAACGAATCTACAAAATGAAATATCCTGAACGTCGAATACCTACTACTGTTGGCTTGGAAAATTTGATGGATAGATTTGATTCTAGCGGTAGTGTTAAATACTTCAAACGTAAAGTTGTTAATAAAAGGGCAGCTAATGAAGAAAAAGAACTTGAAATATTATTAAATATTCAAGAAAATCCCCAAGTGAGTTCTAGAACATTAGCGACGATATGTGATACCTCCAAATCAAACGTGAATCGAACAACGCTGAAGTATAAGTACCATCCCTATCACATTGAGCTTCATCAAGAATTGCGAGAAGAGGATTTTGCAAGACGAATTGAATTCTGCAATATCATTAATCAACGGCTGCAATTAAATAACAACTTTTTGTGCTCCATAATATTTTCCGATGAGGCGACGTTTAAAAGTATGGGGCTGTAAATCGGCATAATATGCACTATTACGCCATTGATAATCCATTTTGGCTACGAGAAGTTCAAAACCAAAATCATTGGTCACTAAATGTGTGGTGTGGTATACTTAATGACCAAATTATCGGTCCCTATTTTTTTGATGATCGATTAACGGGCCGCAGCTATTTGCATTTCTTACGTGAAGAATTGCCTGTGTTACTTGAGGATATCAATTTAGAAGGACGACTAAATATGTGGTTGCAGCAGGATGGTGCACCTCCACATTTTTATCGGGACGTAAGGGAATTCTTGAACCAGCAATACCCGGAGAAATGGATAGGACGTAATGGCTTTATATTATGGCCACCCAGGTCATGCGATTTAACTCCACTGGATTTTTTCCTATGGGGATACATAAAAGATCGGGTGTATATTATTAAACCTACAACAAGGGAGGACATGAAAAATAGAATTCGCGAAGCTTGTCGCACAGTGACCCCTCTTATGTTATCCGAAGTGAGACAGAACATGAGAAAAAGACTCAATATGTGTATTCAGCAAGAAGGCCGTCTATTTGAGCATTTACTAAGACGCAATGTTGAATAATTATTGAATTACTGTTTCTCATTAATAAAAACTGTTAATATTCTCGCTTAGGTGGTTTGTTTTATTTCGTCGCAATTGTTTTCCATGGCTACCACGATCCACAATAATGTTATAGTATCGTATGTAACGTAGCTAGTGAGAAAAATCGAAATTCCTCGAAAACTATCAAAGATAGATATAGGATATATTTGACAAAAATGATAGATTTTTTAATCCCGAATAAAATGAAATAAAAATATATAGGGTGTGCAATTAAAAAAAACTGATTTTTTTTAATTTGAGAATTTTCAAATTTGAATGGTTATAACAAACACCCTGTTGAGAAAATTAGAAATACTACTCGGTCTAAACGTTAGTATAATATCACTCATTTTTCACACGAAATATCAATTTTTTTTATTGTGAAATAACGGAACAATTGCCCATTCATCAACCCCACGAAAATGACCATAATAATCTTTAAACGCGAATATCTCAAGAACTAAAAACTTTCAGCCAATCTTTTGTATGACAATATATGTTTATATGGACACGTAGAATTAAAAACTAAACTCAAATACGGGGTGTTCTATTTAAAAAAATCATACTTTTTCACGTCCTGCTTTTCTGGCACACCCTTTATAACTTTCAATATTTTAAAAAAATGCACACTTCTTACCTCTACCCCATGGTCCATACAATATTTACACAAATAATTCTAGTTAAGCATAAACTTACTTTACTCTATCGTTGGGACACCCTGTACATATTGATAACATTAGGTTGGGGGACATGAATTTTTTGTTGTTTAGATTTACACCACCTTGAAGCATTACCTAGTGCTTCAATGGTGTCAAAATTTGTACCAATTATGACACATTTGTTATCGTTCCATTTTAAGATTAAAATTTCACCATTTTTGTCAAATCGATAATTCAAAGTTCTTTTGAATTTAAAAGTGGCCATTTATCTGTTTTGTTTTCACGCATTGTTCCTGTAACAAGTAGGATAAGAATAGTATAGATTATTGCAGTATATACCTGTTGCTCGAAATCCAATTGATTTTAGATGAATCAGTATGTCACGGTTTGTAAAAAGTTATCAAAATATGCCAAATGGTCATTAGGATTTTCCACGATTACTAAAAGATCTGTGATAACTTGCGAACCTTGCAGTAAACCCGGAGTTGCATTTTTATCTTTGCCAGTATAAACAGAAAATTTGTAGCAATATCCATCTGAACTACATGGCGCCCATAATATATATCCAAATGGAATTGGTTTTGCTTGTATGACTGGCTTAATACGATTGTGCCCATAGTATTTCACAATCATTTCATCAATTGATAAATGAGCAGAAAAGTACCACATTGTTGAAATGCTTGGTTTATTTTATTTATTAGTGGACGAATTTTATAGCACCTACAATGAAACACATAATGTTAGAATTCTAACCTATCAGTCAAATCAATTTCGTCGTTATTACAACAGTGAAAAACTGATTTCAATTTCAAGTATCTATTTCGAGACATTGTATCCGCTACAAGTTGTATTCCGGTGTCTTCATCTGTACTCCAATATAGCTCTTCAGAAGGTAAAAAATATGGTAACCAGAAAATATTAAAAATCCAATAAACGTTTTTAATTCCTGAACAGTCACAGTAAAATCAGTCAAATTTTTTACAGATATAGCATATCTTTCCGTTTCTTCTTGCAACAAATTATAAACATCGTCAGAGAAAAAATTTCCAAACAATTGTACAGGAGATAAATCATTTCAGCACTAATAATTTTAATTTTCTCATTTTCACTCTCTGATTGTGTTTGTATAGGATGGCTGAGATTTATGCCAACGCGAAGTACTATTCGTTAATTTTTTTTTACCCGTACTTGTTGAAGAGCTTTTATTGGGTTTCTTACGAGTACATTGCGTATCAGCATTATCATCACATTAGATATATTAGCTGCTTGTAATTGAATTTCTATATTTCCAGGAATATCATTGATTTCATTTTCACCTGTCTGCGTCGCCTTCATCACAGCCACTTAAAACGTCCGGATTCGGTGGCAAAACAGCTATATCTACACTATCCGCATTTTCCAAATGTTTATAAAATTCCTCATCTTCGAATAACGCTTCAATATCTTTTAACACTTAAAAACCGCTTACTTGCCATGTTTTACACCACAATAAATGCACTAAATGAATAAGGGAGAATCGCCTCTAATTTATATACCAACAATCTCTGCAAGAATCATCTAGTCTGGACGTGTAAATTCAAGGTATAAACGTATACGAATTGGACCAGTGTCCTATAAATATGACATTATATTTTGTACTTGTTTATTCCTCTTTATGATAAGATCAAAGTTTGAAAAAATTATGCAGTTTTAGCAAACAAACTTTCTATTTATGAATTCTGAACAGAAAGGTTACATAATTTACTGAATTTTAAAAAAAAACTAAGGATAACTAAATGCGTGACAAGCGAAGAAAAAACAACCTTTCTTGTAAATTATTTTTCTGTTTAAAATTACTAATTTCTTATAAAAGTAAAGGTACAATCTTGCTCCTAAAAGATGACAAAGTAATACATTTTGAATTACAACCAAGAAATTGCTATTTTGCTGTCCTTATATATATATATATATATATATATATATATATATATATATATATATATATATAGGAAAAGTATTTGTAACTGTAAATTACGTAATAAATATATAAGTAATGCGGGACGTTAATAAAACTTTGATTTTGTCGAGCTTTCGGAAAATATTTATTTCCTTTTTCAAGACAACTATATATATATATATATATATATATATATATATATATATATATATATATATATATATATAGCAACTTCCTATGTCCAGCCGTTCTTGAGATACCCCGCAAAACCGTCGAAATGGTGACACACTGTACTCGCAAAAACCAGAAGGGGAAATGTTACGAAAGTGGATAAATAATGTGTTTAACAATCGATCACGCGTACCTGAGGTATTTTCCTTGTGTCTGACATAATGTAATATCTAGTAGGCTTGAATAATTTGACGTTTTCACATACGATTTCAATTACCGAGAAAGAAATCCAATACATTATATTTGTGGATAATTTTTATTATCGAAGGTACGGCATTCACTCTTCTATCATTATTAGAATTTCTATAATAATCTTTGTACACAGCCTACATATGTATTTGCACTGGACTGCGACCATTGTTCAATATTGCAATAATGTTTTAAACTGCTTATCTAGCATATACAGTACGCTTGTAAATTAGTAAGATTTATTTAATTAAAGAGGCTTTAAGGTCTTGTATAATTAACACATAGGTATCAATTGTTATGTAATTTTTTTAAAATAATCATACATTAGTTTAAACAATTTTATTATTGCAATCAAGTCTCCATACTTCTGAAAATTTTCAGCTTTACTGATTTTTTTTTACAAATTAGATAAAACTAATTAATTTTTATTTTTGAAGTGGTTGAAGTTGGGGGTGCAGTATGTTAAAATACATTTAAAATGCACATAAACCGGTATAATATCCCAATTTTGGAGTCTAGGTTTGTCTTGGAACAACTAATTATTATATATATATATATATATATATATATATATATATATATATATATATATATATATATATATATATATATATATATATATATATATATATGGTCCTGCATCTTAGCTCCCTCTTCTACTACATATAAATGATTTATATTACAAAAAATTTTAAAATGGAGCAATAAAATGCTTGCTAGACAGCACATTTTAAAAATATTTTCGCAAATACAGGGTGGCTTATAGTCCATGACAATACAAACATATATTTTTAACGGAACACCTTATATATTATTCCAGATTGAAATTCTCCTCGCGTCGTACATTATCTTAACAAAATTTCAGCATCTTATGCATGGTGCTTTTAAAGATATGACAATTTCTTTGTCTAAATGGACATGTGTTGATCACTCTGTATCCTTTAAGAACAAACGAAATTAAGTATTATTTGTAGTAGGATATCTTGTGTATGAGGTCTATTTTATTTTTATACAGATAGCTACACGGAATATCGGAAGTCGTATACTTACCGTATGGTCCAAAACGAGAATCGTAGATTTTCTTGAAATTTTTAAATGGAACACCCTATATTTTTCATCGGCATGGGATAGCTTATTTGCTACTCAATCAATTTTATTAAGCATTCCCTATACCCAAACCCACTCGTTTTAGTTAAATTGGTGTTTATCCGAAACTACCCGTTATTAATCAAAACTAGACGTAGCAATCTTTTAAATGGAACATCTGTATATTTTATTCCTATTGGAAGCGGAATAAAGAACGCAACATATTTTATTTTTTTAATCATACTGATAATTTTTTTACTTATAACATTCCTGAACAGGCTCAGATTCGCCTAACGTGTTAAAGCACTCAGGAACACTGGGAGAGTGTAGGGATATTGTTAAGCTGCCTAGAAATGTTTATGAATGGCTACCTTAAATTGGCTTAAGTCACAGTTTGGAGAAAAGCAGGAACTGTGTAGTGCATTCCTTAATTTGGTCGCTGTGTGGAAAAATGTAGATAGACTGTAAGTCAGAAGTCACAGACGGGTCATTGATAAACCTTATAGCTCTTCTTTGAATGCGGTTTTGCCATATCCAGGGCGTATTGGGGACCACTGACCCAGAGGTGGGAATTGTATTCCAGATGAGGTCGAATTTGAACCTTATACAGTAAAAGGAGTTTTTGCGATGTGAAGCTCTGTTTAGATCAGTATAGAAAGCCCAATTTACAGGCAGCTGTTTTACTGGCTGACAAAAGGTGGTCAAAGGTTCGATGATACGGACATCCCTAACCTAGAAATAGAGTGAAAACTTGAGATCTAAGTCATTCATATTTACAGCAGGAAATGATCGGTAATTCTTGGTGGACACAAGGCAACACTTCATTTTGTCGGCGTTGAACGTGAGTAGACTATTCCTTCCCCATTCAAGGACACCTAAGCCACTGTTGATTGAGACTGCCATTCTCACCTTAACGTCCTGACTAGACTTATTGCTGTGGGAAAACTGAGAACTACAATGTAGACTGCTGTCGTTTGCAAAGCAATGGATCGGGTTAGTTGTTGAAGAAATAAGGTCATTTATGTATAGCAGGAAAAGTGTGGGAGCTATCACTGATCCTTGGGGTACGCCCGCGTTAATAGTAGTTTCTTTCGAAACGAAGTCGTCGACGACAACGCGTATACGTCTTTTGTCAAGAAAACTGGATATCCAATTGATGAGCGTATCGGATAAGCTTGGCAAGTAGGCACCTGTGCCAAACCTGGTCAAACGTGTTATTCCAAAGTTGACATATGAAAGAAGATCCCCGTTGAACGACTCTGTCTGAATCCATACTGGTGGTCGTTTAGGAGTTTATTGGACTCGTGGAACGAAAGTAGTTTGTGGTTGATGGCTTTTTCCATGATTTTCGACAGAATGGAAGTGATAGCTATTCGTCAATAGTTTTAGGGATCGGTTTTGTCGCCCTTTTTAGGAATAGGTTGGATATTTGCCAACTTCCACGATGAGGGAAACCCTCCAGCTGACATGGAGATCGAAAAGTGTTTGGACAATACAGGTATTACCCCGGGGTAGTATTTATTAAGGACGATAGCTGGAATACTATCAAGGCCAGTCGCCTTGTTTGACAATGAGCTTGTATCGAAAGTGGATTAGTATGGGGTAGATTTTGGCGACCTCAAAATTTTACCAAAAGCATTGTGACATGAATTTGATAATTGTTAATCGACAAAGACGTTGACTTTTTAAGCAGGATCAGCTACTACAGCTCCGTCGGGAGACCTCATGGGAGGAAAGGAAGGTAATAAAGTTTTTACTGATGGCTTTAGCTAATGACCAAAATTTACGACCACCCCAAAGGACATGAGACTAATTCTTTGTATTATTTTTTTTTTTGGCCTTGGTGATAATGCTTTTGCAACTATTCCTTGGGGCAATATAGTCGGCGTGATTTTGACAGTTTTATTTGATTTCCATTTGGTATAGAGTTTATGCTTTTGTGATAATGCATTAGTGCAAGCCCTATTAAACCAGGGTTGAGAACGGGCATGACCTACACGATTCTGTTTTTTGGGAGTGTATAACTCCATACCCATCAAGATAACTTCAGTTATTGAAAGAGCAATGTTTGAGGAGGGGGACCGTTTAATTTAAAGCAATACTCATATGTTTAAAAGTTTCAGAGATAGACATAGATTTTTAATATTACTAATACCATTTACAACAAATTTTAATATTTAAATAATATTTTTTATAATCGGATTGTCGTTTTTTTTAATACGCTCTTCTACTGCATTAAAATACGTTAGACATGAAGCGTAAATAAACTAAGGTGAGTAAAAAAAAACTACTGTTATACTTTTTTGGGAAAAACAAGATAAGGTATTTAATAGCTGACCATGGAAAAAAATGCGTGGTAACTGTGAAATAAATAAACATTAACGTTTCAATTTACGTATCAACTATAAGTTGTGTACATTGTTAGTTACGTGTTGCTAAATATTATTATTTATTTACGTTACAACTATTTTTTAAACGGTAAGTATTTATTTAAGTGGTTTTTGCAGATAAAAGTGCTTCTTGAGATGGAGTACCAGAAAGATGAGCTCGTAGATATGATTTTTAATATACATCATTTAGATGTAGTAGAAGACGGTAGCTAAGATGCAGGGCCCTATATACAGGGTGTTGCTTAAAGACATGCTAATATTTATGGGGGCGATTCTTGGGCCCATTTTAAGAAAAAAACTTATATGAATGAATGTCGTAAACGTCATGAATTGAAATACAGGGTGATCAAGCTCCCGGAAAAAAATCTTTTTTTTATAACGACGGCGATACTATTGTAGATATCTTTATAAAATTTGGTAGACGTCTTTAATGCATCCAGATGCATTTTCTGATGTACAAATAATTTTACTATTTTTACCAGTGGCGCCCGTACGGGTTTTACATTGAATATTTTTGGAGAAACAAATGGTACGCCACTGCTTTCCCTTAAAATAAAAATTATTTTTGGAATTCTCATTCATTTGTGAGCAAATTTGACCCTTGATTTTATTTCGCCCGATGCATGGTTTTCGCTTAAAAAAATAAAAATCGTTTTAGAGTATAATTTTTATGGGAATGACATGACATTACTAATAATTTCCTGACCTTGACTGTGAATTACCTTCCACACCATAAGTGGACTTGGATGTTGATGATTCGGCAGGATTCATATCTGTAGGTTTTAACGTACTAATAATATTTGCATTATTGTTATAAAAATTCTTACCTTACGTAGCTAATAAATTATTGTTTGTAATCTTAAAAAAGACTTTGTGTATTATAAATCGAGCAAAACAAGCAAATACAACAATAATCACAAAAACTATGTACGCGCGAAAACAAACTAAATTTGTCAAATTATTGTACTCCCCTATAATTTAAAAAATGAGATCATCGAACGAATATTGGTATCTGCGCATTATGACGTCATATCGTTCTCATAAAAGTTATGTATACTTACTTCAGGGTTCAGGAAAAAATTTAAATTGCTTCATATCGCAATACCGACTAATAATTTTTTAACACATATCTAGTTACATAAATCTAGTTATCCTGGAATAAATTACGTTTTAACAAACGTGAATGTCATTTCTTTGATTTTTAGTGTGTCATTGAAGTTATTTACTTTTTCGCTGTTTTTTCAAATATTAGTATATACTTAATGGTAAATTATACGAATGCGGAAATGGCGGCAATGCATTTTACTTACATGGCCTCGCAGATGGTAATGCGACAGAAGCCAGACGCATTTATTATGAAAAATATCCTAATCGTGCCTTGTCAGATAGTCGAATCTATTCAAATATTCATTGCCGACTTAGCGAAACTGGTAGTTTAAAAAAAGGTAGATCTCGAATTGTCAGAACACCTAAAATTGAGGAAGCGGTGCTGCAAGAAATCGGCGAACATCCCGAGACGACTACGAGAAAGATAGCTAGAACTCAATATTTGTCACCAAATAGTTTGTCGTATTATAGTTGACTTTTTGTTATATCCATTCCATAGCGTACAGGCGCGACGCCCCAGGGACTTCCCACAACGTGTGAACTTCTGTCAGTGGTACCTTTAGAATATTACACTAAATCCGCAGTTTGAGTCACAAATTTTGTTCACAGACGAAGCAAATTTTTCTCAGAATATTGTTCGAAATTTCCATAACAATCATGTGTGGGCGGAAGAAAACCCGCATGCCATAACCGAAACCCATGTTCAAGAACAATTTTCGGTTAATGCATGGGCAGGAATTATTGGTAATCATGTAATTGGCCCATTTTTCTTACCAGGACGCCTTTGATGGACGGTCTTATTTGCATTTTCTCGAAGTAGGATTACCTGGGTTGCTTGAAGATGTACCAATTGGGTTAAGGAATCGAATGTGGAGGAATGCAGAGATTTTTATCAAGATATATTTTTTTATGAAATGTAAGATAAACTTTTTCTCCATTTGTATAAAACTTCTTGGGACACACTGTATGTGTCCCTATATATATATATATATATATATATATATATATATATATATATATATATATATATATAAATGATTACTTTTATTGACGTGTGACGCTTCTTGTTTCCGTAACCACGCTCTAATATCTTCCCTAGGGGCATGTTCATAAATCTAAACTCCTTTTTTTCGTGTCGGAGGTATTTTCTCCAGACGACTGCGAAGGCTGTTTCTGCGGCCCCTACTCCTTACTTCCCCGAAGGTAACCGATTTTATCCGGACACTGACGAGTACGCTCGCGCAGAAGACCTAAGGCCAGTAACATTCTCGTTTCTCGCGCGTTTCGCTCTTTAAAGTGGAATCGTCATCGAGTGAGCATTATTATAATGTTTATGAGCCAATATCAGCGCACATTACAGATTTTACTGACTTGTTAATAAACTATTACAACATAACCGTTCAAGATGATGATGGAAACTATGACGTGGATGAGATGAATGTATCTCACATCCAAGATGATGGTGATGATTCACAGAAGAGGAAGAAGAGCGATGAGGTAGAGGAGAAGGGCGAGTCTCAAAACCATGATGATGATAGCGACGAATCACGGTTCAAGAAGAAGAAGACCGATAAAAATGTGATTAAATAAATGATGTATTGTTGTTTATAATATATTTTCAAACGCTAAGCTTTCCTTCAATTTTTATTAATAAACCTGTTTTCATAATGGCGTTCGAAACTGCACTAACAATGCTGCAGTTAATGCGAAAGGGCGGTTAGATGAGTAATTACAATAAGTGTAAGATTGTCTTTCTTTTGCACTTGTACTGCTAATTTTTGAATTGAGAGCTGATTTTTGTATGATTAAGTTAAATCAATTTGGTATTTTTTGAATTGAGGTTGGTTGGTTTTAACAAAGTGTAAGTTAGGCCAGTCATTATTTTTGAATTGTAAGCTAGTTTTCGCGAGCTGTAAGTTATGATTTGATTGATTGGGATTGATTTGGTTGATTGATCTGATTGTTTGATTTGATCTAACGTGATTTGTTTGGGATTGATCTGCTTAATTGATTTGATGTGGTTCATTAATTTGTTTGTTTGAGAAAGAGACGAGAGAAACGAACACGATCAACCTCTCTTACAGAAAACATTCATTAGTCTACACCACTAGATGGCATCACAAACAACTCTAATTAGTCCTAGAACTCTACCGCTAGGCGGCGCCTCCTGTATAACAGAAAACATTCGGTAGTTCAAAATATACCACTAGAAGGTGCCACAAACGAAACCCTGATTCGTCCTAGAAAGATAACGCTAGGTGGTGCCACCTTTATTACACAAAATATTCATTAGTCCATACACAACTAGATGACGACACAAATTCAAATTTCTCAACAATGGGCCACGACAGGAGGGCGCTGGCCCTAACACAAGTTCCTATGCCTGTCTTATAAGTTAGCAATAAGCCCCTTATTAAAATACAAATTCAAATTTCCCGGCAAGGGACCAGGGACAAAGATCCGAAAGCAAGTTGCGAAACCCTTTGTCTGTCTTATAAGTTAGCATTAGGCCTCCTTATTATAATACAGGTTCAAATTTCCTCTCATAATGGCGCCACAAACAAATTCAAATTTTTGGTTGAGGGGCGAGGGCCTGAAAGTAAGTCGCGAAGCCCTATGTCTGCCTTATAAGTTAGCAATAGGCCCCTTATTGGAATACAAGTTCAAATTTCTCGCAATAAGTAATCAGAATGTAAACACTTAAATACACATTCAAATTAAAATTTCCCGCCAAGGGACCAGGGAGCTAAGACCGAAAGAAATTGCGAAGCCCTATGCCTGTGTTATAAGTTAGCGTTAGGCCATCTTATTATAATACAAGTTTAAATTTCCCCTCATAGATGGCCCCACAAACAAATTAAAATTTTTGGTCGAGGGGCGAGGGCCTGATAGTAAGTTGCTAAGACCTACATCTGTGTTACAAGTTAGCGACGTTATACTCCATGATTAACTGTGACGTTATACTCCATTAGACCCCTTATTATAATACAAATTCAAATTTTCCACCAAGGGTACCACGACAATACACGAAGGCCCACGAACAAGTTCCGATCACATGGGGGCGAAGACCCAAGAACAACTTGCAGCGCCCTACACCTGTCTTACAACCTCGGTTATGTTCGGGGAGGGTTGGAGTGGGTCGCCGAAAGACTCGCGTCGCAAAATTTTACCTATATGAAGCGTAAAACAAGTAACTGTAATGCATATGTGTAACCATTTAATGCATTTATTTTCTGCTTAGACCTTGTACGCATAATTTTAACTGTCAACCTTTAATATTTACTTATAATTAATGTGTGTATTAACTAAGGTATTAATGCAACTTTATTTTCCACTTAAACCTTGAGCACATAACTTATCAGTCGACCTTTAATATTTTACTTTTAATTGATAGCACTATTAAAGGTAGGGCACAATGAAGCGTAAAACAGACTGTAAGCATATGTGTATCCATTTATCGTATTAATGCATTTCATTTCTGCTTTGACCTTGTACACTTAATTTAGCGTTCTCAAGGTAGAAATCGTTTAAAGCACGACAATTAACTTACTCATTTTTAATTATGTATAATATTGAAGGTGACCTTCTCAAGGTAAAAATAAGCATGTTGGTTGAAATACAATTCGTATATTGGTAAAGGCCACAACCGTCAACAATTATGCAGTCTCCCTTATAATAAACCCTATTACGAAAACACATTCGTTTAACACGATGTCAATAAGTGGTTGTTACTTTCCGATCGCTTTGTATAACAGCTTAAGAAATGCATTCTATAGGTAAAATCATTTTAAAGCATGTTATTGCCGTAAGTAAACTAATTAGCTATACCTAATTACTCGTTTTATTTTAATGACATCGAAGTGAAATAATTTAAACTATGTATAAATAAATTTTCGTATAGGTAAAAGGTCACAATCTGTAGATGGGATTAAAAGAAATCTGATAATAATTTTAATAACAATTATGCAATCTCCTTTGATAAAAACAACCCTAATAAATATTAATAATAGATTAAATCTTTTTATTCTCAGGTGAAAATAATGCGATCCCCACTTGGGCATATAAAAAATGGCGACCAAAGGTGCCCCAAGGGTGACGTCAAACAAAATGGCGGCGGTAGATGCCGGTATTCTATTCATATTTTCTTAACATTACAAATTGTTTTGTAAAATAATTTGCCCAATTTAAAGTTAAAATTTGAAACCTTTTGAATAGCGCATTACATTAATTAACTCCCATTCTCTATAATAAATAAAAGAGGTTGATTATGTTGTAAAACATTTAGTGAGTAAACTAATAATATAAACTGTTTTATAAAATAATTTGTCCATTATAGTTAAATTTTGGTATTTATTGAAGACTTGTGCGGATTACCTTAATTCAACTTGGATTTTCTACAATAAATAGAAGAGGTTGATTATGTTTTAAAATCTAAATCTGTGGCACATTTAGTGAATAAATTAGTGATATAAATTGTTTTGTAAAATCATGTGTCTAATAACGTGAATTTTTTTGTGATTTTCCAGCGCACGTTCGTATAAGTGTGCACAGGCCATGATTTATCCTAATTCATAAAATAATTAGCATGGGTTGATTGTAGGGAGATCCTTGTACTTTGAGACCGCTTGTACTTTGAAACGTTTGAAGTTTTACAGGAAACTGCCGGTTTAGGTGTCTTAAATATACGTGACATGTTACAATCCTACTGTAGATGGCGTAATATGTAATGTTAAACAAATCGGCAAAACAGTTCGTCAGATAATATTTTTAGTTAGTTGTGTGCACATTGGTGTATTTTAATATCGACTGCCATCGAGTAAGATAACCGTAAGTCTATTATTTTTTTTATATTGGGTCTACCTTTAAATGAATGTAGAAGTGTTAGGCTATATATTTTTTTACTTTTCTGAAAGTATTTCAATTATTTAAAGTAATAACAACCGAAATTTTTAAACATGTGGTAATCGTGCACTTTGGAACGTCGCGAGAATTGTACTTTGGACCATGTCCCAAAGTACACGGACATGTTCCAAGTACACTTACGGTTTAAAAACTTACCTTTTATTTGTTGGTTCTGTAGATGCCGCGAAGTAAAAATAATATTAAGAGAATAAAACCCATAGCTAATTACGTTGAAGCAGCCGCCAATGCTGTATTGCAAAACCAGCTCACTTTAAGACAAGCTAGCGCAGATTTTAAAGTATCTAAAGCAACTCTATGTAGACATCTCAAGAAACACAGAGAATCTGGACGTGAACATTTTGTATATAGTGCAGCACAAGACGTCAAGTTAGTCTTTACGAAAGAACAAGAGGAAGAGCTCTTAAAGTATGTTATCACTTGTGCAAAAATGCATTACGGTCTCTCAACTGTCGAACTAAGAAAGTTAGCATATAATTATGCTCGTGTAAATAATATTGAACGCCCTTCTTCCTGGGACGTACACCAAAAGGCAGGAAAGGAGTGGTACAGGTAAGAAGTTTTTACAGTTTTTATAGTACGATTCTATTGGATATTTTTAATAATTTCAGGTTCTATCTGCGAAGACACGCATCTATATCTTTACGTAAACCACAAGCTACAAGTTTAGCCAGATCGACCGCCTTTAATAAAACAAGTGTTAACATATTTTTCGACAAACTGGAGGAGCTGATGTTGAGATTTAAATTTAGTCCGGATAGAATTTATAATTTAGACGAAACCGGATTAACCACGGTGCATACCCCAGTTCGTGTTATCGCAACGAAAGGAGACAATCAAGTCGGCAGCATCACGTCAGCTGAAAGAGGTGCAAATGTGACTTTAATTTGTTGTATTAATGCTATCGGTAATTGTGTACCGCCTTTATTTGTGTTCCCGCGTGTGTTTTTCAAGGAACATATGCTTAAAGGAGCTCCAGTAGGCAGCGTTGGTGATGCAAATTCTAGTGGATGGTCCAACTCCACGATTTTTGTTGAGTATTTAAACCACTATATAAAACATACACATTCAACTGTTGACAACAAATCTATACTTATTATCGACAATCATGAGAGCCACATTTCAGTGGAGGCGTTAAATTTAGTAAAATCATCGGGAGTCGTCATGCTTACCTTCCCACCCCACACCAGCCATAAACTACAACCGTTAGATCGATCGGTTTTCGGGCCTCTAAAAAAATATTACAATACGGCTTGCTCCGATTGGCTAACTGCAAATCCGGCAAAAACAATGACGATCTATGATATAGCTGAGTGTGTCGGGAAAGCATATCCCCAGGCATTTACACAAAGAAATATTCAGTCTGGTTTCACAGTTGCTGGAATTTTTCCACTTAACCGAAACATTTTCGAAGAGTACCAATTTCTCAGTTCCTATGTTACAGACAGACCACAAGTTGCCGAAAAGCCAAGAGACGAACACAGTGCTCTGAAACCAATATTTTAGCCGAAGATCCAGGAACGTCTTCAAGAACAATTAGCATATCTGCTAATGTATTACATCAACACAAAAGCCCTGAACAAATCCGCCCTTTCCCAAGACACCTCCGAGAAAAGTTATTAAAAAGGTGGCAAAAGCCAGGGCGCTGTAGAATTGTGACAGATACGCCGGAAAAGAATGAAATTGAAATGTTAGCTATTCTTAAAACAACGAAAAGTTCGTTTCAAAAGGCAAAAGCAACAAAAGGATTGTTGATAGTAGTTCTGACGAAGATTTAATAAAAGATTTCGAAGTACCATCAGACGACTCACTAGACGACGTGGACTTTGCTAATTCAGAAGAAGAAGAGAAAGATCTTCCTGAGTCTGACAACAAGCCCTGCGTGGAGATTTTATTTTGACACAAATTGCAACAAAAAAAAAACAAAAAGGTATTTTGTTGCTAATGTTGTAGGAGTGGCTGATGATGGTTTTAAAGTTAAATTTTAAAAAAAAAGTAAGTTTTCCGGCAAATTTCTTTTCGAAAATGAAACTATTTACGACTTGTCTGATGAAGAAGTGGCGATGAAACTAGGAGCCCCGTCAATAGTGGGAGGGACTGCCAGAAGAAACTCTGAGATCACATTTTCAATAGATTTGTCTGCGTTTAATATTGAATAAATAGGCGTTTCAAAGTACAAGTACTTATGTTCCAAAGTACACGCGGATATGTGTACTTTGGGACATTCTGGGTATAATACATTTATGTTTTTTTATGCATATTTGCCGTTAGTATTAATGTTTCATTATTTTACATGTTTCTTTAAAGACTGTTCATTTTAATAAAAAAAATTTAGTTCAAAATAAAATTTAAAAACTACTTAAACCAGCTGTTATTTAAAAACCGTTCCGAAGTACAAGGATCTCCCTATTTTAAAGTTTACTTTAGCTGTATTTTTTATGTAGATTCGAAATATGTAAATCAATCAATTTGGTGCATCAAGTTGATATTGAGCAATTAACAAGCTCGCACGTGTAACAACATAAGTTAAACTTTAACCTTCATTAATAAATTAACTAGGTGAGGTTGATCGTATTTCGAATTTGATTTTGGTAGCATTTTACATCTAAACTATTTTTAAGTAAATTTTGTTCATTAACATTGAATATTGCCGTTTGTTCTCATATATGGCATGGCTGGAATAAACGTAACTGAAATTATAACTTTAATGTCGATAATATTTTTTTTGTAAATAATGTTTAAACAAGGTGTATTAGTTATTACTTAGTATTTTTTATTGCTTTGTGGCGTTTGAAACTAGATTACCTGAAATACAAATCCGTGGATGAAATCCGTGGATAACTTCACGTCAGTGTTAAATGTCTGTGTTTGATGACATATATGTAATAATTCAACCTTTTTCTGGGAAAATAATTATATTTGATCGACATTTGTAGTAGACTTCTTTGGATCTTCGCAAACAAAACATTTTTTGAAGTCTTAGTCGCAGTTTTCAATTAGGGCAGTTAAATGTATTAAACTGGAATGGCGTATTTGAACATGGCACAATTCTTTACATCACATAAATTCTAAGTAGAAGGGGAGCACTTCGGTCCCTGATGTCATCAGTGGTGGGGAGGCCACACCCACGTAGCCGCGGTCATTTCCCACCTCTATGGCTTCTTTTCGGGGTCGTTTTTCAACCCCTAGTTGTAATTTTCAACCCTGATGTTAATCTTTACCTCTAATTAGCAGCCCTATGGTTTCTTTTAGGGGGCCTTTTTCAACCCCTAGTCGGAATTTTCTACCCTTGATGGTATTTTTACCCTAATTAGTTACCTTTGAGGGCGAGGTCGGCTTTGCAGAGGTAAATTTCAACCTCTTAATGGAATTTTCAGCCCTTGACGGTATTTTCAACCCTTATTAAGGCTTTTTTGGCAGTATTAAGAGCCTTTTTGCCAGTGCTTCGGGGTGTGGGGATGGTCCCGTGACATTTTAGCCCGTAATTAACACCTTTTAGTCAGCCCTTGAAGAGTAGGCAAATGTGCGTGTATGCAGTGTTCTGATTGGAGGGCCTGGGGGTAGACCACGCTCCCTAGTTTCTGGTCCCTAGGGTATGGTCTATCGGCCATTTGGCCATTTTGGTTGAGGAAGAAGGTTTAAGACTAGATAAGACCCTTATGACCTCATGAAGGCGGGGATAAAACTAAGCGACACCCATTCCTTTTACCTGATTGGTTGTACGTGAAAGTAGTTAACAACTTTCGCTATTCAATTTCTTCTACCGCGCCTGGGAAAAAACTCTAATTACTTAATTACGAGAAAGAGACAACTTGCAATCCCGCGGGACTAACGTCCCTCGAGATTGCAATCCGTTGCCCTCGGTCATTAACACCCTCATAACTCCCTTGATATATAAACAACTATAATGTGTACCTACTTAATAAAAATTATTTTACATGTAATTTGGCAAAGAAAAAAACTAATATAAGCATAAATTCTTTTAAAAATATATCATTTTCTAAAAAAAATCGGTCAAGTTTTTGCATTACTGAAATTGTGAACATTTAATGTCATTTAGAAAAGGTTCTTTTGATTTATGTTGAGAGTGTAAATTCCCTCTTGCTCATCTACTGTACCGAAGGATTCAAAACAATCTTATACTTACAAAATTAGAATTATTCTCATTTATTGGCATAGATTTATCTTTAATAAAATTATATGTTGGCGTTTACGTATTTTTCTCTATTTAAATCTAGATGGTCCATACATAATTTTTCTAGTTTATAAATTTCAATCGATTCTCTGTAACCACAGACGACTGCAAACGAAACGTGTGCCTGCGAAAAACACTAAATAATACAGGCAGTTTTTAAATTGATTATGACTTACACCCATGTTTTTATCGGGGGTAAATGCATAAGTGATGATTTCTTTATCGGATAAATGCATTTTTAGCACGAAATATTTTTGTTATGACAATTCAATCGAGAATCAAGGAAATGAAAAATCGCGATAACTTGTTCGAGCGATTTTTTCAATTTCCCTTGGTTCGAGAGTGAATTGGCCAAATCACAAAAATTTTAAGTTATATTAAAAACACATTTATCCTAATGAAAAAAATCACACCGAATATGTTTTACGATTAATGCATAACGTGACAAATAATAAACATTCAACTAAAAATCAATATTCTTCACTGGGTACCAAACGTGGCTATTTTAGACGTTACGTATTAATAGACAATTAAATTAGACAATTGGAATGACCGTTCTCAAACTAGAACTGTGATCTAATAATCAGTTTGTTTGGCAATTAATAACAAAGGCTGTCGTGTAGGATGTGTCAACGATAAAGCAAAGTAAACTGGTGTTTTTTGGGTAAACTTTGCCGATATTTATCATATCACATGTTTAATAAGTGTGCACATTATAAAACTATTCTTGACAATACAGAGGGTCCCAAAGAAGCAGGATTTTTGGATTCTACGTGCAATTGTAAAGCTTTATTTATCGCATTTACAGATAGTAGTGCGGAGGGGCACCGTACTGTTGTACCCACATATTCTGTCGTTCATCATTACTAAACAGATGAAGGAGGTTAGGCAAAACTTCTTGGAGGAAGTGAAGGTAGATACGACCAATCAGAGGAGTGTTAAAAAATACGGTCTAATAATTCTATTGTGGAGAATGTCACACCAAACATTTGTGTACCAGTGGTTTTGGTTTTGCATTTGCGTAATAGTGCGTATCATGACGATTTACAGCATCATTGCTTCTAAACGTAGCCATTTCGGCAAACATAATATAATATAAATAGTTGAGGAATAATCCGTTGGCAAAAGTTTACTCGTCTTTAGAAGTCGTCATTGGTTACTGGTATTTCTATTCACCACTATGCGTTTTACATAATCCACATTGCCAGTAGAATCGAATCTTTCCAGCAAATTTTCAAAGTGAGCCAAGTGGGTTGACGTCACACAGTGTACTTCATTCTGTATAACCTTTGAGCAAGAAGAGAATTTTTTGAGCCTCTCCTAACACAAACCATGTCAATTAATTCACTTTTAGAGTAATCCATTATTTTACTGTTGAACACACAAAACTATCACAATCTTAAATGACTACCAAAATGCAAGAGTTTGACATTTGTTATGTGAGAGATTGTTTTCATGGCTACTGCGAATAATCACAAGAAAAACCATTGAAATATTGTATTGAATAATATATAAAAATCAAAATAACTCAAAAACAGTGAGAGATCGGTATAGGACATATTTATGAAGAATTGTGTGCTTTTTATTCTATTTAACACAGCCTAAAAATATACAGGGTGCTATTTGAGAAAAGTGATATTTTTTAATTTCAAGTTTCGCAGATTTGAACATATATTTTGAACACTCTCTATCATTTATATCTAGTGTTTCTTCTTTCGAACATAGGCTTAAGCTTGGTCTTTCCTTGGTCCAAATATAAAAGTTTTCCTAATAAAACACAAGATGGTATATAATTATAAAGTTGTACCTGTAAATGAGATTTTTGGATAAAATACGAACCATTGGTTGGTTGGTATGCAAGTGTACTTTAAATAAAAGCTTCCGCTCTATATTTTCCGAAGCCGATTTAATATTGAATGGTTTACTTTTATTTTCGTAATTTCAAAATATTTAGAATTGACAGTCATGGTTTTTTCCGTTATTGGGAAGTGTCGCTATTTTATCGCTTAATCAAATTGCTTAATCGACAGCTCATTGGTTCACTTTAAAAAATTAGCAAACCCTGATTAATACAGGTGTACGTAAAAATAAATTTATTTTTTAATAGAATAGAAGAGAATTGAATAGAAAGTTTCACCTCGTTAATATATTACTTAATATAAATTGAATACGTTATAAAGACATACCTAAAAAAAAGACAAGTTACTAAAGTACGTCCCAGAATACTAGAGATTAATAAATCATGTTGTTTAGTGAAATAGTGTCATTTTTTTTGTATGGAACCGGCAAACATTTGGTTTAATAAAAAAACTTGCAGGTTACTTAGACAATGACTTCTTGTAATTTTCTTTCTTTTTGTATGTATTAATAGATCATAATTACAATTATAAGTATATTTTTTTAAATATTCTATACGAACATAAGAAACTGAAAAGTCAATATATTATATATGCCTTTAATAAGTACGCCACTGACCTGTCGCTGTCAAGATGATTTAGTACTCTTTGGTATTCCGGGACGTACTGTAGCTGTAATTGCCAGTTGAGTGGACTTGGCAAGATACTATGTGTTCATTCTATTGTTTTCCTGTGGCAGTGCCAAGTTTGGACTTAAGTTAGCACAGCCATTTGTTTTTTGGCTGGAGCAATTAAATCTGCAATAGAGCAACAGTATTACTAATAAAAAATCGTTATACACGGGTTATACAAGTATATAGTTATACACTGTATAAGGCATTTATAAGAGATGCATAAATTTCTAACTAATAAACGTCATATAGGCGCCGTATAACTATTCACTCTGTTATACATCCTAACTGTTATTTTTAGGATATAAGTAATGCTTTCGCATATTTCTATCCTTAATTTTCCAGGTTAAAATTTATTGTAAAGTGACAGTTAATTAAATTTTTATTGAACTCTTGTTAAAATGGCTATAATTAAAAGAAATAGAGCCCCAAATTGAGAGCAAACAGAAGGAGTAAGTAAAACGTGTAATGACAAAAAATACTTAATTTCAGCATTTAATAAGAGAGCTAATGAAAGATGAAATTGTTGTTATTAAGAAGAAGTGTACCGATATAAACTCGAACAAAGCAAAAATACATTCTTGGAGTAAAATTTTTAATAGGTAAGCATAAATCATATCGACCTGCGTTATTTCTGTAAGTACAACTGAATATGATTTTGATATGAACATTAATAAATAATAATAATAGTAAAAATTATTACATAATTAATTTTCTTCTAACATAGACGTTCATAAATTTTTGTTTGGCTTAGAATCCTGACGAAATTAATGAATTGGAGGAACTACAACCATGTTTTCCTGATGAAGTTGATATGATCAACCAAGACGAACAAGTAGTTCTAAGGTAAACAATATAATTCGAGGGTTTAGGATCACAGGAACGTAACTACAAAAATGCCCAATTAGAGTTATGTATACCATTTTTATGCTGAAAATCAACTTCGTTACGGGACACAACAACGGAAGCTGTAGCTCTATCCTATTCGAATATAGCGTGAAACGTAATGGTCAAAAATAAAACTTATTTAGAGATACAGTACCCTATATCCACTTACGTCTCTGTGTTTCTAAACTTTACAGCTAATTATAAAAAATACAAAAACTTAAAAGGAGATACGTTAATGTTATCCTACTTTTTAACAGCTGTCGTTAGGGTGGCAATGATATACGTCTGCGATATCATAACATAACCTCAGAATATCCAATGTTTGTAGGTCAAGTAGTGCCGTAATATGTGTGTATAGATTTGTGATTAGACGGAAACATTGTTAACAATGACATCCAGAGGAAAGAAAATCGTACAGCTAGCACTTGTGTCTGAATGTAGCTTACCTATACGTTACATGATTTTGTGTTGCACGTGTGTATAATTTTTAGTAAATGAGATGAACGAGCAGCAAATGCAAATTTCTGTAAGTATTGTTGCACCCCATATTCTGTCGTTCATCATTACTAAGCAGATGAAGGAGGTTAGGCAAAACTTCTTGGAGGAAGTGAAAATCCCAATCAGAGGGTGTTAAAAATACGGTCCAATAACTCTATTGTGGAGAATGCCACCAAACATTTTGTACCAGTGGTTTTTTTTTTTGCGTAATAGTGCGTATCATGACGATTTACAGCACCATTGCTTCTAAACGGCAAACATAATATAAGATAAATAGTTGAGGAATAATCCGTTGGCAAAAGTTTACTCGTCTTTCGAAGTCGTCATTGGTTACTGGTATTTCTATTTACCACTATACGTTTTACATAATCCACATTGCCAGTAGAATCGAATCTTTCCAGCAAATTTTCAAAGTGGGTTGACTTCACACAGGATACTTCATTCTGTATAACCTTTGAGCAAGAAGACAATTTTGGGCCTCCTAACACAAACCATATCAATTAATTCACTTTTAGAGTAATCCATTATTTTACTATTGAACACACAAAACTTTCACAATCTTAAATGACTACCAAAATGCAAGAGTTTGACATTTGTTATGTGAGAGATTTTTTCATGGCTCCTGCGAATAATCACAAGAAAACCATTGAAATATTGTATTGAATCAAAATAACTCAAAACAGTGAGAGATCGGTATAGGACATATTTATGAAGAATTGTGTGCTTTTATTCTCTTTAACATAGCCTAAAAATATACAGGGTGCTATTTCAGAAAAGTGATATTCTTTAATTTCAAGTTTCGCAGATTTGAACATATTTTTGAACACTCTCATTTTATATCTAGTGTTTCTTCTTTCGAACATAGGCTTAAGATTGGTCTTTCCTTGCTCCAAATATAAAAGTTTTCCTAATAAAACACAAGATGGTATATAATTATAAAGTTGTACCTGTAAATGAGATTTTTGGATAAAATACGAACTATTGGTTGAGTGTTATGGGTGTACTTTAAATAAAGCTTCCCTCTATATTTTCCTAAGCCGATTTAATATTGAAACGTTTACTTTTATTTTCGTAATTTCAAAATATTTAGAATTGGAACATTGCCTTTTTGACAGTCATGGTTTTTCAGTTATCAAGTATTTTTTATCGCTTAATCAAATTGCAATCGACAGCTCATTGGTTCACTTTAAAAATTAGAAAACCCTGATTAATATAGGTGTACGTAAAAATAAATTTATTTTTAATAGAATAGAATAGAAAGTTTCACCTTGTTAATATATTACTTAATATAAATTGAATACCTTATAAAGACACGTTACTAAAGTACGTCCCAGAATACCAGAGATTAATAAATCATGTTATTAGTGAAATAGTGTCGTTTTTTGTATGGAACCAAACATTTGGTTTGATAAAAAAACTTGCAGGTAACTTGACAATGACTTCTTGTAATTTTCTTTCTTTTGTATGTACTAATAGATCATAATTACAATTACAAGTATATATTTTAAATATTCTATACGAACATAAGAAACTGAAAAGTCAATATATTATATATGCCATTAATAAGTACGCCACTGACCTGTCGCTGTCAAGATGATTTAGTACTCTTTAGTATTCCGGGACGTACTGTAGCTGTAATTGCCAGTTGAGTTAAAGATACTATGTGTTCATTCTATTGTTTTCCTGTGGCAGGCCAAGTTTGGACTTAAGTTAGCACAGCCATTTGTTTTTGGCTGGAGCAATTAAATCTGCAATAGAGCAACAGTATTACTAATAAAAATCGTTATAACGGTTATACGTGTATAGTTATACACTCTATAAGGCATTCATAAAGATGCATAAATTTCTTACTAATAAACGTCATATAGCCGCCGTATAACTATTCACTCTGTTATACATCCTAACCGTTATTTTTAGGATATAAGTAACGCTTTCGCATATTTCTATCTTTAATTTTCCAGGTTAAAATTTATTGTAAAGTGACAGTTAGTTAAAATTGAACTCTTGTTAAAATGACTATAATTAAAAATAAGAGCCCCAAATTGGGAGCAAACAGAAAGAGTAAGTAATGATGTAAAAAGTAATGACAAAAATACTTAATTTCAGCATTTAATAAGAGCTAATCACAGATGAAATTTTGTTATTAAGAAGAATGTACCGATATAAACTCGAACAAAGCAAAAATACATTCTTGGAGTAAAATTTTTAATAGGTAAGCATAAATCATATCGACATGGACCTGCGTTATTTCTGTAAGTACAACTGAAGATGATTTTGATATGAACATTAATTTAATAATAATAGTGAAATTATTTTTCTTTTAATATAGACATTCATAAATTTTTGTTTGGTTTAGAATCCTGAAGCAATTAATTAATTGGAGGAACTACAACCATGTTTTCCTGATGAAGTTGATATGATCAACCAAGAGCACATAAATTAATAAGCTCAAAATTATTTTATTGCAGGTCATATAGAGTAAAACTCCTCACACAACTTCCTTTGAAAAAAAATGGGCTGTAAAAGAAAATTTTTACTCTCCGAGGTACCTAAATAAAACTTTTATTATTTTTAATAATTTAATTTCATTTTGTTCTTTTATAATACGTAATTCTTAATTTTCATTTTTTTGTAGAACAATAGAAATAACGTTGTTCAGGATATTCATAAAATGGCAAGAGAAAAAAGTTTAAAATTTAAAAAAAGTAAACATGAATTGGAAATTCAGAATATGGAAAAAGTAATACTGTTGCGAATAAAAGAATACAATTTAAAATATGAAGTCTTAGAATTAAAGAAACTATTATTACAAAAACAATTAGAACAAATTTTAGAACTATAAGTTATACGTTATGTACTAAAGTTGTTATTCTTAAAAAAATCATTAATAAAAGCAGCTCTAACAGTTTCTCCTTGTACACAATTATTTTGAGATTCGGGTAGGTCGTGTGCTGTAACAAGGTGGTCTTGAGGTGACATTGGAGGATGGTCATTATTTACAACAAAATTATTTTCTTCTCCCATTTCTATTGCTGTATTGCGCAAAACAGCTAAAGCCACAATGGAAGTTTTGGTATTTTCCCAACTTGTGCAAAAACCACGTAACATGCATCTAAATCGTTGCTTCCACACTCCAAAGCATTTCTTACAACATTTCGAGTTTACATGGCTCTTTTTATCTTTCTTCTTTTACAGTTGTAGGATTCAACAGAGGAGTAAATAAATAAAATACATAAACCCGAATCTCCGAGCAAACGTCCTTTGATTTCGCTTCTTTCAAATCGTTGCTTAATCAAGCTCTCTTTGAATATTCTGCTGTCATGCGTACTGTCTCTCCAAATTGCGACAACATCTCTGATACGTAATGAAGCATCACATACTACTTGCACATTCAGTGAAAAGTACCCTGTCCTATTTACATAGTACTGTGACAATTCTCCGGGAATCTTTTTTACACGAATGTGGGTGCAATCGATGGCTCCAACTACATTTCTGAACGCACAGATTCCTGTAAATTGAGCCATGACCACTTCTTCTTCATAGTTTGAACTTGGCATTTTAATGTAATCTTTTGATTTTCGAACTAAAGCAAACCCCTCGATGTGGATATAGATTGCTGGTTTAACCATGTAAATCACCAGATCATCTTGCACCTGTTAAAAAGTAAAAATAACCATCAGCCTTTAAAATTTTTATTAAAATTTTATTTACATAAAACATAATAAAACAATTAAAATTATTAAATAATATGTAAATCATTTCTATTATTAAGATAAAATCACAATTTCCACCTCTTAATCCTTTTTTCACCACTTAATCCAATCTTCAACTTTTACAATTTTATTTTCCCTTAAAACCGCTATTTAATTTAGGGTTTCGCTGATAAATTTTTTATTTTCATTAATTACCCAAAAACACAATTTCTTAAATCCTTATAAATTTAAATAAATAACCTTTGTAAATTTTAACCAAATTTAGAATTTTTCTAAAGTATAAAACCGTATATAGGGGTTCGCTTTATTTTGCACTTACTTTAAAAAGGACCCAATTTTCATGGAAAGGGCCTTTATTAACTTGTTTTTTTAATGGAATTTAAGCCAATATTAAGATTTAATAAAATTGGTATAAATTCAGTGGATGAAAAAGGAGTTTGTTTTAGTTTTTGCTATTAAATATTTAAAATGACCAATTTATAACTACACATTTTTTTTATCTATATTTCGTTTTTTGAATTGGAAACTTGGCCACCAAAATAATAAGTTGTGAATAATTGGATTAAATTACATCATGTATGGAAACAAATTTTGCTTGTATTAAAAATAATTTAAAATAATTATTACTTATAATCTTACCCTTTGGTTTTGAATACAACCTGTCGGTTTTAGGTAAACTTTTCATTATGTATAACCACCAAAATAAATTTAATGGCGTCCGAAAATTATTTAATTATGACATTTAATGTCTATTGTCTTTTTGGCTTGGGATTCAACAAGATCATTTTAAATCTAATAAAATTTATGATTGTTGTTTAACCCTTTTTTTAACGCAAATAATAACCAAACCTGTCTGTATTTGTTACTTCCCAGCAAGATTTTAGAAAAGATTATTCATATTCAATTCGTAGGTTATCTATCATCAAATAACATACTTCTGGTCCTTCAATCAGGATTTAGACATTACCACAGTACAACTACATCTCTCACCAATATAACTGATAATACGGGGTGCCCACGAGATCACTTTCCGGCTGCCATTTTTTTATTTATCTATCAATTTAAATGAAACTTGGCAGGGTTGTTACTCTAACCAAACGTCATTTTTAGGAATTTTTGACAAGCATTTCCGACTTCCGGTTTCACCGGAAATGACCTTAACTTTTGATTTTTAAATGACACCCCCTGTATATTTTTTGTTTTTCGGATTCTGGAGGTCATTTTACGGCCGATTGCGTAATATTTAAATCGATTTTTTTCCAAATGTAATTTTAAAATTGAATTTTATTTTCTCATCCAGAGTGCCATGACCATCTTAAAATCATTCTACATACTTAACTCACTTCCAGAAAAATGCAAACTCACTTTTATCTTTGTTAACTTTTTTACTAGAACGTTCTAAACTTTATTTTTGCCGTAGCTCAAAAAAATTAAATGGAAGCATACCACTTTCATAAAACTACTAAATGCAGTATTTTAAAACGAATTTAATGACGTATAACACGTTTTGTCATTTTTACCCATTTTCGATTTAAAACATTTTTATTTTTATATTTACGTCTTACTCATTAATAAAATACACTTCCTATGTCACAGCACATCAGAGTTGCCATGAAAACAATAGGTGGCTAGGTTGCCATGGAAACACTATGGTAAATTTAAAAGTTTGACAGGTAATAATAAAGGTTGTTGTTTATTAACATAAATCTAATATTTTACTTAAAAATTAAATTAAAGTTTGTACTTAGTTTAATTATAAAATTAACAAAAATGTTTACCAAGAGTGAACAGGTTGATATACTTATTATGTATGGACATTGTGCCAAAAATGCAGCGGAAACCGAACGAGTTTATCGGCAAGAATATCCTGAGCATCTTCATCATCCTACAAGACAATACATTATCTACCTTATAAGAAAAATGCACCAAGAACCAGATAATTTGCAACAACATTTTATTATTAATGAACAAACGGAAGAAAATGTAATAGCATGTGTCATTCAAAACCCCACAGTATCCACTTGGGAAATTGCCTTTGAATTAGACATTGGCGCAGAATTAGCAAGAAAGATCTTGAAGAAACATGGATACAAATCATTTAAGTACCAGCTTCACCAACATTTGTACGAGGGAGATTTTGTTAGAAGACTGGAATATTGCAACTGGTACTTGGAACATAACGATGCCGATAATAGCCTAGCCAATTCTATTTTGTATTCTGACGAGTCGAGATTTACTAATAATGGAATGTTCAACCGCCAAAATACAAGATATTGGTCAACGATAAATGAACACCGAATGATGGAAGGTAATTTTCAAGAGATATTTGGAGTAAATGTATGGGCTGGAATAATTGGTACTCGTATTGTGGGACCGACTCTTTTCCAAGGGCATTTAAATGCAGAACGATATTGGGGTTTTTTACAACGTGAAATTGAAAATTTTTTGGAGGAATTACCGTTGGAAATAAATAATCAACACCTTTATTATCAACAAGATGGTGCGCCGGCTCACAACGCTATTGTTGTGAGAAATTACTTAGAAGAAGGATTTGGAGAACATGTTATTTCTACCCGTGGACCGATCCGGTGGCCTCCTCGTTCGCCTGACCTTACACCTCTTGACTTTTTTTTGTGAGGCCATATTAAGGAGATTGTTTACCGAACACCGCCAACAACACTTAACATCTTAGAAAACCGTATACGAGCGGCATTTGCTAGCATTACCCCCGACCTGCTTAGGAATGTCGTAGAAAACAACGTTTTTCGTGTTAGGAAATGTCAAGAGGTGGAAGGGCAGCACTTTTAACAATTTAATTGGTGGTTAAAAAGTCCAAAAGTTATAATCTAATATCTATTGTTAATGTTATATTATTATTAATGTTATTAATTTTTTTAAATTATTTTTAATACTGTTTAAAATTATTACACTCTGTTTGTTTTAAAATAAATTTTGTTCAATCGTTGTCTGAAAAAATTGGGAAAATACGCAAAGCAATGCATTAAAATTGTGCTGCTTTAAAAACAACTCTCAGACGCGCCCATAATGCGGCAAAAATAAAGTTTAGAACGTTCTAGTAAAAAAGTTAACAAAGATAAAGGTGAGTTTGCATTTTTCTGGAAGTGAGTTAAGTATGTAGAATGATTTTAAGATGGTCATGGCACTCTGGATGAGAAAATAAAATTCAATTTTAAAATTACATTTGGAAAAACATCGATTTAAATATTACGCAATCGGCCGTTAAATGACCTCCAGAATCCGAAAAACAAAAAAATACAGGGGGTGTCATTTAAAAATCAAAAGTTAAGGTCATTTCCGGTGAAACCGGAAGTCGGAAATGCTTGTCAAAAATTCCTAAAAATGACGTTTGGTTAGAGTAACAACCCTGCCAAGTTTCATTTAAATCGATAGATAAATAAAAAAATGGCCGCCGGAAAGTGATCTCGTGGGCATCCGGTATAGTTCATTCAATTGATCGTGGGAATGCAGCAATTCTAATTTCACTCGACTATTCGAAGGCGTTTGATGTCGTAAATCATAAATTGTTATGTGCCAAATTACGATATTATAGTTTAGATGACATAGCAGTGAAACTATTTCGTTCTTTTCTAACCAACAGATCTCAAAGTGTCTGTATCGGAAGTGACATATCTTCTACAATAATGGTTCCATCCGGTGTCCCACAGGGGTCAATTTTAGGACCTATATTATTTTTAGTGTATGTATGCTGCGTATGCTGATTACTCAATTAATACTAAAGTTTGATCCAAATGACTATTCTAGTGCTTCCAATAAGATTAATCGCGATCTTGAAGCCATAGTAAATTTTAGTGATAAACATCAGTTAACTTTAAATAATAAGAAAACAGTAATGTTATTGTTTTGTGCTGAAATTAAAAACATTCATTATTAACTGAAAACATGACAATTATTTTAAACGGTGTTTCCATACCTTTTATGCAGAAAATTAAAAATTTAGGTTTAGTTCTAGATCGTAAACTAAATTTTAGTGACCATGTATGTTATGTGATCAAAAGGCCCTATATGAATCTTCGATTATTATTTACAAATAAGTCAATAACTAATTTTAAGTTTAAAAAAAAATTTGCGAAATATTAATTTTTCCCATTTATGTATATTGTTTAACTGTTTATTACCCATTATAAACAGAAACAGGCTTCAACATTTACAAAATACATGCTGCAGATTTATTTATGGTCTACGTAAATTTGACCATATCAGCCAATTATTCAAATTTAAATTGGCTCTCCATTAAAAATTAAATTTCCTTTTAAATTTTGTATATAAATTGTTAAAACGAATAGTCCTGCATATTTACGCCGCAAATTAATTGGTAGAAATGAATTTCACACTAAAAGTTTGACATGTAAATAATTTGACCATACCTGCAATCGCACAACATTGTTTGAATGTGGATTTACCCACAATGCGACAAAACGTATAACGCCCTGGATATAGTTGCGCCTATGATTGACTCTTAGAAATTTGATAGTTTTCTTTACTTAATTTGATAAATGCTCATAGTGACACATGCAGTTATTTTCTTGGTGTTCCTTTTTGAAGTTATCATTATTAATTAAGATTATATATTTTTTTTCTCTTATTTTTTTTTAACTACATGAGGTCAAGTGGTTGAATAGCTTTGCTAAACTTCGTCTCACAAAATTATCTATTATCGTAACAATGGACTGCTTTATAATTTTGTTACTTATTAAATTTTTCTTTTATAATGTTTTATAAATTTCAATAAAGACGATTATTATTATTAAATACAGCGTGTTAGAGTTTCAAAATACCTTTTGCCATGTTCATTATTTTTTGGTGGAAAGTACTGATGTTCATTTTATCTTCTAAATGCGATGTTTACATCTTTATTGGATATGTAGTAAAAAGGGTGCCATTCAATCTTATTTACAGCTATACAATTTTGAGAGAAACATGGAAAAACCAATCGCTATATTGTTTTCAAGAAGGGCGACAGATGCGACCTGTCTAATTACCGACCTATTACTGTCCCAGATCTACAAACTATTAACCAGAATAATAGCTAAAGAATTAACAATAAACTAGAGCTATACCAGACACGCGAACAAGCGGATTCCGCAAAGGATATAGCACGTGTGATCATATCTTGACGGTTAGAACTTTGTTAGAAGACCATAGAATACAATGTATCACTGTTTATCGCACTGGTTGACTATGAGAAGGCCTTCGACACCATCGAAACATGGGCAGTTGAAGCAGGGCTATGGAATAGCAGAGTAGACTATCGATATATGACCTTGATCCATAACATATATAAAGATTGTTCAATCACAGTCCGAACGCAACATGACACAGATCATATACCTATCAAACGAGGAGTAAGACGAAGACACGATCTCACCGAAACTGTTCATTAACACACTGGAGGACATGTTCAAGGGATTAAACTGGGAAAAATGGGAGTAAACATTAACGGTGAATATTTAAACCATCTTAAACATGCAGATGATCTAATTTTGATAGCTACAAACGAGAGAGATTTACAAACTATGATACAAGAACTGAACGACGAATCAAATAAAATAGGTCCAAGAATAAACAGAGCAAAGACGAGGTGATGACGAACACCGACCATATATTGGACATAAAAATAAATGAACATACACTCGAACAAGTAGATCAATATATATATATATATATATATATATATATATATATATATATATTGGGCAAATAATTAAACCAATAAAGAAAATCAAAAGCCGAAGTACATCGAAGAACTAAGCTCGGATGGGCAGCCTTTGAAGCTATATACTGAAAAACAAATCAATTCCCCAGTATAGGAAAACTAGGGTTTTCGATCAGTGTATTCTGCCTGTCATGTCATATGCCGCACATACCTGGGTATTTACAAAGAAGAATGTGGGCAAACTAATGAAAACACAACGCGCCATGGAGAGACAGATGCTGATATCACTTTACGAGACAGGAAAAAATACATGGATAAGGAATGTAACTAAAATAATAGACATAAGACAAAGGGTAGCTAGCCTGAAATGGAATTTGCTGGACATAATGCAAGGCAGAGAGATAGTAGGTGGAATATGATCATCCAAGCATGGTGCCCGTGGTTAGGGAAGAAGCGAGAGGACGGCCCCAGATGAGGTGGTCAGACGATGTAAAGAAACATGCAGGATTAATGTGGAAGAGAAGGGCAGAGGATAGACAATTGGAAACAAATTGGGAGGCCTACATCCAAAAATGGATCGAAGAGGGCTGAATGATGATGATGACACATTTTGACATTAAAAACAATTTGTTTTATTACAGCCACATAATCGCTACTTTGAAAGACTCTTCATTAGATATGATATTGTGTTGGTTAATTAAATAGTTATAAATATATATTATACAAGGTGATTCATAAGTTTTGTCCCAATCATCAATTCTTTTAAAATGAAATAACGAAACCCTCTGTATATCGAATTTGATTTTAACTTCATTTTATTTTTAGTTAGACAGATTAGCTACTACTTAAGATTATACAGGGCGATTCAATTCCTTTATAAATTATTAAATATAACAGTAAGTCGAAAAATCTTTCTTTTTTCATCACCCTGTATCTAAAAATTGACTAGGTCAAGGTATATTGATTTTAAAATCTTCGAATACAGCATATTATTGATAATGATTTGTTTCCTAAAGTTTCGTTTCGATCCTATGAGTAGATTTGCAGATAGAGTCTGGCAAGTTTCACCAAGACACGTCAAATGAAATTGTCATCGTTTTTAAATCCTTATGGAAAGTGGCCTTTGGTAAAAATATATAATTTTCTGATATGATTAGTTCTCGACGTACTCGTCAATATTGTTCATGAGCGCAAAATCATCCTGTGACTAGTTAAAGTGTTAAAGTTCCAAAATACCACGATTCGCATGTTCATTTTTTTTATTTGAAATTACTATGTTATTTTTTTCTTCAAAATGCGATTTTTTGCATATTTATGGGATATGTAGATATACAAAAAGGGTATAATTGATTCCTAGTTACAGGGTGATACGCAGTTTAATGTTATTGTTTTTTAAAAAAATATTTTGTTTTATAACAGCCACATAATTGCTACTGTGGAAGACTTTTCATTGGGTGTCATATTGTGTAAGTTAAGTTAATGCTTAAAAATATATATTATACAGGGTGATACATAAGTTTTGTCCCAATCATCAACTCTTTAAAATCAAATAACGGAATCCTTTGTATACGGGAATTGATTTTGACATGTATTTTTGTTATTAAGAATTTCATGTGACGACAACTAAAACTGTTACACTCTATATCTAGTTAGCCCTCTACACTATAACTATTTCGAAATCCAAACGACTGGTTGGTTTGACTATTAACCACTCACAGTCCTAGTATTAGTTTTTGGTGTAAATATAGTTTTATACCTTAACGTATCATGATTAATATAATAGGTACAGTACAGATACTACACGTATTCCTTTTCCCTGTTAATAACCGTTTTACTGACTTTTGGTACATTATACACGAGTTAAACAATGTGTCCGGCGTATATTTTTGGTTTTCACTTCACACAGCATGTGCACATGCTGACTTGTGTATCATAATTTAATACTATTCTCTGGACGTTACAAATTCAATCTAGCTTAAACAATAAACCATAGAAGATAACATATTGGTTACTTTAAAAACGCTAACAGTTTCGTTTGATATGTCTTGGTGAAACTTGCCAGGCTCTATCTCATAAGATTGAAACGAAACTTTTGAACAAAATTAGTGTTAATAAGCCGTATTCGAAGATTTTAAAATCTATATACATACCTTGAAAGAGATAATTTTAAGATAATGAAAACAAGGAAGGTTTTTCGACTTATTGTCATATTTAGTATTTAGTAAAATTATTGAATCACCTTGTATATTCTTAAGTGGTACATACTACGTCTAACTAAAAGATAAAATGTAGTCAAAATCAATTCCCGTATACAGAGGGTTCTGTTATTTGGTTTTAAAAAGAGTTGAAGGTTGGGACAAAACTTATGTATCACCCTATATAATATATATTTTTACCCTGTATAATATACATTTTTTACTATTAACTTAACTAACACAATATGACACCCAATGAAAAGCCTTCCGTCGTAGCAATTATGTGGCTGTTATAAAACAGAATAAATCTTTTAAAAAACTATAGCGTTAAACTGTGTATCACCCTGTAACTAAGAATCGATTATACCCTTTGTGTATTTCTACATATCCCATAAAGATACAAAAATCGAATTTTGAAGAAAAAATTAACATAGTAATTTCATATAAAAAATAATTAATAATCAAATCGTGGTATTTTGGAACTTTAACACTTTAACTAGTCACTGTATACGCCTGTTATAAGATTTATACGTTTATTAGTAACGCTGCAACTATTTAGCAACAAAGAGCAATAACGGTTTATCTAGATGTTTTTTATTGTGTCATGGCTATCAGATTTGTAAACGTAAAAAAATTATAAATATTTAATTTTTTTTCAATAAAATTAAGTGTACAATACAAATTAGTTATCCATATTGCATGTTTACTATAAATCAGAACACATGAGAAAACAGTTACCTACTATACTCGCTTCCCATGTTTATCACTCATTATAAATAGCACCGTTTGTGTAAGCAACAATCACTAACATTTACTTATTGTAGAATATACAATTAACAATAGAAGTAGATGCTTTTAATACAAAATTGATCCTCTAATTAAACGTTATCCCAAATTGATTCTCACAATCAACAAATTTAGAGCGGAAATTATAAGCTTGAAAAAAAATGTTAAAGAGAATAGTTGTGCTAGTTTTAACCACCTTTCCTCTTTTAGAAAGTTGCATTTAAATAATAAACAATTGACTTTTCTATACATTTCACTTATACTAGAAAAAATATCTGGTGTGTAACACCACACGACCTTCCAACCTACAAATTGAAAATTAAAAGAAATGAAATAATTTTAATAACTTTTATAATAATAATAATGAAATAATTCTAATTATAATTTATTTTAGCATAACTATGCAACCTCTTTCATACGTTCATAACGAAAACAGGCAACATTGTAAAAACAGGAACAACAATCTGTCAGAATGACGTTTAAAACTTCATTCTAGATAGACATAAATAATACGTTATTGTAAGTTTTTGTTATGAACGAATAAGTTCAAAGGTAAATTGTAATTAAAAATTATTATTAATTTTATTAAATACCGAGCGTCCCAATAAAATGTATACACTCTTTAAATGACTATAACACTAACAATTATTATAATACAGAAAACTTTCAAAAATGAAAATGTTAACAAATGTAGAAACTAGTCAATTATCGAAAATGTTCAAATTATTGGCCATTGTGGTCTATGCACAGCTGATAACGCTGATTGATTGAATCCAAAACGTTCCTAATCATTTCAATTGGCCACACCACACTGTAACCCCTGGTAAGTTCACATGGTGTTCCACTGTCACATGAGGATTGTCAGCTGCCCAGTAGGTGCAATTGTGACGATTTATTGAACCATTTAACTTGAACATAGCCTCATCACTCCAAACAAACTTGTATGGGAATTGATTGTCCTCTGCACATTTTCCTTGGTACCACTCACAAAATTGGATTCTGCGGTCATAATCATCTTCATTGAGAGCGTGCACTAATCTAGGAATAAAACTTCTCCATTTGGCACGCTTCAAAATGCGATGGACGCTCGATTTTGAAACTCCTGTCTCACGAGCCGCTTGCCGGACAGATTTTCTTGGTGATTGCTGAAATCTCTGAATGACTTCTCCTTCTCTTGTGGATGGATGATCGTGGTCTTCCGGAATGGTTCTTATGGACATCCTTAATAGTTACTTCTTCCTCAAACTTATCTCGCAAACGAGTAATTGTGAGTCTCGTTGGTGCATCTCGTTGAAACTCCATCCTAAACCGTCTTTGCACTTCACTTACGTTCTCAGTCTTCCAGTAGCACTTTAGAATAAATTTTCTTTCCTCAAAGTTTAGTCTGACTCCAGCTATTATTTTAAGCAGTCACAACTGAAAAAAAAAAGTGTGGTTGTTATGAACTGTTAAAGAGTGTATACATTTTATTGGGACACTCGGTACATAGTAATCTCATTATATTTAGAATTTACATCAGTTCTATATACATAAAGACAAAATTTGCATCGATTGGAGCTTGAATCTCGAGGGCGCAGATGGTTAAAGCGGTACTCTAGCAAAGTACAGGTCGTAGGTTCAAATCCTACTCGAGGTAAACTTTCTATTTATGTATTTAATAAAATTAATAATAATGTTTAATAAATAATACGTGTTAACTTGAAAACAATTACAAGGCCACCCGCTTCTATAAAATATCAATGATACATGTTAACCATTTTCAATCATATTTAATTTTTTTTAAACTTACCTTGCATTATATTAACAAACTTTATAAAGAAAAGTTATGTAAAATTAAATTTTCTTTACAAAATATGTCTGCACTTTTTCTAATAAAATGAATCGTTATTCAGATATTGAAAAAATTTGAACACTTAAATCGTACCTTTGGAATTTTTTTACCGCTAAATTATGCGTCGTATCAAAAAATTGCATAGAACATAATTAATCGATATGTTTAAGGTCTATGTCTGGGTATTTTTATATCTTTGAAATATGCAGCTGTTTTAGAAATATTTGATAAAACTAAAAACATACATCCATATACGCGTGCGCGCGCGCCCACACAACACACACACGCACCCACACACACACACACACACGCACGCACGCCTGCCCGCACACACACACACACCCACACCCATACCCACACACACAACCACACCCAACACCCACACCCATACCCACACCCACAACCACACCCACATGACATTATTAATGCCATTTAAGTGAATGTAGTGATCTTGTGAAATATTTATATTATCTTTCAAAACTTCATGATCACAAATTTGTGTAGTTCGATTTACTAAAAATTTAATTGCACCAATTTTTTGACGTGGCTGGTGAGTACTTTTTTCTCAGTTATTAAGGATGGTTTCGACAACCCTGTTAACACGGCATTAAGCTGGAAAAGTTCTTTGACATCTGTAGTGCAAATCGCAGGACCGTGAAGCTCCCGTCGTGGAGAGTCACCAACCCTATAGGACCCAAAAACCCATGACCATTAGTACATTACCTATACATTTTTACAACTTACCGAACTAGACATATGAACTATAGAAAATACTAAAAGGAATGTATGGTTTAACAAAAGAACATAGTAAACTAGATTTTAGCATGCTATCACGGCACGTGCAAAGTGTGCCTTCGCACAGGGACCCCACATTGCGAGGCTGCAACGGTTAATCATATTGCAATTCCTTTATTATTTTCACTAAAAATTAGATTGATCAATTTTTACAATTTTGTGATCTTTATAGAGGAATAAGGATTATTTCAACCTGTTATACGGATTACTTTAAAGTTCTTTGAGATCTAAGTGTAAATCGAGATCGAACTGGGTTTACATTTACCAAGCTATAGGATCCAAATCCATTTCCTTTTTACATTATACGTTTTACGTAGAACTTTAGATATTTATTTATCGAATCTACCTTAAAGAGGCTCATGGTTTAACCAAAGAACATAGTAAACTAGATTATAATGCCAATTGACGTTACGCGTTAAATTATTTGGCTATTCCTTTATTAATTTTCCCTCGCTATATAATAGATATAGCTTTTACCATTTTTAAATCTTTAAAAGTTAAATAAAATGGTATACTTAAATTTATTAATAAAATTTTAATTCAGATGTTTTTTACAACAAAATCAACCTGTAATTCTAATCTGAATGTTTTAATTTAACGGATATCATTCAATGGTTACTTTATAACAAATATTATTTCGTTTTCAGTTTAAACAGATTAATTATTAATATTTAATTTCAACGATTCCTGCCTTATCAAGATGACCCTTAGCTAATTAAAGAAAGCTGATTACGAATTTTGCCAGGTTTTTGATTTGACCTCTTAATTATGTGGACTTCGAGCCTTATTTTATTTTTCATTAATATATTTCAAGTTTTGTATAAGCGTTTTATTTTCTTTCAACAATTAAATTTTTCAAATCAAATTCAAATGTTGCTGGATTTTTAGTTTTATCACTTAATTATCAAAATTTTGCTACGATTTGCATGCTATACTTACTAACTGCAATGCCAAATGGTACGACACAATCGTTCATACTTCGAGTTATAGTTCTTTATATATTGATTTACCAATTTGGATCGATCACTATCTTTTAGATTTATTGTTCAGTACTTTTATTATCTTAATAAGGAAGGTAATTTCACTTCTTCTCTATTATACACTAAATGTTATCTTGCTTTATTTCTAAATTTAGGGTAACTTGACAATTACCCTCTTTGGTTACTATCAACCAACTCTGACCGCTTCCTTAAAGTTACTGTTACTGCGTCTTCCCCTCTCTCTAGAAATCATTTATGCTTTTGCAAGCTGCCGCGTTTATTTGAAAGTTTTATAATTAAATATGTAAATGCTTACTGAAACTAAACTCAAGCTTTTCATCTTAGTATTAATTACATTTACCTACAAATTACCAACAACCGTTTCTTTATCTGGAAAAATAATAATATAACTATTTAACGTCATATAGCTTAGCGCAAAATTTGAAATTATCTAAGGCTCCCGTTACAAGTTGGCTAAATAGATAGGATAAGTTGTGGGATCAATAATGATATATTCATTCTTGATATAAAAATAATAATGTACGTCACACGAGATGGGTGAAAATAACAGACGAATTAAAATATTGGGATACGATAGTCAAAGTAAAGTAGAAATTAGCCAATCGACTACAACGTCAGTCGAATATCGGCACCATTACATTTTCCTTTTATGCGGATTAATCAGGTTTAATCCCGCTAAGATTAAAGAGATGAACAGGTTATTGCGACAAATCATTGCTATGTAATTGAATTTTATCATCTTGGAAATTTACTCAAGGTCCATTTAGGCAGATTCATTATCAGAATTGCTTTCGCAATTATAATTGTAAACTGACATCTTTTGACGGATCTGTAGTTGCTGATTTTGTAAACAAAGCCAATGTTTTGGTGGATTTATTTGCACCAAACTCGTGTCTCAATGATTCTGGAAAAGATGCCAGCTCTTCTTCCTACGCTATGAAACCGATTCATTTTCGATACAAGCTTCTAGAATAGATTATCAGTAGGCTTGATTTCAATAAGGCGACTGGCCCAGACGGTATCCCAGCTATTGACTTAAAGAAATGTTCCCCCGAACTATTACCAGTCCTATCTAAGCTCTATTCGATCTCTGTCTTCGGGGAATTCCTTTCATCATTGAAGTTAGCAAATGTTCAACCTATTTCCAAAAAAGGCGATAAGACCGATCTCTGGAACTACCGACCAATTGCCATCACTTCCATATTGTTTAAAATCATGGAAAAAGTCATCAATCAGCAACTGGTCTCATTTCTTGAAACTAACAAACTCCTTAGAGACCACCAATATGGGTTTAGGCAGAGGCGTTCAACAGGTGATCTTCTTTCATATGGGACTTGTAATTATTATGACCAATTGAAACTTAATTTGTGGATAAGCCTCGTAAAAAATATACCACACATCATAAAATGGCGCCATGCCTTGCAATGTTTAAGGATTCTTGACCGATAATTATTTCTGCCACTAGTCGTATTTGTAATTTACCATGGTCTATGAGATCGGTAGGCTTCATAACTGGCTGCTACGGTTGTCAAAAGCAAACATGACTGATAAGTGATTACTTACCGTTCTACAGAATAATATGTAAAAATAGGTATATACCGTCTACGCCTTTGTATCTATGGAAACCACGACCACTTCCTTTAGTCAACCAGAGGATTAAAAAAAAAAAGATTCGGACGAAAAATATGCAAGCATTACAAACGGTAAGGATTTACTGGTCTCAGACAATATTGTCTTCGATCAGTAAATAACCCTTACCGTACTTTTAATACAATATACTATTTTGTTTTCGTTTACATAGGTACCTATAAAACTATGATGTGGTATATAAACAAAAATCTTAATGTTATCTCATATACAATATTTGACATATGTCACATTTAACCCGAAAATTTATATAAAATTAAGGTTTCCTTGGAAAGAGCACAAAATAGTGGATGACAGACATGCGCTCTCGTATTTTAGGCACTTCACCACAGTGTTGTAAAATACCTGGGCATTTGTCAGTTGGGTCAAATGCCCAGGATAAATGCCTGGGATCGTAAATGTCGGGGCATTTATGCATTTAAAAGATTAACTGATAAGCGGCGCTTATAAAAAAATTAAGCTGATATAATGCATTGGAAAGCTGGTTTGGCATCATTGGTTCTTTAGTGGTTGGTTAGCTAAGTTGAAAAAGCTGCTTGAGAGTTACTTCTATTATTAGGGGGAATAATTACACTAAATATAACTTCTTGCATCCTTAACGAGTTCAATTCTTTGGGAACATTCACTAAATAAGTAGTACCTAGTAAAAAAAGAAAGCAACACTCAAATTTAAAGAGAATGTTTGAAATAAGGTATAGTTTATATTAACTAGCTAGCCTAGGTAGGTAGGTAGTTTTTTTTACTTATACTATATTCCAGAAAAATTACAATATCAGTTTCTTGACCTTCATCACTTGAAGAAGAATCATGAAGTTCCGACTTGGCCTTATATTATTCTGAACCTGATTCCTGGATTTCTATCTACTGGGTTCCTTTCCCTTTGATCTTTGCTTGGACTGTTCGGTATGTTTTTCCTTGAGATAAACATGCTTAGGTGTTTGTGTTCCTCCTCCAACTTCCAATCATAGAAAAGGTAGATTAGTTTTGCAGCTCTATCTGATGTGAGTCGGTTTCTTTTTTATCATGAATCCATTCAAAAGTGCTGAAGGAACGCTCTGTAGCAGATGTAACGTGCGCCCAGAATTTTTAAGGCAACTTCTCCAATTCACAAGTTCCTCTTAAACCTCGCCACCATAATAAAGGATTTACAGGATAATCTTTATCTTCTTAAGGAGGATCCACTTCTTCCCACACACTTCCCACAACTTGTCTGGACCAAATTCCTTTTTTGTCCCTATAATCAGCCAAATTCTCTCTAACCCTAATAACATTTAATCCAGTGTTCTTTGTTGTGTGACAAACAAAGCTTATTGCATCAAGCATCTCCATAGTCTTTAGGTTACTACCTTGTACTGCTGGATCAAGAAGATTAGCTGCAAGGTGGATAGAACACACACCAAATTCCTTCCTGTCTTCGAATTTAGGTAAGATTGACTTTTATTCTGCAACTACAACTTATTGAACTTTGTAGCTATTTTGTGAACTTGAGGCTCATTTGATTCTAAAGCTGCAATCAAATCAACGATTGGGTTCATGCGCTCAATCATTTTCTCAACTCTCGCCCAGAAAACATTATTATCCAGAACTGTCTTCTTTATTTCAGGTTTTAGCTATGGCTGCCTAAAACAGCGCACTGGTATCGCATTCTACTACTTGTTCATTTACACTCATCATTTGAAATAAATACATTTGAACATTATTTAATTACCAGTATGACCTAGCTTAACTATGCTTAACTTCATTAGCAACATCTGTTATCGGTCGAAATTAATTTAAACTTATGTACAGAAAGTACTCGATCTCGCTTTGTATCTGAATTATGTATTCACGGTAAGTTCTGATATAAATGTGTTTATTGATTAATTTATATATATATATATATATATATATATATATATATATATATCAGAGTGGACCAAAAGTCTGGAAATGCTCAATTACCTCGTAAATTGCTAGTCCGAATTGTACAAAATTTGGGATAAGCCTATTTTGGGATACGGAGATTCCAGATTTGACATTTGCAATGTTGCCAAACTTGCAGTTTCTCTGATATTATTAGTCACTTTGGTTTTTTAAATACATCACCCTATATATGCAGTCATTATTGGAATCTACTCTTCAATTTAACCATATGTAACACATGCTTTTATGTAGTCTAGAAGGTCTTAAATACACAAAACAGTGTAAAATATGTAGATTTGGAGAAATTTAAATGTTTAAATATAGAATGCTGTGATATTGACATTTGTTCACCATTTACATTATTAAATAAAACTGAAGGTAGACCAATAACGGTTATAAATGGTACAACAAAACTTTAGATATAATGCTGTGTCATTGAAGACCTACATACATCCTCACGCAGGGTTGCACAATTACATTATATAGGTCATTCTTCAGTATTACGTGTATTACATGAGAATAAATTTCAACCATACAAAATTAATTTATTGCAAGAATTAAGTGCAGATGACTTCGACCGTAGATTAGAGTTTACTGAGGTAATGATCGATAAAATTGAAAGTGAACTTCCCTAACAATGTATGTTTTTCCGACAAAGCAGCAACCTTTACACGGTGTGGGAGAGTAAATCGACATAATTTAAGGTACTGGAGTGACGTAAATCCACACTGGATGCGTGAAAATTAAATGTATGGCCTGTTATAGGGGGTACTCAGTTAATTAGGCCGTTCTTTATCGAAGGAAATTTAACGTTAGCTAAGTACGTAATGCTACTTAGAAATGAAATTGTACCTACACTGAGAAACTTGTTTGGAGCCAATTCTAATCAGGTATGGTTTCAGCAAGATGGAGCTCCAGCTCATTTTGGTGTAAATGTTTGTCGTTATTTAGATGAGATATTTTTCGGACGATGGGTTGGTAGACGAGGTAGTATTGAATGGCCTCTAGGTTCACCTGATTTCAATCCTAAACACTTTTTATTGGGGATACTTGAAAAATTCAGTTTAGAAAACTAAACCACCAAGTCTTGCAGAACATCGATTAGTGTACTGTCAACTCACAAACGGAGCACATTTGGAACACTTGATTAAGTAATCATTATGTTAAAAATCTTTCCATTGTTACGTTTTAATGTAGTTGAAAATAGTTTGTATTAAACAATTTATTCAGACAATTAGGCGTTGCCAGACTTCTGTTTTATGTATTTAAGACCTTCTAGACTTCACAAAATCAGTGTTACATCTGGTTGAACTCGTATTGATGAGGAGATTCCAATAATGACTGCACACACAGGGTGATGCATTTAAAAAACCAAACTGACTAATAATATTAGAGAAACGGCAAATTTGGCAACATTGCAAATGTCAAATCTGGAATCTCCGTATCCCAAAATAGGCTTATCCCAAATTTGTACAATTCGGGCTAACAATTTACGAGATAATTAGGTGTTTGCAGACTTTTGGTCCACTCTGTATATATATATATATATATATATATATATATATAAAAACTCGGCATACAAAAGCCTAGGCTACATAATTCGAAATACTAAGAATTTTTTTTATACAGTCTATTATTATTCTGTACAACTCCTATGTTCGTGCGAAACTGGAATATGGAGCAGTGCTATGGTGCCCTTTCTACGCTGTGTACATTAGTGCTCTTGAGAAGGTTCAAAGACGTTTATTAAAGTATTTGTGTTTCCGAAAATATAAACACTATCCACCTCGAAACTGTTCTCATGAATGTTTATTGAATGAATATAGGTTTGTATCCTTAGAGGTTAGAAGAAAAATGCACGATGTAATATTTTTATATACAGTTATATGGCCTTTAATCGACTGCACAGAGATTCTCAGCATAATCCAATTTAGAGTTCCAAGAATTTAATCTCGTTCAAGTAATGTGTTCTACCTACCTGCCACTCGAACTAACGTCCTTTTGTATTCCCCTTTGTACAGAATGATCTCGGCTTAGTCTTCACTCGAAGCTATTCTGGATATTTTTAACTGCACTATTAAGCAGATCAAATCGGCTTTATTAACTCGTAATCTATCCATTCATAATATACCTTAAACCAATCTTTTTTGAATGTAGGTAAGCATTTAATCTGCGACTCTACGTAGTAAATAATAATTTCTGTTTATTGTAAACTTGATACCGTTTGTTCTCCTCCTAAGTAATTGGGCGTAGTATGCCTGTTAAGGAGAGTATTCTAATAATAATCATAATATACCGGGTGGATGAACCGTACCAGTATTTGTTTTATTAAAGAACGTTACATCATAGCGAGTTGGTTTAAAAAAATTATAAACTCCATAATAAAGAATCGAATGGTGATATTTCTCGGAAAAGTCAGCATCCTGAGTAGTTTTCTCCAGAATGTCTTCAAAATTTTCAATGGCAGCGTATGTCGAAAAGTGTATTGTTGAAAAGTTTTATATTTTATTACTCCCACCCCTTTTAAGTAATATTCGACTAAAATTATTAAATTTGAAATTCATTGTAAACAAACAAAATTGTTTCGGATTTTACCAAGTTCGACAATGTTACACGTGTTCAAAATGTCTTACATTTACTCTAAACACTGTTGAGCTCTTCTAGCTACACTATCAGTAGCTCTAAGTACTCCTTCAATGCTTAATGAATGCCAAGCATTGCGAATTCTCAGCTTCATATCATTTCTTTATAAACAATATCCTTATACTCAGCATTTGATTCTATATTATGGACCGAGATGGTAGCGTAGTGGTGATACAACCTGCTTAGCATTCGGGAGGTAATGGGTTCGATTCCCGTTACCGTCTATCTTGTATGAGGTTTTTTTAGGGGGTTTTCCTCATACACATGTAGCGGCATGGTCACTGCATATATGCACACCATGTGCGGCTACTTATGCGAATGCTGGGGTAGTATTTTCCCCCTCAGAACCCTAACTCCGTTCCTTCCGATCCTATCCTGACCACACCCATCCTTAATCCCACCATTCATATATACGTAATGTATATATGTATGCTGGGAATCCGTGATTGTGGCTGAAGGAGCTTGGAAAGCTCAAGCAACCCGCCCTCCTATACGTAGTCTTTTCCTTTTCCTATATTATGGGGTTTATAATCATTTTTTTCATGCACATCATTTGTATGAACATTTTTTAATTCTCTACATTATTATTGTTTTTATTGTCATTGTTGTTGCTATTTTTATAAAATAATAACAAATAGCTGAAAACTTTCTGCAAAAACTATGATCCTAATAAAAGTTTAATCAAAAAACTCATACCATAAACTATTATAACGAGTGTCAAAATGTCTCATCATTTTCCAAACAATGCTCAACCTAAAATATTCTTTCATTTTTCGTAGCATTGCTGGTGTAATGGAGGCAGACACGTTGGGAATTCACGATTTTATATTTTCCTTTGTTGTCGGAATGTTTCCTGGTAAACGATTTACTTTACATATTTCTACAAACAACAAGCGAGGGGGTATGGTCTGGCGATCGAGCAGGCCAGTTAACCCCACCCCCACATCTTATCTATCTGTTAGGAAAATGGTGATTTAATCAGTCTTTTACGTTTTTGGTAAAATGAACAGCTCCGTCTTGCTGGAGTCACATTTTCTGGAGAATGTAAGGTGGAACGTTTCGCAGAAGTCTAAATCGTTCATATCTCCATTTAAGCAACCTTGAAAAAAGTATGGGCCAATCAGTATTCGTTCAAAGACCACTTATTTTGGCTATTTGTTATTAATAAACGATGGGGATTATGGTCTGCATAATAATGGAAATAATGTAACAATGAATAAAGCTATAGCGACTCAATCCCCACATTCGGTGCCAATTTGTGATGAATCGTTTGAGCCCCACGGGTTGGACGACAAATTATAGCGAAACTTTATATGCAATTCTATAATGGTTCGATAAGATAAATAAAATAATTATTATTTTATTTACCCAGACTAACTCTATTATATGAATAAATCAGAAATTAAGAAATATAGTCTTATAGATCATCAAGCCAATTTAAATATAACAAATTTCACATATTTATTTATAAATTTTAGGAATACAATCCAGAATTTAAATATCTATGACCCTGCAGCTATCTAACGCCAATACTGCGAAAAATACGAAAATAAAAAAAATGACATGGTTAAGTTGAAATATAAACAATTAATTATAGAATTTTCTATGTAAACATTTGTTATTAGGGCTCAACCATGCGCTGTTTATCCAATTGTTAAATAATTACACTTATAGTATTTATGTCCAAGTGATATAATTCCTCTGGTTATCAATTATACACCACTAACTGTTTCGAAAACCAAACAGCAGGTATATCTTTTGTTTGGTTTGTTTTCTTCAATAGACAGCACTGTTAATAAAATAGTTCATATTTATTTCAATAAGAGCTATGCACAAGTAACTGTTACTTATTTAATATTATAGGTTTCAATGTAACTTATGTAAGTTTCGTACTGGTCCACGGTTAAGCTGTGTGAAGCTGCCCCCCCCAAGTTGCATATTTCGTAATTAATTAATGCCATTCAATTAACCACTTATTGACCATAAATGACCACCAACTGTCATGGACCACCCTCTGTTAACAAGTTATTTCAAAAATTAGATTGGGGGGGGGGCAACTTCACTCTTGCCCCCCGAAATCGAAAATCGCCAAATTTTATTACACTATCTGATTGACCATCGTTTGACCATGATTAACCATGAATTCGATTTATTTGGCCACCCTTAAAAAAAACTAAAATATACTGTTATGGCATGGTCAATCCTCTAATATGCTTTTTGAGGATTGACCACCCTTCATTTCCTATGAATAATCATCCAGAAGAACAATTAGTGCATTTTGTTTAATAATGTACTATTTCAAATTTTGAGACATGTTCAATCATCGAATATGCATTTTGAGAAATGATTAATCCTAGAATATACTTTTTGAGCATTAACCATGTTTTATTTCTTATGAAGAATCGTCCAGAAGAACAAGTAGTGCATTTTGATTAATAATGTACTATTTCGAATTTTAAGACATGGTCAATCCGCGAATACGCATTTTAAGACATGGTCAATCCTCGAATATGCTTTTTCAGAGATGGTCAATCCACGAATATGCTTTTTGAGAATTGACCATCTTTTATTTCGGAGAACACGTAGTGCACTTTGATTAATAATGTACTATTTCGAATTTTAAGATATGGTCAATCCTGGAATATACTTTTTGAGACATGGTCAATCTTCGAATATGCATTTTGAGACATGGTCAATGCTTGTACATGCATTTTGAGGATTTGCCATCTTTTATTTCCTATGAATAATCATCCAGAAGAACACGTAGTGCATTTTGATTAATAATGTACTATTTCGAATAATCTATATTTACACAATTACAACACTTAAACTCACATAGACGCACGCCATCATACCAAATCGAACATTGATCTTGTTTTATCATCTGCAAACCTAGCGCACAAACTAGATATTAACGTAAGCGACGAGCCCTGGAGTTCCGATCACTTTCCAGTTCTAATAAATATTGGAATTAAAAAATAAAAGTACGAGAAAAAATCGTTCAAAATTAAATCCATCAGAACTAGTTAATCAAGAAATCCATTTTATAATTATTTATTATTAATGTTGAAGTAATACTGTAGTAATTAAACGTTTCAGTATGTGTTTAAGTTTAGCACACAAATGTATATGTCACTTTGTGTTACCACGTTGGTCAGATATCTTTATATAACCCTTAGGCCCTTCTAAATTTTATATGTGAACTAATAGAATTTTATTTGACAGAACTCAATCGGAGTTGCCACCTTCTGTAGTTAAAAAAAACATTACTAAAGTATTGGGGTAAGTTATACCTTGAGACTGTGGAATTATACCCATGTAAAAAAATCATTAAACACTAATATGTAGATGGAACTGGTATATTGAACTTGACCTTGTTTGAACATTTTATCTCCATTATTTTACGGAATGTTACACAAGGTCACCTTAAAATTAATCAATTCAAAAATGTAAAATTATATAGGATGTCATTTAAAAAAATGTTAACTTGTGTTGCCACTCTTTTGTGAGCCACTCTGTATAAGTAAAAATCATTTTAAAAGGGGTATTTGATACTTCACTCAACCTTTGTATATAATTTCTTTTCTATCTGTTCAAGTAAAGCTGCTATCTTCCATCCACGTACTAAATGGCCACCTGGTATGTAGGGTGTTTCGGAATTGCACGGCACTATTGTAGGTATGTGTTCTCTAGCATAAAAAAAAAGTTTATGTAAACATGTCTCAAATTAATTTATAGGGACATAAATGTTTTAACAATACATGTAGCCGTGGAGACATTCTAGAAGCTTTAGAACAATTGCATATCGTTTGTTTTTTTGACAGGTGACTAAAAATCTGGCAATTGGTATTAAACACTCTTTGAGTGTAACTTACTCATCTGTTTTACTAGTTTGTGCGTTTTCGTGTGAGTAAATACTGAGACAGTTCAAACGTTGGTATTCTTCGGTTGTGACACTTTTCATATTTTCGAACAGCAGCAAGACCATTTTTATGTACCTCGCCATAAGTTAAACGCATGTCTGTTTATTTTGCAAAAGTGAACAAATGTGTGGTGTCTGGCACAAACAGTGTTTAATACTAATTGACAGATTATTAATCCCCTATCAAACAATTAACGATATAAAATTGTTCTAAAACTACTAATATATCTCCACGACTACTTGTATTGTTAAAATCTTTATGCCCTAATATCTTGGTAATAAATTAATTTGAGACGTATGTTTATATGAACTTTTTTGTTTGTTTTGTACTAGAGAACACATACCTAAAATACTGTTGTGCAATTCCGAAACACCCTGTATAATAATTGTTTTTTAATCGCGCATTTTAATATAAACTATACGAACTTTATACTTTTCGATTTGCGGCTATCGTCGTCAATAAAGAATTTTTGTTTTTTTGTTGTAGAAATTACAATATTTACTTATATATTTTTTTCTTTTGCAGGTTAGTATTCTCTATTATTGTTTATGTCCCACTCATCGGGTAAGTATTTTGAAAAATAAGCATAACCCGGAAGTGTATTGACTTGCTGATGACGTGGTGAAATGTAATGTTATACCCTAATTGTGTTAATAGTCATATCCGCTCATGGCATCAACGAACCTCGCTAATATGCATAGAAACCAGATTTTACCATAGCAGTATATACCTATACTCCGTTTACCGAACAGAAATAGTTAAGCTCCTCTCCAAAAATTACCACAGTTTTTAAATGCAACTTTGTTATTGGCCGCATTTTTAAAACCCAGAACACAAGCAATTACTTTCTTTCAACTTTTGTAGTTGGCGTATCTAACAGAACAGACATCTCTAATTCTGTTTTATTCAATATCATACAGTTTAACTGTTTTATGTTCTCTGTTTTCTAGAATAAAGTAAAGTGTGTTTTGCAGCCGTATCTTATTCTAAACGTAGTATATAACCCTATAGTCCTTACAAAAGGACGCCCTATTTTAATCTAACCCAAGTCCACCTGTAATTTCCAAATTATGCTTTACTGCAATGATTTGCAGTCTTTGCACCTTTAATGTGTTCTTACGTCGGATATTTACAAGTTATAAGTAATTTGAAACTTCTGCTGTATGTTAAAGTGCCAATGCAGTAAAACTGATCTCTGCTTATATTGGCCAAAATTTAGTGGGAGGAGCTTAATTATTTCTGTTGAGTAAACAGATTTTAGTTATTACGTGTCTCGCGTGTACATTACGGATTATTTTGCTATTGATAGCTATTGCGCCCCTTAACAATTCCGAAGTAATCAGATGATTTATAGTATTGGAATGCGTAAAGTAGAAGTAATATTTCCATTTCAACATCCACGACAACATGTACACAGACGTGAGTAGTTTAGGTATATAGTGCATGATCAATAACCCTTGAAATATTTTTTACGCCAATAAAACTTTTTGTTTTATAACTTTGGTGTAATTAAAGACTAATTTTGGCTAACAATAACAAATTTGAAACGCAGAACTATAACCAAGTAACAAAGTCTTGTGGCATACTAATTTGACGTCAAGTTAGCACAGAACCCACTTCAAGAAGCCAAAAATTAAAAAAAAATTGTTTAATAATTTTGGTCTAATTAAAGACCAATTTTGACTACCTTTACGTCAAGACAGCAGACAATTCCACTTCAGTCTGAGGTGCAAATACTATAATTATTCTGTAATAAAAATGCATTTATAAAGTCGGGGTCGTACACTACATTATCCTTAACACAATAACGTCATTTTCGAGCGAGGCGACGCAAAACGTATTTAAAAGCCCACAATGGAATCTAATTTTATTTTAGTAAAGAATGGCTACATTTTTAATAAATTAAATGTGATTAAGCTGCCTTGAAAATTACATGAAATCTGTGCTAACACGACCTGCGTAGCATTTGGGAGGTAATGGGTTCGATTCCCGTTACCGTCTACCCTGTATGAGGTTTTTTCAGCGGGTTTTCCTCATATATATGTAGCGGCATGGACACAGCGTATACGTATACCATGTGCGGCTATGTAGGAGAATGCTGGGGTAGTATTTTCTCCCTCAGAACTCTAACTCCGTTCCTTCCGATCCTGTCCTGACCACACCGATTCTTAATCCCACCATACATATATGCGTAATGCATGTATGTATGCTGGGAATCCATGATTGTGGCTGAAGGAGCTTGAAAAGCTCAAGCAACCCTCCCTCCTCCTTGGGGAGGGAATGAAATACGTGGTCTTTTCCTATCTATACTAAATAGGGAAGATCGAGACTCAGTTACTGCTCGAAATCTTTTAATACAACCTATTAAGAATCATTAACTTCTTTCGTGAAAAACTGATATAAAATTTTTTAATTTGATAATATTTCAAATAAAAATGTTTCGACGGAAATATACTTTAGGCAAATCAGCACTGTAGATTTACATAAAAATTCTGTTTGTAGTTCTTATCGCCTACTTCAAGTTAGCAATTTTTTCAGTAAATTATTGAACAAATTTAATTTTTTGGGTGGAATTTTTTCACATAAATGAACGTGCTTGACCCTATGTTGTGAAAATACAAGTCGAAATTCAAATATTGGTATAACACAGGATGCTACTATTAACAAAGAGCATGTTAAGATAGTAATTCAAATTGAACAGCAGCCTCGTTGGGGTTTTAATTGCAACAGTAATTATTCACGAAACAATAAATTTAGAATAGGTAAAATGTTGTATTTAGTCGTAACGTTATCAGATGTTTGCATGATAATAAGTACAAATGCTTTCACTTTTTTCTGGCTTCCTGAAATACTCGCTTAAATCTCAACGGCACCCTTAATTTTACATATCCCTGCTCAATTTAATTAAATTCAAAGTAGTAAACAAACTATCGTTAATTAAATTTAGAAAAGCCGTAAAAGTTTCTCAAAAACAAAAAGAACGTTGCTTAATATCTTAATTACTTAAGTATTTACGTGAAGTATAACTACTGAAACTGTATTAAAAAGGTTTACTTTGATTTTTTACTTCAATAAATCGGTATATGTCAATGAATAGACGTTAGATACAAAGCAAGATTTACTTTCATTCAGTCAGAATATCTGTAATATTCGTGACAATCACTGACGTAAAGTCTAGAGGTCGTCTTCAAATATTAAACAATGTAATAAACTCTTTTGTATAATTACCAAATTCAAAATACATTAACTGTAAATCTTATTATACACAACATAGTGAACCACTTAAACGTTATTTATTTTACGCCGTACTGGGGGCTCTTTTAGAGTTACCCTCGCTTTTGTTTAAAACTGTCTATGACACGATCTTATTAAAAATTGAAATGTTTTAATCAAACTGTTAAAACAATTTCCTCATCGATTAATTTGTTAACTACTTAATTCAGCTATATATATATATATATATATATATATATATATATATATATATATATATATATATATATAAATAAGACATTTTTTTCTTTGAATCTTGTGTCAATAAACGTACAAATTGGTTCAACGTTTCGGGAACGTCATTTGTTCCCTTTGTCAAGAATTTATTTTGACAATTACAGAAATTGAAATAAGGTAACTATTTTGAACAAGTACAGAATATGAAACAAGGTAACTAATTTAAATTTAATCTGGACGGGTGTGTTTGACTTCGGGTAGTGGGTCTAGTACATGATGTAGAAGGTGCAGAAGTGGGGACGTCAGGAATAGTTGCAGCATAAGTGTTTGAAATTTCTGGAAGATTTGGAGTTGGTTGAAATTTCGAATCAACTTGTTTAATGATATTCTTCCAAATTTGTGGCATTCTAGAAGTGTCATCTCGTTTATTGAGGGCGTTTGGTCTTCTTTCAATTTCAACTGCTTCTCTAATAATTCTTTCTTGTAAGGTGTGTAGAGGTGCAAACACGGATATTGTTGGTGTTAATTTGGTGTCCTGTATTTAAATGATGTGCAGCTAAAGACGATGATGGATTGTGCTGCTCAATTGCTAGTTGGTGTTCATCGGCTCTCGCATATAATATTCTGTTAGTTTGTCCGATATAGGTTCTTCGACAGTTGTTGCAAGGTATCTCATACACTCCTTGGTTTTCATTAGGAATTTTGTCTTTGGGGTTTCTTATCAGTTGGGACAAAGTTGAATGTGGTTTGAATACCGGTCTGAAATCTACAGTATTCAAAATATTTTCCTCTAATTCCAACGTACGCACTGTTCTTGTCAGACCATCATCAGTACTTTTTTTCTTAAACATTCCTAGAGTTATAAAGAAAGTGAACATTATTACCTTAGCCGTTGATCAAAGCATTGCAAGAGGCAAGACCATGCATGAAATGCATATCTGCATATTCAATAAAAGTGAATTCCATATTTCGAATAAGTTTACAATTCAAATCACCACGAAATCCTAGGAACGTTTGACATATGTTTTTTTGAGTGAAGATAAATAAAATGAACAAGAAATAAAATTATACCTCGTGAGTCATAAACATTTTTTAAATAATTAAATATATTTAATTTGGTTTTCCTAATTTATTATTAAGAGTCTTTTCTCGTAAAAATTCGAAAAAACGCTGGCTTAATTTTATTTATAATTTATTAATTATGAAACATTAATTCGTTTATTATTTTTTTTCTCGAAAATAGTCCTTTTTACCGATAATAAACAAGTATACCTTTTTTTTTAGGTAAAGGTTGAAGCTACCCAAAAATATTTTTTTTAGATCTTTATCTTACAGGGTGTTAAAAATTTAGGCGTTAAGGTGTACAACTAAGTGCATTCCTGGTAAACTAAACAATCTTTTTTTTTATGATTGTGGACCTGAACAGGCTAAATTAGGCCTATCGTGCTAAAGCACTCAGGAACACTTAGGAGGATGGATAGAGGGATAATGAATTGCCAATAGATGCCTATGAACAGCTACCTTAAATTTTCTCATATCATAAGTGAGAGGAAAGCAGGAACTAGGAGATCATTCCAGAGTTTAGAAGCCGTGTAGAAAATGTGAATTGCGCCCGTTTGGTACGTGGAGATTTGTACTGCATACTGATGATGTGAATGAGCGAACTGAGTATTTCTCGCAAAGATATCCGAGATGGTATCAAAGAATATAATTCAGCAGCACAATAGCCGTTGTAATAACGAGAATACAAAGAAAGAGCTGAAACCATCCTTCTATGCTCAAGGGACTGTATGTGAGAAGTTAAGGACGGGTCATTTATAAGCCTAATCGTTCTTATTTGAATACGATCAACGATAGCAAGGGCCTATTGGGGAGCACTAACCCAAAGGTGAGAATTATATTCAGATGAGGCCGAATTTGGACCTTATACAGCAGAAGGAGTTGTCGAGAGGTAAAGTACTGCTTAGATCTGTACAAAAGCCTATTTTACGAGCAGCTGTTTTGGTAGCTGACAGAAGATGGTCAACCCATGAGAGGTTTGAAGATGCAGTTATACCCAACAGAGTAATAGAGCGTGAAAGCTTGAGAACTGAGCCATTCATACTTACAGCAGGAAATGATCGATCTTTTTGGCGGACACAAGGCAACACTGAGTTTTGCTAGCATTAAATTTAACTAGATTATTGCTTCCCCATTCGAGAATACGTTGAATGTCTTTGTTGATTGAATTTGCCATTTCAGCTTTAATTCCTTGATTTGACATAGAATGTGGATTATTACTATGAGTAGACTGAGATGAACTACAGTGAAGAGTGCTATCGTCAGCAAAGCAATGGATGGGGTTAGTTGTTGGAGAAATAAGGTCATTTATGTACAGCAGAAAAAGTGTAGGCGCTATAACGGATCCTTGTGATACGCCCGCGTTAATGCTAACTTCTTTTGAAAAAATCCATCAACTACGACACGTATTCGTCTTTTATCGAGGAAACTAGAAACCCAGTTGATGAGCGTATCATTTAATCCAAACGAGGTGAGTTTGGCAAGTTATGCCAAACTTGGTCAAATGCCTTTGAGATATGTAAAGCGACTGTTTCACCGGACTGCTCTACTGTATTGTTCCAAACTTGGGTCACATATGAAAGATCGCTTGTTGAACGACTTTGCCTAAACCCATATTGGTGGCCACTAAGGAGTTTGTTAGTTTCAACTAACTAACTATGTTTCAAGGATATTGTTTTAAGAGGCCCTTACTAGTGGCCATCATACTGAATTTTTATTAAATTATATCAAGTACTTTAAAAGTTATTCAAGAAAAACTTATTTCCAGCGGCGTCCTTTAGGGGTTCACATCTCCGGAGGGAGGGTCTGGCGGAAAAAAAATTATAGGAACTTGTCACGTTATTTTTTCGTCTTCTATGTAAATCCAAGAGATTTCCCACATTTTTAGGGACACCCTGTATATAAATTTTCCTTTTCAGAGTTACGTTTTATGAATGATCTTTCAGCGTAGCAGACAGGGGCGTTACATTCTTTTATTAAATTAGCGATTAGAGTGAAGTTCTTCACCCGTACAATCTCGCGACTTGCCCTCGTCATTAATAATCTTGAAAATATATGTTAAATTACGAAACTTTAGTATTTCACATTGTGATAGTAAGATAAGGCTATACTTATCTTTGGCCTTGTGGGGATAAATTGCATGTTGATTAGGCATGCACTGTGATTGTTGTATACATTAAAATTTACAAAGATTATTCCTTGTTGATAAATTCATAAACAAATTTACGCTTGTTGGGGAAATTGTCGTTTATCTGTTCTTCCTGTTTCTTCCATGGTTCAAGCTTTACGGGGACCCACTTCCAAGAACTAATAATTTATCGTTGCTTTCTTTAAAGCTTGTGGCGCCTATTACTGGTCTGTTCCCCTTATCTTTCTGCCTACAATTTCGTTCTCGCTTTATAACTAACCTAACCATCTATTTACTCTTAATCAACATTTCAAAACACCCACGCTATCCGAGTTCTCTGCGGTCTTAAGACCGTTTGGCTGAGCTACTAATCGGACTAACTAATTCCTCCGCATTTTATGTGGACGTGGTTGGTTAGACACGTTGCAAGTTGACAATAAATGTTGCGTACAGTAAAATATATGAACAAATAAGGTAAACACTTTAAGATCAGACTCCGTTTCCACATTATTGCGTAAACGGATCGAAGTATAACACTCAATTTCTCTAAATGTAAGGAAACGTTTTTTAATTATTCGAGTACAACCTGTGCATTTACAGACAGGATATCTAAATTACAGAAATTGGTGATTGCAGCATTAATTTGTCCTGGATCATTGAGGTGATTTCCCCGTAAAAATGAAAAACCAATCGATAAAAATTACGAACTATTAAAAGCTATAAAAAATTTTGAGCTCGTGATAATGGGAGGAATTTCAAAATTTCAGTGGGAGAGTGGACTGAGTCGACGTCTCGTAAGTATAGTTATCTCTGATCTGAAAAAAATACGGGGTGATTATTTTTATTAAACAGTTTTAAGTTAATAACCAAAAACTTGTATTTTCTAAGCTCGTAAATCGATAAACAATGTTGCAAAATAAATAAAAAGTATAGTTTCTGTTGTGCTGGAAAGCACAACCTTATCATTGTTTATAGATCTCTTGTAGTGCTATCCAGAACTCTCAACAAAAGTTACTTATCAAAAAAATGTCTATTCCCATGAACGCAAAATTTTTGCCGAATAAAACGAAATGCCGGTAGAATTGTGATAGTAATGGTTTCAGAGTCATGTTGTAAACAGCCCGAATGCTTTACAAAATTTTTTTAATTAATTATTTGTTAATTAAACAATTTACATTAAATTGCAGAAATCCCAAATAATGAATATTTATCCACTCCGACGTTGCTTCAACCAGTACCACTACTGGTCCGACAACCAGTCTCTGAATTAGCATCACCACCAGAAGCCGCTCCTGCCTTCCGCGGATTTCAATAAAACTTTGAGACTGCTACAGACGCTCTCAATTTCTCACTCTCATTCTCGCTCTCATCATGACTACTGTTCAGTCGTGCATTAAACTGCGTCCGCCTTAGAATATTCCTGTATATCGGGGCCCGCTGTTGCTTAAATCTGTGGTCACCTGCATGTCAGTTTGTACAGTCCTTAAAGTTCTATAAGTATATCATTATCCTCTATCCATCCTCCTAAGTGTTCCTGAGTGCTTTAGCACGATAGGCCTTATTTAGCCTGTTCAGGTCCACAATCATAAAAAAAAAAAAAATAATTCTACACCCATGGCTACAAATTTTAGCGACTTAACAGGTTGGGTAATAACTAGAAGATTTTGTGCTTTATACTCAGTCGTAGATTAAAGAGGGCCAGGTTCATAAAATTATCGATTTGCCTTATTAACCAAAAAATATTTACATGTACCTGGATATGTTCGCTTTAAAATCGGGGTTGCTTCTTCATGAAACTTAATTGTTAAATACTCGGACGCCAACTTGTTTTAAATATGGAATAAACAAGTAAACCATTATACAATAAAGTTAAAAGAAAATTTCTACAATAACGGAAATATCTTAATGCTAATGTTAGTAACATTATAAACTAATGAATAATTAATATTGTGAATAATTAATGGAATCAGAATACCTTATTCCTGGTCACACTGTAGATAACGAAATGGCTGCATGCTGGGTCAGCGTTTTGGAAACTGTTGCGTAATATTACTTCAGGGTTGAAATAAATCTGGATTTGTACGTACGTATGATTTATAATTCCCAAATGAATAAATCTCACTCTTGATCAATCGTAATAATACTGTAAATTGGATTAACGGTAAAATAATTAATTGTGTAGATGTGTATAAACGGGTGACAAGTAACATTAAAGGTGAAGTTAAAGTAAAAATAAAAAGTAAACGTGAAAGTAAAAGTGCCTGAAATGCAAACGTTTCAACTATTGTAAAATAACTTGAAATAACTTACCGTAGAATTTACAGCACTTTTAATAAAAAATATTTAACAGAGCAAAAATGGATCTACCTTTCAGTATCGCACAAAAACGACACTCCCAAAAGGTCTTTGAATGTCTGAAACTGAATGTGTAAACGATATTCGTGGAATGCTCCACTTTAAATAAGTAAATTATGTTTTATGCAGCTATGATATGCAGCACACGTGGCACGAAATGCACGTTAGTTGCCTACAGAAAGGTGAATTATTAACAACACGTTTGAAGTTTGTTACAAGTTCTAGACAACGCAACACCGGGTGTTATTCCTGACGTAGTTTTTCACTTACATCGTCGGATAGAAAGGCTGTCGGCCTAAGTTCTACCGACCCCAGGGTATCGATCAAGAAGCGCAACGGGCCGCAGCCCAGAATCTGTTAATTGATACTCAGCACATATTTTACACAACTCACACAAACACGCCGCCTCAGGCTGCCTAAACGACGTGCAGGGTGTCTACGAGTTGAAAGTCACAAAGCCGCCCACAATTAGACCTCTGTTTCGCCCAGATCCGTAAATTGGGCTAGCAAACGTAAACGTTACGTAAAACGAGTGAGTATTAAACTTCTATCTCACTTAATGTAATTACCAGTTTTTCTTCAAGTTTACTTGGTGTCTGACGTCCTGAAACTGCTTTCATACCCGCTCACCCATCGCGAGACAACCATTGCGTCTTATTAGAAGTCCTGAACCTGTATCTGTCCCAGATCGTCCGTCGCGATAACCCAGATTTAAAGGGTTGCTCCTGTATCAAACATTATTTAAATAACGACGGCTATAAAACATTTAGTTTATCCTGCCTGCATGTATATTAAATATTCCGCCCCGAGAAATCCATCAGGTAGCTTCCCCCATCGCTACATCGCCGTTGGACTAAATTGTAGTGGAACTTTATGTGCAATTATATGATTTAAGATATTTATCCAGGCTAGTTCTTTAATATACGAACGTCATACAAATATAATTTACATTCAACATGAATTGTTAAATTTAGACAAATAATAACTAATAACTCTGAATCTTAAGCTCAAAACTTATTTTCATTATTGAGTATTGATACTGTTATATGCTCATTCTAATCAACTCGACTAACCGTATTACATCAGAGTAACCTTGTCTACCCATGCGCTTATCATAATATGATTTGCAGATACCCCAAATATTCTCAATAGCATTAAACTGGCGCAATGATACGGAGGTAGTATAAGCACAAAATGACCAGATTCATTAATAATATCATCCATAACGTACCGCTTCAGTTGTCTATGTTGTTTAGCAAGGTTCAACAAATGTACCTTTAAATCCGTGTCAGCAAAAGATTTTTTTTTGTTGTTAGCCAGTTTCGCAACTCTTACTTTTTCCTTGTACTCGAAGGCGTTTTCTCGACAATCCGAGAATGATATGATGCATTGTCCGAAATAATTAATGACGGTTCCTGTAGATTAGATAACAGCTGATGTCTTAACCACTTCTCAAAAGTTGCAGCGTCCATATTGTGGTAATCACTTGATTTTGATTTTGCCGCAAAAACTAAACTACAGTTTTTAATAAAACCATCATTATCAGTGTGTAAAATGATAAATCTTTTCCGACTACTTGAACACTTTTTGGTGTGTCGTCTTGCTAAGATCTCTTCTGTGATCCCCTAGAAAAGATCCACGTTTCGTCTATAAATACCATATGAAGTGGTAAGCCGATTGCATATTTTCATGGTATTTTTTAGAATTGCACCGAGCTGACGCCACATTTGATTTTTCACAAAGTGTTCTGCGATTGCAGTCTTGTTTATATTTAAATCCTATACTATGTAAAATCTTACTTATAGTTGGTCTGACGCTGTCAGTAACTAATTGTCTCCAATGTAACCACTTTCTTTTGGGAATACATGTCATAAAGTATGTCTGTTATGGTATGTTTTAGCCCTTCTTGTATATCATCACTTTTACACTTAGTTCGTGGTTTTCTGATATTTTTTGGCAATGAAATGTTCCGCTTTTACTTTCGACATTTTGTGTAACATATTGAGGCTAATTTTAAAGCTTCTGGGTTCTCTTGTTCACTGCGTCAACATTACACAGAGGGCCAACATCCTTTTCGCGACAAAAATACTATACACATTAAACACGAGTTCATGGCAACGTTCGTTTAAAAAGCAAATTTGAAATCTGTAGACATTACGCCATTGTGTAAAATAATGATATATTAATGAGCCTACATTCTTTAATGTACTTATTTAGAAAGTAGTTAACCGTCACGTGCACAGTCGACTTTTATACCTATTATGCACAGTAAGGATGCCCGGTTACCTACATAGGTTTTAAATGAGAAAAACAGCCTTGATTTTTGCAAAGTTGTGTTTACAGATGCATATAGCATACATATTTACTCTTAAGTAGTTTTATAAAATACATTTCTAAATAGATATTTGGCCATGTAATTACCCATTTTCCTGAAATTGCCTACAATCCCGCTAATTGTAGGAATTTTTTTCTGCAAATTATTGTTAATCATCTATCTATTGTCTAAGCTCTGAATAAATAATTTTGTAAAATTTAAGCAGGTAAATCTGAATATAAAAGTGAAGCTTCACATATTGAATGCCTACCATAGTTGTCACATGTTATACTAGATTAAGTAAAATGAATTTATATTCAATTCACATTGATTAGAAAAGCCTTTGGTTGGTAAACTGAAACGTTTCATCAGCTAGTCTGCAAAAGAAACTGCATACATATTACAAAATAAATCCTTCATAAAAGTTTATTCTTCACCTTTATAGTCCGAAACAATAAAATATTTATCAGTCCTTCCACAATAAAAATATGAACTATTCTAATGAAATTGTTTTTGAATTGTCCTCTCGAAAATAAAAGAACAACATTAAATTAACATGTTTATATGATATTGAGTTGCTTACGCTGCAGACGTTGTAATAGCGATATTTGCATTTTCCTTTAATCGAAATTTGGCTTGTGCCAACCAGCTCTTAATTTGAAGTATGATTTCTTTCTCAGTAGCTTCTGAAGTGTTTTTATTTAGTCGAACAGCTCCTGTAAATAACAAATGTGTAACTGTATAGAAGTTGAAATAAAGTACGCCCTTGATACAAGTTTATAGAGCTCCAAATTTTGAAAATCTTTTTCTTTTGAATCGAAACTATACAGTGATCCTAATTCATTAGTGATAATTCTATACATTATTCCTCAGGTAATTTCTTTGACTGTATCACCACCTACTCTTGAAAATTTTTTTGCCTAAAATTACCAATAATGATTATGCAATTGTTCCACCAAAAAAATTCTTTGAACTTACGAATTTGTTTTACGAATTTGTTCGCCATAAATAAGAGACATATGATAATCCATTTCATTGTATGCGAGGCGATTAATGTCTCGTTTGCTCGATACTTTGGCATGTTGGGCTATAAAACGACAAAAAATTAATAAACTTGCTTTCTTTTGTTCCTAAACATTGTAGAAGCTATAACCGAAAGAATTAAATCTAACAATTAATTCCCAAATATAAACTCACGTAGGGTATAAAAAGTGAAATGACAGTCAATATATATATATATATATATATATATATATATATATATATATTAATAAGAAATTTTTCTTAAAACTTTGTAAATAAACGTAAAAATTAATTCAACGTTTCGGGAACGTCCTTTGTTCCTTTGTCAAGAATTTATTTATTTACACAAGTTTTAAAGAAAATTGCTTATTTAAACATGAATACTTGTGAAATCTAAATAGAAAATATATATATATATATATATATATATATATTATATATATATATATATATATATTATATATATAAGGACATTTTGTTATCGTTACACAATGTTCGTTACAGATCGGTCGTTTTCGCAACATTTTCGGAAATAAATATGTTGATCTACAAACAAAACAGTTGCCAGCATGTTTGCTGGGTACCACTATTCCAAAGGGTAATGACAAATTGATTATCAGATATAATTAGATACTTAAACTTTTACAACACTCATTACTCTAGAAGGTATGCTAAATTAATTATCAGAAATCATAACTAGGTACTTAAACTTTTACAAAATTATTTATTCAGGGCTTAGACAGTAGGTAAATGATTAACAATAATTTGCAGAAAAAATTCCTACAATTAGATTGTAGGCATTTTCAGGAAAATGGGTAATTACATGGCCAAATATCTATTTAGAAATGTATTTTATAAAACTACTTAAGAGTAAATATGTATGCTATATGCATCTGTAAACACAACTTTGGAAAAATCAAGCAAGACTGTTTTTCATTTAAACCTATGTACGTACGACCCGTACTGTGCACAATAGGTATAAAAGTCGACTGTACAGTGCATCCCATTTTGGTTGAGACAGCCAGATATCTCGGTTGTTGTTGAAGATAGAACCTTGCGGTTTCCGCGGTCCTGTGCCACATTCTGTGAAACTCAAGATGGCCTGAACGGATTTTGCCTAACTTCTTTCGTTGTAAATTACAGGGTATTTTGAAAATCCACACTTTTGATCCTCCATATCTAGAAGTTTCTCAGCGGTAATGTCAAATTGAAAACTTGTCCCATAGAGAATTTTACGTAGAATCCAGGAGCACTCAATTTTTTTCGGGGTATTATTATGGAGATAAGACTCAAACTTATGATTTTTCAATGCAACACCCTGTATTTTATTATCTCATTAAATTAGTTATTTTTTCCTTCGAAATGATATATAATATATAAACATGAAGTTTTAAAAATGCTCCAAAACTACTAAAACATTGAATTTTAATAGAGTGCCATGGATTTCAAAGTTTTACTACAGGGATTATTATTTGTTATTTTTTATAGTAGATCATGGATGCTACAAACACTGTTGTTGACTTTTGGAGCATTGTTTTATCAAGTGACTATGGAGAAATCAACACATCTGTTGTCATGATGATAGATTTTGATGCGTTTTATAGTGTTTGTGTTTGGCGATTTTGTTAATTTGTGAAATTTTATAATGGCGAAAGAATTAAATCCTTAACAATTAATTCCCAAATACTCACGTGGGTATAAAAGTGAAATGACAGTATATATATATATATATATATATATATATATATATCTCTTCCTCATATTAAGATTTGTTTACTCAGGAACCCTTCACTCTAAGAGGTAAAGGGTTCCTTTAAACTATAATCGTAACAGTAAAAGTAGAATCCATAACACAAGAACGACTCTCAATTAATAGCAAAACGCCAGTACTTATGGTGGAACTCAAATACAATTCTCAAGTCACCACGTAACTATACTGAACAGCAATAATTGTAATCCAAGTTATGAGCATGGAAATGCAGTAGAAAGTGGGGTTAGTGATCATATTAAAACGCATATATGAAATCGTCATAAAACACTTACCTACAAATTCACGAAATTTACACTGAAGATTATTACAACTAATGTCAAACACCAAAGCACAGATGCTCTGTGACGAAAGTAAATAAAAAAAAACGACCGGGTCATAGAAGAAAACATACCGCAACGTTACCATCAGTTTGAAGTCACGTGATCATGCATGACTCATGAGGTTTACGTCGTTGACATTATTCCTTCAATGTTTATTTATTTATGCATGGTAGCACTACACCTAATAATTACACTACCCTTCGAAATACCTGTTTGCAATAGTTAAATTAGATCTCGCATGTTTACGCGAACGCTTTGATTAGATAAGAAGAACCTATTATACAGCTAGGAATATCAAAAATCTTATGCATATATCACTTGTGCCAAATTAAAGATATTTTTAAACAAATGTTTCATTAATATATCGTATTAATAAATATTATGTTAAATATTTGTTTAATATTTGCTAGAAAATATTAATCAATAATTTTTGTAATATTTACAGAACGTGGAAATATTGATCAATCATGTGAAAATATTTTGTAAACATTGTGTGCTATATGGGTAGTTGTTAGTTACAAACACGCGAAATAAACTTTTGAATACCACTGTCAAAGGATTACAACAGACAATTTAGTCTTTAAAGAGATGCCTAAAACAAATATTACTATCTCTTTCTAACACACCTGACACAAATACAATGTTTTAAACGTATAGTGTCCGTCTTCACTACCGCAGCGACGATAATGTAGCATTCGTTCTTTATTTCCAAATATTGTGTGTTAGAACGAAATAGATACAAACTACGAGTGTGACGTCGAATAAAGCGCTAAGTTGAAATTGGCAATCATTCATTTTACGGACTATAGGTTGGGTGACCATATTTATTTTCAGAAAATAAGTACAGAAATAAAAAGTAACAAAAGTTGTATTAGGAATAGATAAAACGGACAAATCAAAGAACTAAATGTAGAGTGACATAGCCAAGCATCAAAATGAGAATAAAACATAAAATAATTTTTAATGACACATGCATATACATAATATATGTACCTATATTCCTATATTAGAAAAATACAAACACATAAAATACTCTGGCAGAAATGTGTAATGTTATTAATTATTTTGACGTGCCTGCAACGCCATCAGTGGGGTCACCTTTGTGCCAATCGTATTTTTGAGAGTTTAGGATAGATTCCAAAATTTGCTTTCTGGTCTTCAAAAACTGGAACATTTCACTGCAAGTCTCATCGAAGTTTGTGTACACTTGCATCACAGCTTCTAGTGTCGATATTTTCATTTGCGATTTTTCTGCACCCCAGTAGTTATTAATATTAGAGAATAGTCGCTCAATTGACGCACTTGTTCCAGGAAGACAAAAATAAACTGACATAAAATCTCACAATTTTGAAATCTTCACTTGATCCAGACCCTTGATTCCATTTAAATACTTCAACCCATCGATCTTCGGTAGCTATATTTTTCGAGTTCCACTCGGCAATTTTATCTTCTGATAGTTTAGCTTGTAATAGACTAACTTCATCGAAGAGTTCGTCCTCATTCAGTGTCGAACCCAAGTAGTCTTTAAAAGCAGCGCATGAACACAAATTTGATTCCATGAAACTTGGTTTCTCAAATTTATCCATTCAAAGAGCCTTAATTCATTTAAATTTGTACTCCAATTCTTCAAGTAACTCACACAATTTGAATAAAATAATCTAACCTGTGAGATGAAGCATCTCGATAGTTTAAACTACCTTCCCAATTGTCAAGTTGTAAAAGGATTCTCTCTTTAAGCGGCAAAAATAATTCATTCAAACGATTTTCAAGCTTATTTTGAAGATCGAAATACTCTAGAGCGGCCTCTGTTGCGCATATTTTGTCACCCTTACCTTTAATATGACTTTGTGAAACATAGAAGCAATGTTTGTACAAACCACATCCAAATTTCGCTGGTGACACTCAAAAATTGCTTCAAAATCATTGGACAATTTTCAATAGACAAAAAGTATGCTTTCAACGGTTCGTACATTTGTAGAATTCGTTCAATTGCGGGCACAGACTTAAAAATCTTGTTTTAGAAAATGATAACATCTTTTGTATTCAACATTAACAAAGTCGCAGAATTGTTTAAGTTGATTTACTCTCACTGTATAAATATAGAAATGCTTAAATAACTTAACAACAATAACCTCAACGTCAATTGGTAAGACGTCCGTAGCATTTTGTACGCAATTGTTCAAAATGTGTAACACAACCAATGCCAACCAGAGGTTTGCCACGAGAAGCATTCAATTTTGCAAATAGGTTGTTCACTCTTCTTTTCATTCCGTAAAATTTGTATTGGTATTATCAGCAGCTAAACCAATACACTTGTCCACTAAATTGTGGGTTTTCAAAGTATTAAACACATAACTATTTAACTGTTCTGATGTTTCACCAGGTAAGTCTTGCAACTGAAGTAATTTCACTTGAATACCTTTTTTACAATTAAAGTATCTCACCAACAAAGTACTATTTTAATTTCTTTGTGGTTGGACGAATCGATCATGATGCTAACAAAATGTGCTTTGTGTAGATCAAGTTCCAATCGCAACTGGGATTCTTTAGCAAAACATTTTTACAATGGCTTCAGTTTTGGTTCGAGCTGCCATAAATTTGGGCTCAAAATGTTCGCTATTAGCTTTGATGTGCAATCCAAAGATCTAAAACTCTGCTGATGCTTGATCGTATGATACGCGAAAGTACCTTCATTGGCTGCAATTAACATATTTTCAGAGCTGAAGTTTTCACTTTTGAAAAAGTGTTTAGTGTAGCGCTTTAGACTTCGATTTGCAGCTAATGTATGCTTTTTCTTGGTTAGATGAGCCTTAATATTGCTGCGACCACTGTTGGAAATATCAACATCACTTCTACAAATTTCACAGTACACAATATGCGGACTCAATTTATTTTTATTTTCATAAACGGATATTCTTTCTGTAACTCCAAATTAAAATGACACTTTCTTCGAGGCGGTGCCATGTTTACGCAAATAATGCACAAGTAGGTAACTGAAATCAAACGACGTTGCTTTTTAGTAAGCGAAACCAGCACAGAAAACCACACTGCATTCAACAAAAACAATTAACAAATAATATGTTCGCTTGCCTCGAACGGTAGAACTCGTGTAGAATTGAACTTGTTTAGTCTTAGTCCGAGCGCTGTCGCTATTTATATGCGGCTTAAACTTTTGATTCTCGCACGTTCCAGTCGCGGAGCATTCTGCTGTGCGTCTAGGATAATCGAGGGCCTGGAACGTTCAAACAAACTACGCGAACATTCTCAACAACTTCTAACGTCGTTATTGCATCATGATCAGTGAATCACCGATAAGCATTCTTTTAAATAAAAATAAATATTTTGGTATACCTATTTGCGATATTTGCATCTTAAAAAAGAAAGTACATTTTAGTGTACTTCATGCTTCTATTAAGGACCTTAGGACACTGGCAGAAAAGAAAGTACTGTCCTACTAAAATAAGTACGTATGGTCACCGTAACTATAGGCGTTATTCGTTACATACCTATAAAGAGCCGATTGTAGTTGCCAGTCCTATATTTAATAGATATCCTATTTTAAAGCGAATCTATCTCCTATTTCAGATAGGAGAAATCTATATTCAAGAAACATGAAAGAATTCATAAATTGGATCACTTTTCGATCGTCAATACTGAATGGAATGAGCGTTAGAAATTTAAATAATGCAACTTAATCATAAAGCTTGTATGCATGCATAGTCGGTAGATCAAAACTGGTTAACCGCGTTAAATTTGTAACCAAAAATTTTATCAGTGGTTTGTGCTCAATATAATTATTAAATAATTATAATAATAGAAATGGATTACGAGTCGCTAAATAGATTGTGACAATGATGTAAAAGTAACAGCAGCAGTAATGAATGTTTGTCATCATCATCAATGAAATAAATAAAAGGAAAAAAAATACTATTCATCCTATCAACACAATTAACAACAATTTATTGGTTAGGAAAGCACAGAGTTTAATGTTCATTGTACTTTTGTGCAACAAAGAATTTTTGATAAAACCAAGGGTTATTAACTCAGGTACGATGCCATTGTTTAAAGTTTGTTAGTTTTTTTATGCGTGTATTTTATTTTAGATTAAACAACATGGACATAAAAGAACCATAAAGCAAAGGTAAAATCACTTAAAAACAACAACTTACTGTTGAATTTTGTACAAAATAAAACAAACAGGATAAATTGGATGCTGGTTTGGCAATCCGTATCAGAAGTTAGTTTTGTTTACCATAACGTTAAGCATCATTTATCTTACAATAGTTTAGACTGTTACATTGTTACATAAATATATGTTTCGACCATCCAACTTGAAGCAATACACCTAGGTAGAACCAAAGCTGAAGTATAGTGAAGAATGTGTTAGGTCAAATCTTTAAGGAATGTCATACTATATTTAAAGCAATCAACCAACCAGTTTTCTTTGGTGTGCAGATTGTTAATATCAAAAAACTGAAATTATTTTCCTATAACAGTACACTATTAAAAAGGTAGGAATTATCCAAAGTTAATAGATTTTAAAGAAGATTCTGATTAAACAGCATAATGGGCACATCAGTAGCAAACACGTTTGAACAGTTAAATTTAACTTTTGACAATGTATCCTGTCTTAGTGCTGACAATTGCAATGCCAATTTTGAAGTTACTAATTCTTTATATACAGAGCTGAAGGAGAAATATATCATTTCAAAGCTAATTGTCATACAATATCTTAAACACTGTTAAGTATTGTATAGATAAATTGTCAGTTATTCAGAACGTGTATTAAAAATTTATTCTCATTTTGCCCAATCAGCGAAACAAGGAGAGAAACCCTGAAAGAATTTTTTGAATTTACTGATTTACATTTTCAAGAAATTTTACACCATATAACTACTGTGGCTTTCTTTAATCCATGTATAGACAGAATATTGCAAAGTTGGCCAGTTCTTATTTCGTATTTTAAGAGTATGAATGATTGTCCTCAGCAAATAATGAAACCGAGAATGGAACTTTTAAACCTTAAAGAAGACAACTATGTTAGTGAAAGTTCTGAAACAGATATGATTACAGAAGTTTATTTATTATTCTGTAATAATCTATTAAAGATGTTTGAGGATTGCATAAATTACTTGAAAGAAACAATACAACTTGTGTTATTTGTTCCAGATTATGGATTCGTTAATGAATAAGTTAATGCAGAGGAAGGAAGAAAAATTTTTATGGCTTTTTGGTTAAAAATAAATTAAAATTAATTCATTTACACAAGCAAAAAGGAATTGAAAAGATTTTATTACTGTTTAACAGCAGCCATCACATACTTAAGAAAATGGTTTGATTTCATAACAGTTGGTTCCATTCTGTTAGTAAACTAAAAATAGGGACAATAAACAGTGCCCAGTTTTAATGATTTCTGTACAGTAGTAGACAAAATTCCAAGCATTTCATATCAAAAATGGGCTTACAAATGGATGATCTTTTTGATGAAGTAAGTTTATTTAAAAATACAGTTACTCTACTCAGACAAAATGCTTTAACTTTTTCTACTTTGTCAACTGAAGAAAAGTTTACCAAAATATTCATTAAGAACAATGATTTACCAAACCTCGAAAAAATAATGTCTTTTATATTCAGTATGCCAGTAACAACATCATATATAGAAAGAATATTTTCTGTTATGAACAATAAAAGGACGTCAAACAGAAACAAGGGTTCTGTAGATTTAATCAAATCTGAACTTTTAGTTATACTGAATTATAACATGAGTTGTAAAGAATTCTATGATTCTGTAAAAGAGGATACCAGAATATTAAATACAGTACAAAATAATGATAAGTATAAATATAATTTGTTACCAAGTGTGTAACAATTGTAATGTAACACGTGTTTATTAAAATGTATTAATTAAAAAATTTAAATTACTTTTCACATACATCTCCTATATTCTACTATATTTTTATCCTCAACCTCCTATTAATGGTTACCAAATACCTGGCAACCCTAGCCGATTGGGATGCTAAAGTAAAGAGTGTGTTCTTTCCAAATCTCTTCACAAATAAATATGTTGCTCATGGTATTACAGTTTCAACCAATTGCAAGAGAATTATATGGAAAAAAAATGTGAAAGTACTGGACTGTGGGCTAATTATATCCGATACTAATCCATGGCTAGGATAGAACGATTACTGAGTTCCTACCAACTTATTCATACATACAAAAATTGGACAATGAAAAATATGCACTTAGAAAAAACATCAATGCTATGGACATATTAATTTAGGGATTTCAAATATCAGTGAAACAGACTCTATTATTTTCTGTAGTAAAGACAATTCAATGTATACAGAGACTGTAAAATTAGATTTAAATTTATAACAATTTACGTGTGAGATAATTTTTTAGTATTAAGTATATTAAAAGCTTCCCTTTAATGAACTTATGACCGTCCAGTAATGCAAGGCCCAGTATCGAACTAGAGAAAGTACTGTATTTACTTATGCATCTGATGAAAACACTATTATGGGTGCCAACTAACGTACAAAAAAAAAACAAAGAAAAGTTATATTTACTGAGTTTAAGGCACATTAACATCTATCATCTCCAAGAGTTGATGACCACAAGTTTGTTAAGGCACAAACAATTGAAAAGCATTCATTAACTATATTTATTAATGACCACTCGTACCTGCTGTTAAAAAATTTAAACATTTTTTATCCGTTCAATGTGAACTCTCACAGAAGAAATTTCTCTACTTAATAATGCTTCTGCTTTAGAAAATTGCTCTTTTTTTCTTAAAAATGGCGGTCGTATAATTTTAATACCTTTAGTGAAACATTCATGATCAATTAAAAAGCCCTTGTCCATCATCACAGCATTATGTTTTTCTAATTTAGTCCACTTTGATCAAAAATTGATTTGTCAGAGGCTTTTCCCCCATAAGCAGGGTGATTTATTAGCTCACTGACAAAATTTGCCATATGAAAGGTCATGTAATTTTAACAAAAAAACATAGGAATATATGTCCAATTTCAATTGTTTAAAGATATAAATTCGCCGTTGCCAAGCATGTATTGAAGAGGGAGGAGGGCGTTTTGAACATTTATTTTAATTATGTATTCATATTATTTTCATTTTTTAGCAGTTTATGTTAGTATTGAAATGCTTTGTAAAAAATAAAATACTTAGATACGATCAAACTTTTGAAGCCATTTATTTATTTAAATAATTGAAATCAGACATATGTCCCCATATTTTTTCTTAAAATTACATGACCTTTCATATGGCCAAGTTTGTCGGTTAACTAATAAATCACCCTGTTTAACAGATTAAACCTACTGGGGTTACTCCAGTCATAAACTTTAATGTAAGTCCAGACTTGTAATGGGAATATAATTTTAATCTACAGTTTAAACATTTTGGCTTTTGAATACAAATTTCTGTACAATCTAATAGTACACGAACATGCTTAAATTATTAAAACACAATGGCACATTTTGTAAACTTTTATTTTTGGACGCTTTAAAATTTATGCTAAACATATAATAGTTTCCTGAAATATAATTTTACATGTCTGAATTGTAATACACCCAATAACAGAAAATTCTTTTACACTTAATTTACGACTTCTTGAAATATTTGCAGCAATTAATTCATCCCACAGAATATTTAAATGATTGAAGGAAGGCAAACCAGTTAAGGTATTGAACATCTTCTTGGTGTCTATGCATGTAACGAACCGAGTTACAATATCTCCACTTGAAACTTGAACACTGCTATCCTTAGTGTTAGATTGGAAACCATTGAAATTAGATGGCCCCGCTTCATTCACTGTACAATCCATTTGCGTCTGTGAAGTATACATATTTAGTAAGGCATTTGTAGCATTTGTAAGTTGTTTTGATTTGCAGTGAGGTTGCTTAACATACTTTTTGTGTAATCTTCGTATTCTAACATTTTTCGGGCGGATACAAATTGATCCTCTTATTTTTACAGCTGGTAAATTTTCTGTTGGTACAGCATTCCTCTTTAACTGCCTTCTTTTTACTGGTTCACCTAAAATTAAACAATAATATGAATAAGGTCCATTTTGATTTCAATTAATATGAATCGATACAATGCAATGTTCAAAATGTAACCCATACTATTATCATTATCCACATTAAGTAGAGAATTGTCATTATAAACTTACCAAACAAGGAATCCTCCAAAAGATGTTTAGAACAAACCTAACAATTTTTAACTTGATTTTCCACGCTTTCTGCAAATCTACTACTTCTATTCCCAATTTTGTTGTAATACGCGCTTTAGTTTTACTACTAGTTGGAAAACGATGTTCCAATGTTCCAATTTGAATTATATTTGGTCTTACAATCATAAACACTACAATATTGATTACTTTTTGCTATTTTAAAGTAAAGAGGACAAAAACTTATAAGAATAGAATATGTAAAAATTGCGTTATTCTCCCAACTAAACTAATTCAATTTTCTACCATCAGAGGTCTCATTTTTATTTGGAATAGCGAATATAATTTTGAAAAGCAATAAATGCGGTCCATTTCGTAATCAATGAATTATTTTTTAAATAAACTAATAAACCTTTTTTCATTAAATTATTAGGGTCATTAAATGTAAGTATAGATTTATTTTTTAAGACACACCCTTATTTCTCAGCAATTAAGAAAATATGATCCCTTCACGCCATGCTCGCCCACATACATCAGCTTGAGCAACAATCGTAATGAAAACGGAAAGCTGGCAAATGAAAAGCAGCTTGTGGCACCGATGCATGCTTGCGCACCGCAAGGTGACCAACTAAGAATGCGAGGTACTGTATCTGGGAAACTATCCATCGTAGAGGCTTGCGCAAAAAAAAGTCATTACTAAAACGGACAATACAAAAACTTGGAAAATAATTTTCTGAAATGGCCGCTAGGGGGCGTAACTGCAATCTTGAATCTAAAAAAGTTATGTTTATGTGAATTCTGCTATATTAACGTAATAAAAAAATAACTGATCATCGAAGTCAAGTATAATCTGAACTTTTTTGCGTGGCACTTTTTGACTTATGTCTAAAAATAAAGTGGTGGGGGTATTCAAAGGTTTCCTTAAATAACCCCCTGTATGTTCGAAACGGCTAAGCCGAGTTTAACAAACTTGGGCGCGTTGGAATGACCTATTCTTGGGCTACAAATGTTATAATAATTGAAGTTTTGTTAGCTTCACATGTCGTCGCTAGAGGGCTTTCTTCGACATTCCTACAGAAACGGTTAATTTCCGCAAAAAAATTAAATGCAGTGCTATGACTTTTTTTCATGAACAAGTAGCTAAATGATGCCTAAACAAGCTAGCCATATTTATATCTTGTTCCTAACCTAAAATATCGGCCAAAGAAAACATTGTACGAAAATTCCTTAAATTTCTATTTTTTTTTAACTATATTTTTCTGGAATTGTTTCTATTATGTAAGTTGTGGCCCTAAAAGGGACCGATTTAAAGGAGGAAGGTTTTTAATGCCCCGTAAATGCTCGAAATGCTGACCATCACGCTCTATGCATTGCTGAAGCCTCTCATGACTAGACAAAACTGCAGCTTTAATTTCGGCTCTCGGTATCTTACGTATTGCGTTACAATTCCGGTTTTCATATTTCTCTAGTAGTAGGTTGAGTCCGAAACACGATGTCCTTTAAGCCCCCATAAATAAAAATCGAGGCAAGTTAAGTCTGGCGATCGCGGAGGCCATGGAAACAGACTTCCTTCCAATCCACCGCTGTTGAAATACTGCATTAATATGCTCTCGCAATTAATAGCAAAATGTGCTGGGCAACCATCCAACTGCATAAACAATTTTTGCCTTGTTTCCAGAGGCACATCTTCCAACAACAGCGGTAATTGATAGGCCAAAAAGTCAAGAAATACATTGCCATTTAGGGGTTGCTCGTAAAAATATGGCCCAATAATTCTGCCTCACAGTATGCCACACCATACATTTAATTAAACTCCAACGTCCTTGGCGCTGAACTTCACGCAACCAATGGAGATTTTCTGTAGACCAATAATGCATATTGTGCGGATTGACTCTCCCGTCACTACTGAAGGTGGCTTCATCGGTCCAAAGAATTTGAAATAATAATTCTCTATTTTCGCGTATCATGCCTAACATCTAATGGCAATAGTCTAACCTTCGATCAAAATCTTCCTCTTTCAAGGCCTGATGCAAAATGACATGATATGGGTGCATTCTTAAAGTAATTAAAAAAAGTTTAAACGAATACCTATATATTTTAATGGCCATTAGAACTTACCTATGGTCCTTCAAGATATTTTGAACCGTTGTCCATGATATGCCCAACTCAGTGGATAATGCTCTTGTGCTAACATGAGAATTTCTTTCAATATAGCCCAGTACACGGTTAATATTTTCTTGTGTTCTTCCAATTCTTTACCGTTGAAACGTAAGCCGAAAACTACCATTGGCCCGTAAGCTCGCCACTAATCGGGGAAAAACTCTTACATCGCAAGGACGCCGATTTGGATATCGAGCCGCGTAAACACTTTTAGCTACTGCGGCAGTCTGAAGACATTCAAAATAAACCGCAGGCTTATCAACAGCTTCATCATTTGTAAAACGTATTTTGAAAGCACAAAAATTGCTCAAAGTAACGCGAAAGTATTGACAACTATTGACAATTTGATGATTGTGTATGTTTTGTTTAGGTATCTGTTTCCATTGCCTGCTTCTATTAATTGTATTTTTCGTATATATCCATAGTGAATATGCATTTAAACAAACAAAAAATAGGTCTTTCGTATAACTTTTAGCATTGCTTATTTGCCCGTAGTAATTTCAAAAAGGGCGATTTTATTCTGGTGAATAAATTTACAAACATTTAAAATCGCAATTTCTAGATAACCTATTCAGAGCCGAAATTGAAGCTGCAGTTTTGTCTACCCATAAGCCTCGGCAATGCACAGAGTGATGGTCAGCATTTCTAGCATTTACGGGGGCATTAAAAACCTTCCTACTTTAAATCAGTCCTTTTTAGGGCCACAACTTACATAATAGAAACAATTCCAGAAAATATAGTTAAAAAATAAAAACTTAAGGGATTTTCGTATAAAGTTTTCTTTGGTCGATATTTTAGGTTATGAACAAGATATCGAGATGCGGTTTTCGCGAGCTTGTTTAGCCATCATTTAGCTACTTGTTCATGAAAAATCATACCAATGCATTTAATTTTTTGCGAAAATTAACCGTTTCTGTCGGAATCTCGCACAAAGCCCTCTAGCGACGACATGTGAAACTAACAAAACTTCAAATATTTTAACATTTGTAGCGCAAAATGCTCATTTCAACGCGCCCAAATTTGTTAAAATCGGCTTAGCCGTTTCGAAGATACAGGGGGTTATTTAACGACACCTTTGAATACCCCCACCGCTTTATTTTTATAGATACGTCAAAAAGTCAGATTATCCTCTACTTCAAAGATCAGTTATTTTTTTATTAGCAGAATTCACAGAAACATCACTTTTTTAGATTCAAGATTGCAGTTACGCCCCTAGCGGCCATTTCAGAAACATGAAAATAATTTCTAGGTTTTTGTATTGACCGTTTTAGTAATAACTTTTTTTTGCGCAAGCCTCTACGATGTATAGTTTCCTAGATACAGTACCTCGTATTCTTAGTTGACCACCCCGTACAACCCGTCCGTCACTGATGCGTGCCAGACACAGCTAAAGGGTTATACTGACATCGATATCCTCCAGACTCCAGTGTCTGAATTGAGTATTGTTAGGGTATATTGATTGTTGATACTTTAAGAAATGTGCGTGATGGAGTTAACAAAACAAAGATTACTGAATTTAATATAACTTAAGATTTTAAGAATTTGAGTTTGTCATACTTTGTGTTCACAAGAAAAAATTAACAGTATGTTACGAATAATTTGGCAGAATTAAGGGTATTAATACGTTCTAAACCTAAACTATTTAATTTTCATTCGCATGATTTATCAGCTCAGCAGTAACTGAATCGTTGTTCTATGTTTAATTCCGACTATTATACTAAATTAATTACAACGTCTATGAAATTTAGTGGAACAAAACTCTCCGGTATCAGTATTTTATCGTTACGCCTTAATTACTGGTTTACAAGTGTAAGTGGTTGAGCAGTTTAAATAAGTTTTTTTGGATATAATGTGTTTAGTTCAGATGTCTAAAAATTATTAAGGTTAATAACTGTATCAAATTGTGTTGTATTTTTGAAATGTCTCAGCATTAAAAGCCGATTATAAATGCTCTTTTAAACTTGTGCATTGTTTATAATAGTATTTCTGTTATTGAAATAAAAATTACTTTTACATGTCATTATTATAAAAAATCACTTCCCTAGAAAATTTGTATCATGTGCATAATTGCAAGTGTTGCTTAACAATGTAACCTAATTTTATTGCATTGGTGTTGTTTCGCTTACTTAACATAATTTATTTTAATGTTTTGTAAATTTACTTTGTAGAATTAATTCTATAATTATAATTAATAAACTAAAATTCAACAACATTGATTTGTTAAGGTTTGGTTAAAAAATGCGAACTCTTAGGCTCTTTCAAAAAGGTTTATTAACTTCTATAACAAACATTATGAATGGGTATAGGTCAAGTTCGTTAATGAGCAAAATCCAACCAGTGGCGCCCGCATTTTTGAAATTTTAAAGTTACATAATTAAAAAAACAAACTAGTACTTTTTTATACAATTTCAAAATAAATAGTATATTATTTAACGAGCGTATAATGTAGGTCATAATAAACTAGGATGATTACGACACGAGCCGCTTGCGGCGAGTGATATAATCGTCAGAGTTTTTAATAGTGCTCAAAGAGAAAATATTTTGACATTAATAAGGTTCAAGTTTTATTTTTAGAGCGTGCAAAAATTAGAAAAGACGAATTTTAGTTTTATCAAATCAAAAATGTCTCAATTGGAAAATTAGAGAGCTTTAAAAGATTATCAAAAAATGTTAATACAAGGTTTGTTCTAATAAAAATCATAAACCGGTCAGTGCCAATCAAATTTGTGAAAAATAGTCAAAAACAGTTTGAATATTAGCATTAGAAAAATAAGATTGACGTTGACTAGTTTCTAAGTTTTGTTGGAATAGACCTGGTTATTATAATTTTATGATTTATTTATTAAATTAATTGTAAGATTAGGGCAGTTATTAAAATTCATTGCAATAGGTGTAGTACCAATACTAATATCGGTGGTGTCATTAGTAATGGAAAAATTATCATGGGAAGATTTGCCGGCATTACCAGTAGCAGACATACGTAGACATAGATGTGATGGGGTAGAAGTGAGGTTATTAATGTTAGCATTGGGATTAATTTGGCTTAAAATTTTGTTAGCAGTTTTTGTTTTATTCTTCTGTGAGTCTGCAATATAGCCTTCAGACACGGAAGCTGATTTCCAGCCCCCGTGGCGTTTTAGAGCTGTCATACTTGCCCCTGCATCAACATACAATGTGGCTTATGATCGTCGAAGACAGTGACCAGTATATTTTTCTGAATTTTCTATTTTTAAAAAACTTTCTCTGCCCATTCTTGCAAACTTGTTTATACCGATAACTTGTTTAGTACATTTTCCATTCTGAAAATTCATAAACAAGGAATTAAATATATTTGGCAGTCTTAGATCTGCATATTTTGAACGATATTGTGAAAATTTATAATTACACTTGTTGTTTTATGCATAGCATAATACTCTTACTATCATAGGTATTATGCGTTTATTATTGAATGGTTGTAGATAAAAATATATATAATAAACAGTGGCGCGCCGTTTTTAGGACACAGAATTGTGCATTTTTTAATTTATCAACCGATTATTTTTAAAGTCGGACATTGGGGTTTTTTAGGATCGCTAGGTATAAATCATTTGTCAAAATTAAAAAATTCAAAATGGCGGATCAAAAATGGGGGATTATCGTGTTTAAAATCCGATATGACTAAAATTCAGGTATTCTGAGCTAATGATCAATTTTGCAACTTGCTAATTTGTAAAACATTATCTAAATAAGAAAATTTTAAAAACTGCCAGTGGCGCACTGTTTTAAGGTGCAAAATGTTTTTGAAAGTCGGTGTTGGGGTTTTAAGATCGCTAAAATAAATCATTTGTCATAATTAAAAATTCAAAATGGCGGATCAAAATGGGGAGTTATCGTGTTTAAAACCGATGTGACTCATATCCAGGTATTGTGGGTATGAAATTATTGTAATTTTAAACATTATATGAGAAAGCATTATGAGATAATCTTGGCACGGTTTTTATAGGATCATAATTTATAAGTGTGAGTAATAAGTAAGCATAATAATAATAATAATACTAAGCAAACTTTATTCTTCAGACTTTGTATAAAAGTATGGAATGCGACAAAAATAATAGCAAGTATATATTTAAAACTATAACTATAGAATGCTTGCTTAGTTAGGTAAGTTTGCATTTTTAATAATATTTGATACTTGATTAAAAATTTTGGCAGACCCTTTGATGTACAATTCCAACCAATTTTATATGAATTTGATCCGCTTGTCTGGGATGGGCGTGTACTGGGTGAGGTGAGTAAAGTAAACTGCTGCTTTATGAGTAAATTTCAATAACTATGCAATTTACTGTATATCTATCACACTGTTCCATAAAAGCATGGAATGCAAGACAAAATATAGCAAGTATATTTTAATGAACACCCTGTATATCACTCGATTTTAGAATGCTTAGGTGCAATTAGTAAAACTTTGCATTTATATAGTAAATACTTTGATACTTTTTGATTTAAAAATTTAATGGTGTACTTTTAAATTATACAATTCCAACCAATGTTTCGATAACACTGACAGTTTGATCTTCGTCGGATGGGTAATATCTGTGTAGAAATTGTCAAGACTGCTTGTAAACAATTTATGTCAAAGTTGAAAATTCAATAACATGGACATCAGCCTGCTATTATATTACAACAGTGTTCCAAAAAGCAGGACAAGCAAATTTAAAATTAAATTTTTAATGGAACACCTGGTATAAATCACTGATTTTAGATCTTAAGTGCAAATTATAAAACTTTGAATAATAATTTACAAGAAATACTTTATCAAATTTATGGGTTTTTTTAATGGTGTAAAATATTTAAAATTAATATAATCTAAACGTTTCGATAAATAACAAGTTAATCTTACGAAGTAATATCTGTTAAAATTGTTAAGATGTTGTAAACAAGTTGAAAAATATAAACAGTTTTGAGATTTAATTAGCCAACTATAAAATTAAATTTTAGCAAAGAATAACTAGGTCATTAAAATTAAATATTGTTAAACTGCCTTAAAGATGACAAATCAGAACACTTCATTAGAAAGCTAACAATGAAAAATGTCAGCCAAAAACACATTTAACAAAATTTAATCAAGTTATGATGTAAGTGTAAAGTTGTGAGAAACTTCAATTTTAAAATGGTAGAAGCATTCACAAATATAAACATGACATCAAATAAAATAATCCAGTTAAATCTAACAAAGAGATATATATATATATATATATATATATATATATATATATATCTTTATCAATAAGTGCAAGTGTTATTAACAATGAAAAGCATAATGCAGAACGTTTTTTGTAATTTTTAATTTTAATCTTAATTTCAACATCTTATGTTAAATTATAGTGCTGTGGTAATTTAACATATAATTGATAATTTGCTTCAAGGTCTAGGAAAAACAGCAAAAAACCTAGACATCAAAATTAAGACGCATCATTATGCCTTTTTTTTAAATTATAAGATGCCAAAACTTATTTAAAAGGAGATTTTCTTCTTGTCTATTAAAATGATTAGGGTGTTTATACCGGGTGGGAAAAATTTGAATGCTTACCATTGGGATCTTAGAAACTATAGGATATACAGGAATCGTTAAATGGGAAAAAAGTTTCTTACATTTATACACAAAAAACCGGTAATACATTTAAAAAAAAATCAAAGCTTACTGAGATATTCATAATAATATAAAAATTGTGTTTTTTCATTAATGTTAATGACTTTTTTACTTATAAAGGCAACGATTTGAAAGTTGGTGTGTGCGTACTGTCTTTATATCATTTTATTAAAAAAACTTTGTTCTAGGCCTGCTAGATATTAAGAAACAATTGCCAACTTTCTTTTTTGTTATGGAGGCCGTATTTGTTTTATACAATGTTTAAAAGCAGAAAAAAATTGCAATCCAATGGTATAATATTCAATAAGTTTTATACTTAATTTCAATGAAATATTGGCAATTTTGTATTTATCGAAGAGTGCTTTGGAAAACAAATTCTGATGCACGAAATAATACGTCTTATACATATTAGGTTAATAAGACAGTAGTGAAATCTGATTCAATACGTTACGATTTAAGGTGGTTTGGTACAGTGAATCTGAAAAACTAGATACATTAAAAACTATCATAACTCTAAAGTCGCTGCGATTGTTTATCAAAATACGTATCCGGAACGACAACATCCATCTAGATCTGTGTTCTCAAGATTTTCAAGGAATTTAATTAAATTTGGAAAAGTTTCGCAGCCAAAAGGTAAATATGTTTGTCATAATGATCTTAACGATATAAATATTTTGGCGCAAGTTCATTTAAATCCTGAAACCTAAACATCGAGCCGTCGTATTGCGAATGAATGTAACATTACCGATCGCGCAGTGTGCAATATTCTTAAAATGCATAATTATGATTATAGGCTTACTAAAGTACAAATGCTTTATAATGGAGATACGAACAGAAGAGTTGAATACTGTCAATGGATAAACAATACAATGATCCGATTATTTATAAGTAAATACTCGCGCAGTGTGCAATATTCTTAAAATGCATAATTATCATGATTATAGGTTTACTAAAGTACAAATGCTTTATAATGGAGATACGAACAGAAGACTTGAATACTGTCAATGGATAAACAATACAATGATCCGATTATTTATAAGAAAATACTGTGGAGCGATGAATTTACCTTGACTAATTCAGGTTTATTCAATTCCCGCAACAAACATTATTAAGCAACCGAAAATCCGCACTTGATGTACCAAACAGGGCCTCAAAAAAGGTTTTCAATTAATATTTGGTGTGGGATATTAAATGATAAAATGTTTGGACCTTACATTATAAATGGAAATTTATATCTTAATTTCCTTCACACGCATTTGGAAGATATGCTAGACGATTTGCCTCTAAATTACATAGAAGGTATGAAATATTTTCAACAAGATGGACGTGCCGCCCATAGCGCAAGAATACTCCAAGAATATTTAAATACCAGATTTCGCAATAGTTGGATTGGCACTTACAATCCTATACGATGGCCCACTACATCATCTTGTTTAAATTCACTGGATTATTTCTTATGGGGGTATGTCAAATCGAGTGTTTACAACGAACCATTGTTCAATGAAGAGCAACTTATTGAGAGAACATTAAACTGTTTTAATCATATTGATGGTGATATGATTACTCGTGTGACCTCACATGTACTGCGTAGGGTCGCTTTATGTTTAAGACAAAATGGAGCAATTAAAATTATTAGGCTGTTTATATATCTCAATAACATCACGTTGTAAACGAACATAATAATGAGTTTGTCTTGACAATATTTCCATATTGTCAAATTGAATGTCATGCTTTAGATTATTCAGGGCATGATCAGCCACAGCAGACTTCTCTGGTTGACTTAATCTACAAAATCTCATGTTCTTTACGTCTTGTATCAAAGCTACGTTTTGTGGTTACGATGTATACTTTTCCACATGAACAAGATATATTATACACTCCGGAAGATGATAAAGGGTTTGACATATCTTTAGGTGATTTTAAATGTTCTTTAATTTTCCTTGTAGGTTTAAAAATAGTCCTAATGCCATATTTAATTAGTATTTTTTCAATTCTATTTGTAACATTGGCTATAAAAGGAAGAAAAGCAGTACCAACATTAAGAACTGGTTTTTCTTTAACGTTACGTCTAGAAGGTGTAATAACATTATTAGTATCTGTAAATGAATATCCACTATCTTGTAATATTCATCCTTCAAAAATTCAGGGTCACAAATTCGTTTTGCTCGATCTACTAAAGATTTAATTACACCAATTTTTTTGACGTCGATGGTGGTTGGATAATTTATGAAGGTATCTATCAGTGTGTGCGGCTTTCTGTAAACCTTAAAAGATAGTGAATTATTATTTTTAGATATTAATATGTCAAGAAATGGTAAACTTCCATTCGTTTCTTTTTCCATGGTAAACTGAATACTAGGATGTATACCATTTATAAAAACCAAAAACTCATGCAGTGCTTCTTCTCCATGTCCCCAAATAACAAATGTGTCGTCTACATATCTACACCAAACTGAAAGTTTTTAGGTGTATTTTGTAACGAATATTTCAAATTTTTCCATGTGAAAATTAGCTATACCAGGACTAAGGGACTACCCATTGCTACACCTTCAATCTGTTCATATAATTTACTATTCCACTGAAAATAAGTTGTAGTAAGACAGTGCTGAAAAAGAATGGTTATGTGCTTTGGGAAAAGATGATCAATGTATTCAATAGTTTCTTTTAGAGGCACTTTTGTAAAAAGTGAAACAACATCAAAACTAACCATTATATCAATCACCCTCTTCAATTTTGAAATTATGCATTTTTTCAACAAAGTCGGCAGAATTTTTAATGTAATGTGATGTTTTCCTATATAATTTAAAATCCACCACCATTAAAAAAAAACAAAAAATATAAGTATTTTATTATGTGTGATAATGGTGAAAGTTTACATTTTCATATTTATTTATGTAGGTTTCATGCTTAAAAAATTTATGATGTACCATCTTGGGTTTTTTTTATTTATGTGTATAAATACATAAATAACAAATACTAGCCGTACCCGTCGCGCGCTGCTGCGATCTCAGAATGTGAAGGGGGATATTTAAATTTTGTGATACACTTGTCTCATAATTATTCAAGTCAATCGACCCATGGAATAAAAAATTAAAAAAAAACTCAACCCGTCATTTTACCCCCTTAGGGGTGGAATTTCGAAAAATCCCTTTCTTAGTGGACACCTACACTTCAAAAAAACACATCCTCTGTCAAGTCTGTAAGACCAGCTGTTTAGACTGTGCTTTGATATATCAGTCAGTCACTGAGTCAGTCATGACTTTGAATTTTATATACACAGATTACCTATTAAGATTGCTACAAAAATTACTAATCAATAACCTAAAGTTAATAATACCTAAAGTTAAAGTTAAATTGCTCTCTAACTTGATTTGAGTCTAGGTTGATTTCTTTGTTTTGGTACTTCACACAAAGACTGCTGCATTAACTGAACATTTAACCAATTTGGTGTATTCACAGTTCATTAGACATTACAACTCCCGTTGTAGTACATGGTTACTGAAACTGGATTCACCATTACGTCACTTTTGTTTCATGTAGACAGAATGCACTGAAATAATTGGTTATTCTCTTATTCTGCTTGGGAGAATAAAAAATTAATTATTCCAACACCATGCACAGATACCAGTGGCTTAATAATAACAAATAAATGCACTCTCGCATTCGCGGTGGGATAAATGGTCGTTGTGTGAGAGAGAAAGTATGAGGGCTTGGGCGCGCGCCGTGTTAAATTAGGTTATCACGTTTTTCCGGGAGATTTTACTAATTTTTCTCTTCATAAAAACCTTCCTCCGACTTCAACCATTACTCGAATAAAAAAATTGGCAGAATTGGTCCAGCCGTTCTCGAGTTTTGCGCTTAGCAACACATTTGGCGATTTATTTTTATTTATATAGATATATCTGTTTACCATGAATACAAAATTCATAATTAAAACTTTTCATATGTCACTATTAATATCAGTTACATGTTTGTTAGGTGAGACCTTAGCGACATTGCGGGCTCACTGCATAAATAGTAAATGTATCTATGACAATCTCACTCAACAGCTAGTTAACGTATATAATGGCCGTCATAAATAAATGAACACCCAGTAAACGCTGATGTATTTTAATGAAATTTTCAGAAAACGTGCCTTTTATTCCTATTAAGATACGATGAAAATTTGAGCAAGGTACAATAAAGATTAATCAAGTAATCATCGACAATGAAACAAAAACTCTTTCTTTTCATTTGGCATTAGTTACTTTTAAGTGTCAATGTTAAGCATATTTGTAAGTAAACACATTAAAGATGAAATAACGCTTCCTGTACGATATCGTGCAAATTTCCATCAGTTAACCGAGTTTGAATGTGGCAGAATAATGGGTCTACGGGAAGCCGGATTATCAATTTGTGATGTCATCGCTCGCGTGGGACGCAGGGTCGCCAAAATTTCCGACTACGTTTGCGTCCCGGACGTCCTAGACGCACCACGGATCGTGCTCTTCGCGATCGTTTTTCAACAAAGGAAATTGTTGATAGATGGAGAGGATTAGTTCATCATCAAATCTCCTTACGAATTCGATCTTTTGGGCTGTTCATACCGACCATTGCTTTGTTTACCTCTAACTCCACGCCATCGTACTAGACGGCGGCAATGATGTAACGAGAGGTTGCGTTGGAATGTGCAATGGAATCAAAGTCTTCTTTAGTGACGAATTTCGATTTTGTTTATGGGCGCATGATGGTCGCAGATTGGTTAGAATACGTCCTGGAGAAAGACGCAATTTGCAGTTTTCGGTACAACGACATACTGCTCTCACTAAAAGTGTGATGGTGTGGGGGGCTATCTACCATGGAAGCAGATCTCCTCTAGTAGTTATTGAGGAAACATTAAATGCAAATCGGTACATTAACAACGTTCTTGAACCAGTATTACTGACATCTGCAAGAAATAGAAAATCCAATTTTTCAGCAAGATAATGCGCGGCCGCATACCGCAAGGGTTGCTATGGAGTTTCTAAATACTGCTAATGTTGATCTGCTTCCCATGGCCTTCTCGTTCACCAGACCAATCAAACATTTGTGGGATATGGTAGGACGGAGAATAAATGATCTAGAGCCACTCCCAAACAATGTAGATGCCGTTCAACAACGGATTTGGTTTTGTTAGGAAAATTTTTATATTTGGACCAAGGAAAGACCATGCTTAATCCTATGTTCTGAAAAGGAAATATTAGAGATAAATGCCACAGGGTGTTCAAAATATATGTTCAAACCTGCGAAACTTGAAATTCAAAAATACCTATCAGTTTTCTCAAATAGAGTATTATATGTTTTTACGCTGCGTTATAGAGAATCAAAAATTACAGAATTCTTCATAAACATGTCCTATAGCTATCTCTCGCTGTTTTTGAGTTATTTTGATTTTTCTATATTATTCAATGGTTTTTCTTGTGATTATCTACAGTAGCCATGAAAATAATTTCCCACATGACAAATGTTTGACTTGTCAAACTGGTGTTGCATTTTGATAACCATTTAAGATTGTGAAAGCTTTGTATGTGTTGAAAGTGAATTCATTGGTATAGTTTATGTGTTAGGAGTGCCTCAAAAAAATTATCTTCATACTCAAAGTTTATACAGAAGGAAATATTCTGCTCGACGACGCTAACCCACTCGTTTTATTTGTGATAATTTGATGGAGAGATTCCATTCTACTGGAGTGTTGATTATGTAAAACGCAAAGTAGTGAATAGAAATACCAGTAACCACATTGAATTACACCAAGAATTACACATTGATGGCTTCGAAAGACGAGCAAACTATTATCAGTGGATTATTGCTCAACTTGAGATTAATCCAAACTTTTTGTCTTGCGTTTTCCGAGGTGGTTACGTTTAGAAGCAATGGTGCTGTAGATCGTCATAATGCTCACTAATACGCATTAGACAATCCATCTTGGATCCGACAAATCCAAAACCAAAACCACGGGTCCATAAAGGTTTGGTGTGGCATTCTCCGCAATAGAATTATTGAACAATATTTTTTAACACTCCCCTGACTGGTCGTATCTATCTTCAATTCCTCCCAAAAAGTTTTGCCTAGCCTTCTTCATCTGTTTAGTAATGATGAACGACAGAATATGTGGCGGCAATAGGACGGTGCCCTCCCGCATTACCACTGCGAGGTACGTGAAATTTCACACAAAATGGATTAGGCGTGAAGATTTTGTTCAGTGGCCCCCAAGGTCGTGCGATCTTACTCCATTGGATTTCTTCTTATGGAGATATATTAAAGAACGTGTATATGTCATAACTCCCACTATAAAAGATATGGAAGATAGGATACGAGACGCTTGTAAAAAAGTAGCACTGGAGATACTGGGAAACGTGAGGGAAAATATAATAAAACGACTAAAGGTATGCACACAGCAGGAGGGACACATTTTCGAACATATTTGAGTTAAATTATTCAAAGACTTGAGAATCTTCGTTTATTTTATATCAAGTTCTTATGATAACGTAATATATTTTCTGTTAGAGTTAATTTATATCTGTTAGTGTTTAGTATTCAATGCAACAAATAGTGAGAGGTATAGGACATACGTATGAAGAATTGTGCGGTTTTTGATTTTCTTGAGCACAGCGTAAAAATATACCGGATGTTCTATTTGAGAAAAGTGATACTTTTAAATTTAAAATTTTGCAAGTTTGAACATATATTTTGAACATCCTGTAGTGTTTATGTCCAATATTTCTTTTTCAGAACCTAGGTTGAAGCTTGATATTTTCTTGGGATAACAGACCATACATTTTACAAGCATGAAACCTGTATAAATAAAGATTAAAGCATAAATCATCTGTTTACTTTACTCTATCGTTGACTCACCCTGTACAGCACTATTTAAAGTAAGTAAGTGTTTGTTATTATAAACATAAAACCCACGCTTAAATATCAGAATACCAACAGTTCCAATATATTTTTATCTTAAAATAAATTTTTAAATGATTCTCGTCCATTTACACTAAAAATTAATTTTATTATTTTTTGCTTCACAAAAACTATTTTAGCATTAGTAGCCATACCCCACACAATTATGTCACAAAATATTACGCTAAATACTAGAGCATAGTATACATTCATTATTGTACGTGCTGTAAAAAGAACTTTCTGAAATTGCGAATGGGAAAATAGGCCCTATTCATTTTTTTTGCACTTTGTAATGGAGGCATTAGAAATTCGAATTTCGCGCATATTTAATATTAAAATAAAAAGCTTGAGCTTGTTTCAATGAGTATTTGCATAGCAAATTGGAAAGCTTTTAAATATACGCGACAATTTTCGGGGAAGAGTTTTTGTAAAGGGGAGCGAGTGGAGACGCTAGTATAGAGAGGTGTATTTGTTAGTTAGTCGCCGAAGTAAGCGATCAAGAAAAATCGCCTCTAGTAAGCAATCGGAGTTAGTTCAAAAGTGATTGCTGCAACTTGATTTATGCTGCAATTAAAATTGTAAAATTATAACGAGAATTCAGTTAGTATTGTGTTAAGAGAATATAAGTGATATTTTCCTTATCAGTGAGAAAGAAAAGCTAAAAAGAATTAAAAGTGCAAATGTTGCCAAGTTGGCGATAATAAAAAGATTGCGTAATAGTTTGCAATAGTGTGCGCATTGGAAATGTTCCAAGTTGATGTTTTGATAGCGAGTGATAAATGTACAAAAGACAATCGACCCAGTTAATAGATCGATATATAAAGTATAATAACTAAAAAACGTTGATAATTAAAACATGGTCTTTCCTAGCTCGCTTGAAGAAAATTAGAAGCGTATTCATCTATAACAAAGGTATAAGAAAAGATAGAGAAAACAAAGGAGAGCGGTTCCAGCCTGGCGACAGAGAACGTCATCCACCTAAACGAGGCCTCTACATCGGTCCAAGAAACGCTGAGTTGCGTCACCAGGTCGAACGAAGTGATAACGATTAAAACCTTTTGATAGTATAAACGAAAATTGGTGTGATTTATTTATTTTTAAATTTATGTTTAGATACCTACGCTGAACGAAAATATATTTCGTTGATCATTTGTAAAGGATTGTTTTTGCATGTTAATATTAAGAAAAATATTAACATAGAATTAGAACCATTTTTATATAATACTGTAAACAAAACACTCGGCATATAGGATTTGATGTAACTAAATATTATCACTTTTGATTCATTTTTATTATTGGCTGTTCAATTAATTGCAAAGTACTGGTAATTAATAGTCTCATATTGTGAATAATTTTGATGAATAATGACGATAACCATTTAACCCATTGTTAAGCTAGCTGAAGCGTCTCGATAAAAGAATTAATTAGATAAAGGAATTTGTTGAGTAATTATTAAAGTTCATTTACATAAACAGAAATGTGATAACAGTAAAAGTAAAGTTTAGTTAATGAACGTTACCTTTGTAAATTAAAACCAATTAGTTAAAATTGAATCCTTTCACCTTTTCATAAAAACAATATAAAATTTTTACTCAATGATTTTGGAAATTGTAAAAGCTTGAAATAGAATCCAAACATTATGCTTTGTAGCCAGGTGTATGCAAGCAAGGTAATAATCGCAGGTAATACGCCCGTCACAAAACAATCCCCAACGTGTGAACCATCACAAAATAGCCCCCAACAGAAGGACGAGCAAAGAGAACCATTACAAAATGGTGCCCATTATAACTTGCTGCTTGGAAATCTTTATCCTGTGGCCAAAAATAATTGTCTAATTCACATATACGAAACTGTATCGTACTAATGTTCACATCAAGTTTTTCAACAATGCATCCTATACACTGTCCACATTTCGATGCTCACCATTAGTATATCGGTTAAATGGGGTCAAATGGGGAACGTTTTGCGGAATACAATGTTTGCAACAAATCTCAATTCAAATTCATCCGTTTTTGAACTTTCACATTGTTCAGCCTCTTTTTTACGACAAATTCGTTGCCCCAATTTTCATTTGTTCTCAAGTTATCAGCACTATCTTTTGTTTTTCTAATGGCGGCCATTTTTAGTTTTTGATTAGTAGATAGCCCTTGAGAAAACTTCTCAATGAGGTACAACATGTCTGAAAAATCTTCATTTCTACGAGAGATATTAACAAAAAATAAATTTGGGTATGGTAGGCTATGATAGAAAACGTCAGTGTGACATAAATTATAAGCTCTGTCATTATTCACATGTAAAAGAGGAATTGGTGAGTGAGTCAGAGCTTGGTGTATCAGTTGTTGATGAGTAATCACCGCTAAGCTCGATATTAATAAGTACTAATAATGGCACATAAATTTGCAAATGAAGAAAAGGTTGATATGTTGGAAATTTATTTCAAAGCAAACCGAAACTCTGAAAATGCTTGGCACGAGTTACGCTCACCATTTTCGGCAAAGATCACAACCACACCATAAAATGTGTCCGGCGATTTCTTTGCGATAAATCCAACATATTATAATTTACGATGGCGGAATAAGTTGCAGTCATGGAACTGGTTTGTCTAAAGAATCGATCATACGGTTGGCAGCTCCATAACCATGGTAAGATCAGCTGCGATATATTTGTACCAACATTAATGAACCGTGTGCATTTATCTCAACGCATGTATATGTATTAAGTGTGATCCAATTCTTCATCAAGGCTTTTTAAGCCAGCTTCTCCACAAACGCATAAAGAAGGTGGATATATCCGTTTTTGAATTGGCAAATATTTATCAAGGTATATATCCAATGTATTTTTATAAGTAGCAGCTTTAGATGGATTATTTTGCATATGCAAATCCGTAACAGATGTCTTTGATAGTTTATCTATTGCCTCGAATTTCATCAGCACACAAAATTACATAAGTATTATAGTCAGTAGTAGTAGTGTTTGTGATGGTTCCAATTACGCTATGCTAACGAAATAGTGCAATCTTATTAAATTAGAGACGCGGAATGAATGAGAATAAAAACTAGGTGAATGCTAGTGTATTATAGGACTTTCTTGCAAAATACTAAAAAATGTATGGGGTATTTTTATATCTTTGAAATATTTAATGAAAACCAAAAACTGACCCCCCTCCCACCTCCGAGACATCCAGACATCATGGCGGATCTTGACGAAACTTGGCCAAAAGTTGTAAAATGAGCTATTGAGTCGATTTAGCGATAGTGAAAAAAAAGTCGCTTGCATAACCTTCTAATCTACATATGTATATGTAGGTTGAAAGTTATCTCCCTTATCTTTCAAGATAACTATGGACTGTTTCATATCATTTTAAAGCAAATTTCACTGCCTTTCAAATAAAGTAAGAATATGCGTATGTTATACCAGCAATACGAGGAATGTTTTCAATTTTCGGAAAAACCGGAAGTAGAGTTTTCATCACAATAATATCGTTTCATTAACGCAAATGAACAAAGTTTATTTCCAAAATCCCAAGTTTGCAACCAAAATAGTTAGAAAGTTATAACAATATCAATATTAAATATTTGAAAATTCATATCTCCTATACTAGCAGCTTTAGAAGAAGCAAGTTAATTGCATTCATAAGAGTGGCTGGCTGCCTACAAAATATAAAAAAACAAAAAAATGTTTGTAGAGATCTTTGAATAAATCAATTTCGAATAATTCCTTAAGTTTGACCCCTTAAATATAGGCAAATTTATTACGTAAAGAAATCTCTTTAAAGAACCTTTATTTAACTACGAACATCTATTTCCAATTCTTTTGTATCTTGAACGGTATCGGAAATATAAATTTCTACAAAAAAAAAAGGTATATGTGACTGTATTCAATTTTGAAAGTTTTAAAAAATTGCAAAAAAAAATTTCATCTAAGTTATTATTGACCTGGATTTCGATCTTCAATGTTAAAATTTGAAATTTTGCCCCCAAAATAACACCCTTATTTTCACCCCCTGTATACCTATTGCATTTAAAAGCTTGTTTTGTCGGCATAATTGTCTTGTAGGCCTTCCTTCACACAGATACACACAGACAGACATTTTGAAAAATTTTCTAAAATTTATTTTTTCGGGTTCAGGGAGTCGTCAAACATCAAAACTTATTTTTTCGATTTTTTTTCGACCGCAATACTTTCTTGTTTACCAAGAAAGTAAAAATATAATTGTGTATTTTAGATACACAATTTTAGATTATTTTACTTTGTATTGTACCGTTTATTATTCAACTATTCCACCCTGGATGTAGCATTAACCAGCGATGTAGCATTTGAAATATTATCTCGTTTGAACTAAATATTTATATTAAACCACTATTGATTTACCCTGCTGTAGAATATAAATTCACCTTAATGCGATTAGCGATTGCGCAAGGGATATCACAAATTTTTAGAATTTTTACAAATATTTCGCGATTTTCAAGAAGATTTTGGAGGGCGGATGTAAAGTGGACACCAAACTATCTGGAGGCTCAATGATATAGGTAAAGCGGACACCGAAGGAATAAACACTATCTTAAGCGCGGGAATTCAAATGCTTTAACAAGTGCAAAATGATCCACGGAAACGTGAATGAAAAGATTCACAAGAATTGGTAGTGCGCATCAACGATGTGCTTGAATTAGCCCTAATTTTCGGATAAAACGTAGTGTCTTCTTCTATGTATGTTTCCAGCAAATAATCTATATATTTGTCAACTAATGTGTTATCTGGCTTGATGGCAAACAAGTCAAACGGGAAATAATCTTCAACCGGACTCAAATAGGTTAATCCCAAGGTGTATTTTAACGACCTTCCAACTGCAGAATTTTTTGTTTAAAATCATTAGAAAATCCCACACTCTTTATTTTTCTAAACCATGCTTGATGCAAATGAAAATGGCATCCGTTGATTGTTGTGAATGACCACGTATCACGCAACGCGGTATGAATCGTTATTTCAAAATTTATGAAGCCCTCTGGCAATTGAAATTCAAGGGCGTACAGTTCATGAATTTTCCAGACTAACATCCTAAACAACTTCGCATATGTTTGATGATGTTTACCCCATAAAATACAAAATGCCAAAGGGATGGTCAACAATTGAAAGAAATATGTTGTGTAACATGAAAACGTACCGTCCATGTAAATATAGCACATGTCACACAAAAAGCGATTATTCTTTTCGCAAGAGGGGTCTCCGTGTGGTTTTCGCAGCTTTTATTGAAAACTGAGACACAATTTCGCGAAGTGGTTAACCACTTGGTTAGGTATCTTCTTTAATCATCCCGAAACCTTTAAATTTGTTCCCGGATTTAAGAAACGGATTATTTTTATTTCACAATACCACTGCAAAATTTAAATTATTTTTGCATTTATTTGTATAAGCTGGCTTGAATTGTGAAAGAACACAAAAGAACATACAAGCACGTCAACAAAGTAATAGTGGCAGTACTGACAGTTGTAGTAGTCAGAAGGTGAACGACTCAAGGAATAAGCGGTAAAATGAAAATAGAAGCCAAGTTATTTTACGGAAAGACAGATAAAAACTGGAAAACTAAATTCAACCAGGGGTAAACAATGTTATAATGAAGGTTAAAACTAGAAAATAGCAACGCCAAAGTTATTTTTACGGAAAAGACACAAGATCAAAAACTGGAAAACTGAAAATTGCACACCCAGATGGGTATAACCAAATGTTCAACAACATATTATGTGTCAGACAATTGAGTTGTAGTCTTACTACTGTAACTAATTACTGACCACATTAGGGTATCAATTTTCTCAACGTATTTAAATATTAGAAAAGTTACGTCGTAGGATTTGAACCAGGTAAACTTTTTATTTATGTATTTAATGAAATTAACAATAATTTTTGATTACATATTTTGTCCACACTAGATACGAGATTCTTTAATTTAAATTGTGATTTCACCTTTCTCTATTTAAGTTTATGGAAAACCACCTTTTAATAATTAAGCTTACAATGGGTCATTAATATTTAAGACTGATTGTATGCTCAATTTATTGGTAATTGAAATAAACGTATGTTAAAATGGTTTGATAAAATTATTTTTGTAATTTGCTTCCATTTTGATTCTTTAATAGACATGTTAAGAAACGCGACGCCATCATCTCCGATGTCATTATAGCCTTTAATTCACGGAACATGTTACGAAAATTTTTAGGTTGGCAAAGCTTGATCCGAAATTATGTCATGCGTGTCACCCCTTACAAAATCTGTCAAAAGCAGGATGCCTTCAGTGAAAAACTTTGATGTGAGCAAATTCACGACCGTATTTTTGGCAATTTCACGTGTTTCTGAGGGCGTAGACGCAAGATTATATTGCTTATCTTCCATTTTCGTGTATTAGGAATTTTCAAGTGACGTCACAACGCGTGACATTGCCTGATGTTGGACAACTTTAACACCACGTTCTTATGGAATGTGATTGTTTTCTGACAATTTTATCGAAAATCGTAGGCAGTGAAAATGTTTTTGTGCTAATACTTGTAGATGAGGATTGTATTGATACAATTCACGAGAAATACGTGAATGAAGTGAACAATTATCCTACATAATATTGAAAAGTTCGTGCGATTTTTAGGTTAGTTTATTTACATTCAAGGTAATGCTCTTTTAATTGAACCTTATATCAAAATAGCACCACAAGCAGTTATTACAAATAAGTTCAATCATTTTTTGATAGTGTTAATAAAACTCAGATTTAATTATAATCACTTAAAGCCATTTTTTCTGGAAAGAAAACAGAGCGTACATTATTTACCAAACTTCACATGGGTTTTACTTTATTAAAAGAGGTAACAAATTTCTATTGCAATGTCGTAAGGGCACGAATACGTGTTGATAAAATCTAACCCAAGTATAATATACACTAATAATGGTCACTAATTAACTATGAAATATCTTAACACTCTATACTAACGCTACTATAAGTCAATTATCACGATTTTTTCGGGAGAAAACACTCAAAAATCACAGCAAAACACGTAGATTCCTATGAAACACTAACGCAAGTTGTCCAAGATCAACTACTAGAGGAGGAGCTTGTGACGTCAGAGTGACGTACTTGAAAATGCCTAATTAGGCATATAATAATAGAATATACCGATCACCGGTATATTCTAGTTTTTATCGTGCTTATCTTTTAATATCAAATTGGTTTTAGCAAACTGTAAGTTAGACCAATCGGTATTTTTGAACTGTAAGTTGGTTTTCGCAAGCCGTAAGTTATAATTTGATTGATTTGGTCGATTTATTGATTGCTTTGATTTGATCGCGCATGGTTTGAGATTGATTTGTTTAATAGATTTTGATTAATTGATCTGTTTGTTTGAATCGAGAGAAAGAGAAACGGTGGAAACGAGAGATGTGCACGATCTACCTCTATTACAGAAAACATTCGCTAGTTTAAAAATTTACCACTAGATGGCGCCACAGACAAACTCTAATTAGTCCTAGAAATATACCGCTAGGTGGCGCCACCTCTATTACAGAAAATATTTATTAGTTCATACACAACTAGGTGGCGACACAAACAAATTCAAATTTCGCGCCAAGGGGGCCACGACAGGAGGGCGCAGATCCTAACACAAGTTCCTATACCTGTCTTACAAGTTAGTATTAGAGCCTTATTATTATAACGCTATTTCCAGCCAAGGGGGCCACGACAAGAGGTCGCAGATAGTGACACAGGTTCCTATACATGTCTTACAAGTTAGCAATAGGGCCCCTTATTATTATAATACTACTTCCAGCCAAGGGGGCCTCGACAAGAGGACGCAGACCATAACACAAGTTCTTATACTTGTCTTACATGTTAGCATTAGGGCCCCTTTATTAGAATACTATTTACGGTTAAGGGGGCCACGAAGGCTGACCTCAAGGTAAAATAAGAATGTTGTTGTTGTTACTTAATTACTCATTTATTTTAAAGTAATTTTGCATTTATAATGTAGAAGATTGACTTCAAGGTGAAATCGCTTGATATAAATAAATACATGTTAACTTAAAAAAAACTTCCAAGGCCCACACTTCTATAATATATCAATAATACAGTTTAACTATTTTCATTCGTATTTAATTAACCAATTTTTAGACTTACCTTGTGTTATATTAATAGACATAAATAAGTACATGTTAATTTAAAAATTCAAAGGCCGGCCGCTTCTATAAAATATCAATAATACTGGGTCATTTCAAAATTTCACCCATTACAATGCATGAATCCTCCGCTTTATGTGGAAGGTGACTTTTTTTACAATCTCAAGGTCGTTATTCAGATATTGAAAAAAATTGAGCTACCTTACGTTATCTGTAATAATTTTAATAACATTTTTTAGGATAATTATGCAGCCTCGTTTATAATAAACTCATTACAAAAAATAAAATCACGCTGTAAAACGAAAACAATTATCCTGGACAGAATGACATTTAAGATTGGTGTTAGATAGATAGAAATAGACATAAACACTTTGTTAGTTAAAAAAAATCAAGACCATCTGCTTCTATCAATAATACGATTTAATCATTTTTTATTCATATTTAATTTTTAGTTTTACCTTACGCTACCTGTAATAATAATTTTACTAACATTTTTAGGATAATTATGCAATCTCTTTTATAATAAACTCATTACAAAAATTAAAATCACGCTGTAAACCAAACACAATTATCCTTGTCAAAATGATATTTAAACTTCACGTTAGATAGATAGAAATAAACATAAATGATTTAATCATTTTCATTCATATTCAATTTTTAGTCTTACGCTGTCTATACCTGCCTTACGAGGCTAGGGCCTCTTATTAGAATCCAAATTCAAATCAGAGGCTCAAACCCGAGTGCAAAATTCCTATACCTGTCTTACAAGCAAGCATTAGGGCCCCTTATTAGAATACAAAACATTCAAAAGGCCGAGCTCAAGGCCAACTCCAAGACCGGGCTTGAGGTCAACCTCAAGCTCAAAAATACGTCTCCCACGTGGGCGATCTTGGGAATTCCCAAGGTCAAAAAGTGAAAGGTAAGGTGTCCCAGGGGGCGGGTTTGTGTCACAAAAAAAGTGATGGCGCCTCGGTTCTGCTAATGTAGTACGTTTAAGATAATTTTTAATTTCACCTACATATTTTAAATTATTATAGTGCTGAGGTAAATTAATATATAATTTGTAAACCATTTTCTTCAAGGTGCAGAAAAAAACAGCAAAAAACCTAGATATACCAAAAGTTAAAACTAAAATTAAGACGTACCATTGTGCCTTTTTTTAATTATAAGACGCCAAAAGCTATTTAAACGGAAACCTTCGTATTGCCTATTTAAGTTATTAGGAAATATATATATATATATATATATATATATATATAGCTTCACGTTCTAAAAGAACATAATAATGAGTTTGTCTTGACATTAATTATTTATACTCTCGGGAAGATGATAATGGGTTTGAAACATCTTTAGTGTGGTTACCTGCACGTGTTAAAAAAGGAATTTCAAATTAATTCGTTGGCTGGAGTGCCTGAAGCGATGAAATTCGAACGAAACTTGGCAGAGAATTTCAAAAGGTTTAAAAATCAATTTGAAATATTCATGGTTGCAACAAGCGAAGTTATGTAAAATTGCAATCCTGTTAAATGTAATGGGTGAAGAGGCGTTGGACATTTATCAGAACTTGACAATTGAAAAAGAAAATCAAGATAAGTATGATGAAGTTATTAAAATATTTTATTCCAAAAAGGAATGTAACATATGAACGATTTGTGTTTAATCATCAAAATCAAAAAAGGAAGGTGAACCCTTTGATTCGTTCTTACAAGATATAAAAAACTTAATCAAGACATGTGAATATGGAGAACAGCAGAAAGAGAAATTAAAAGACACAATTGCTATAGGAATTGCAGAAAAGATACAGGAAAAATTGTTATACATCTAAGATCTATATGTTATGTACTACCATTAACAAGCATGTTGCAGGTTCTACTGCCGTGTTGCCACATTATATAACAAAAATACTCCTAATGCCATGGTTAATTAGGATTTGTAACATTAGTCATAAAAGCAGCACCAACATAAGCACTGCTTTTTCTTTATGGTAATGTCTAGCAGGTGTAATAACATTATTAATATCTTTAAGTGAATACGCGTTAGATTTTTAGTGATTGCTCGATGCAATATTTAATTGATTAAGGATCTAGTGAGTCTTTACTAAAATTGTATTCCCTAGTTGGCTTTATACGTTTATCAAACTGTTATATTAACCCTCTATTGCATGAATTTTTCAAACATTTCTGAATTACTTGAAAAAAATACTACAGCTTACTTACACCTTAAGGAACAATGTGTGGTAACTGAAATTCAACCTTTATACCTCTCACCAAAGCCATACAGAATACATATATTGTTCCCGAACGGTCACATTATGTATACAAGCAACTGAGTGGTTATCATAAGTAAATGAATAAATACATGAATATACAAAATCAGTCTTTAGCATGAAAATCTTTGAAACAGTTGCTTATTGAATGAAAACATAAGTGAACATTACATTTTTCACACTTCACTCTAGATTTTCCACCATAGTTGTTCTTCTTACATTTTTATCTTTCTTCTGTCCAACACGGCTACTGATACATGCGGTTCTGCTGAACAAACTGATTGAAGCCTGATTTGCGCATTTCTTCGGCCAATAACGATATTGATTCCATTCGCTTTCCAACCCGAGTTTTGATCCTTCTGTCAAGCAGCCAAGCATTCAACACCACTACATTCAGAATATGATAGAAGTGAGTCTTGGAGATCAACTCCACCCATGTATCTATTATACTCTTCACTATATCTGGCCTTTTAATATTCTTCTTCTCACGTTCCCTTTGAAAGTACCTCTTGGCATTACTAACTGGTTGTGTACCACAATAATTCGATATTAGAGACTACCCGGTTGTCAACTCATTGGACAGCATGGATATCGATAAAATCAAATGTCACTGTTTGTTCTTGAATACTGCCTCTCGCCATTTTCTTCATTTGCTTTGGAGTTATTGCACTGAAATTCGGCAACCTATTAGTGTGTTTTACGCTTTGCGAGATATGAAACGAGAGGAAGGTTTGAGAAATAATTGTCATAATACAATTTGTGTTGAATATACGAAGGTATGATTCCACTCATCCTCGATTACTGCCTCTCCACAGCATAGTTCAAAATTATAAGACACTCTTGCGCATTCGACTGAAAGTACGCACATTTTATAGAATTTTAGAATTGTAAGTTTTAGCCTTGAGTGCCCTTTGAAGGGTATTATTTGCTCATCGCATGATAGAGATTCCGTTAACGGTATTTTCAAACAAGCTTGTATATGTATTATAATGGGCATAATTTATGTGTACTTAGAGTATTAGTTGTATTGTCACTGAAGGGCAGGAATTTTTTGATAGTTTCGAAACGATTGATCGTCATTACATCAGCAATTTGTCCAATTCGAGTATTTGGTGACCAATATCGTCGTGTACTGTGTTGTCTTACAAGTGACATCCAGTAAAGTATTCCTATGAATTGTTTTATTTCATCAGGACATGTTGTGATAGCTTATTTGGCTGACACTGCACTATACATACAGGTCTGACGTACAATTTCGATAATAAAGTCCTCGGATAAGAAATGACTGAATAATTTGTATGGTGTAATCAGTTGCAATATTTCATTTGGTAACATCGTGTTACCGTCAAACGTGACTTCATTTGCACTGAGTTTTGTTGTTTTTTTCAGTGTGATGCCGGTCGACTTTTTGTTGCATTCTGTTCCCATTGGGGAGCACACATACACTATAAAGGGGATTGTGTATCAATGGTACTAATGTTTATACCCCCTATCAACCGGTAATAGTGTTCAGTTAGCATATTTTCATGACTGCGATAATTTTATTTCAGTTTCACTCACCGTGCAAAAGCAGGAAAACCGCTCAAAAATAAGAATGGTTTGAGGTTATAATCCCATGCGCGAGCCTCCAAAGACAAATCTGTAATTGCTCTGCCGCGCCATCTATCGTACTGTAGGCAGAACACAGAAGAAATTAATGTTCCCGAAGGGGACCAGTATGCATTAGAAGCCTGTATGTCACATAGGAATTTACTGGAAAAATCTAGAACACTGGAACTGTGGCAGGATCGGTAACAAACAAAATACACCCACGTACCACACAAAATTAAAAAACACCGAACGCGTTTCGATAACTACACTATCATCATCAGCGGTCGACTAGGGCGGACTAAAGAAACTTTCTAACATATATACCATCAGCGAGTAACGCTTCGTTGCTAATCTGGTGAAAGTGGAAGTTACGAAAGTTTAATGAGTTCTGAGTAGCCTAAAGGTCCTCGATCATCATTATTCATTAGAATTTGTTTGTTTTTGAAGATCTCTAAACTTTCATAACAATCAAGTTCGTGCTTATTACTAACATGTTTGATTAATGATACCTCATTTAATACACGATTTTTATCAAACATATGTAGGGCTACGGCTGACTTGTCCCAACGTTTATATTTTATATGAGCTAATTGTTCTTTAAAGCAATTTTGATAGGTCATTTAGTTTGGCCCACAATATTTGTTCACAATTTTACAATTAATCTTATAAATTCCCGACCTATCCTGCTTATCCACTTTATCTTTTGGATTGCCTAAAAGAGTTTGCAAATTATTATCTGAAGTAGTAACTGTTTTCAAATTAATTTTGGAAAAGATTTTAGGTAGACCTTTTGTATAAGCAGGATAGTTTGGTAACTAAAATGATTACTTCAACTAGGAAGGTTTTATTAGTATGCAAAAGAGTTGTGGATGACACTCTTAGGTTTCGACTAACGGTATCCTATCCGGTGCTACCTAGAATGTATGGCTTGTCTAAGGTTCATAAACCAGGTAATGCTATGCGACCCATTGTTTCTGGTATTAATTCACCTACTTATCTGCTGTCCAAACGGTTATCTAGTAAATTTCATAACCTCTCCTACCAACAGCCCAACTTCAGTGTGGCAAATTCGTATGAATTTATTGATAAAATTAAAAACATTGAACTTACAGAAAATGAAATTTTAGTGTAATTCGACGTTTGTTCACTGTTTCCGAGCGTTCCAATAGATCAAACCTTAGTTTATTTAGTGTTTTAAAACAAAACCACTTGGACGATAGAGAAGTAGAAGATTTTTTTAAATTAACAGATTTGTGTATGAAACAAACCTTTTCAAAATTAACCATCAATTTTTCCAGCAAGAACATGGTACGACAATGGGCAATAGCTTATCTCCGTTTATAGCTAATCTATTCATGGGTAAATTTGACACGGACTTAAAACGCAATTTGCCTTATTTTCATAGAGTTTGGATTAGATGCGTGGATGATGTGTTTGCCATCCTTAATACTAACGTTTGTAGCGTTGAGAACTTTGTAGAAACTTTAAATTCTAAATTTCCAACAATCAAATTTACCTATGTAAGGAAAATAACACTAAAAGATTCATAACCAATGACTCAGATCACTGTAGACAGCATAAACTCGCGGCTTTTAGCTTTTTGGTTCATAGATTGCTTAATTTTCCTCTTTCAGTTCAAAAGTATAAAGAATTGCGCACTATTAAAGGAATTGCTGCATACAGTGTGTTTTCAGATGAAGTGGTTATGAATATAGTTAGGAAACAAACACATAGGATGAGGGTTAAGAACGTAATTACATTACGTAACGCTAGAGAACAAATAGAAACAAAGTATGTAAAGTTACCAAACTATCCTGCTTATACAAAAGGTCTACCTAAAATCTTTTCCAAAATTAATTTGAAAACAGTTACTACTTCAGATAATAATTTGCAAACTCTTTTAGGCAATCCAAAAGATAAAGTGGATAAGCAGGATAGGTCGGGAATTTATAAGATTAATTGTAAAAATTGTGAAGAAATATATGTGGGGCAAACTAAACGACCTAATAAGCACGAACTTGATTGCTATGAAAGTTTAAAGATCTTCAAAAACAAACAAATTCTAATGAATAATGGTGATCAAGGACCTTTAGGCTACTCAGAACTCATTAAATTTTCACTTTCACCAGATTAGCAACGAAGCGTTACTCGCTGATGGTATATATATGTTAGAAATGTTTTTTAGTCCGCCCTAGTCGATCGCTGATGATGATAGCGTAGCTATCGAAACGCGTTCGGTGTTTTTTAATTTTGTGTGGTATGTGGTGTATTTTGTGTGTTTTAGGAATTTACTGTTGGTTTATTTCGCCTTGTGATCTCAAATGGGAACCATATGAAATAGAGGGTTAATAGCAGGCTTATGTTTCCGTTTTCACCTTTTCATAAATTTGTTATAACAATTTTATAACATTTTACCACTACTGAGGATGATAGCTGTAAGTGTTATGGAAACGTATAGTATATAAATATAAAAATACACCGTTTAAATCCAGAAGACAAGTATTTTAATAGTAACTTTGAATATTTACACATTTAGAAACAGAAATAGAAAAACTAGATTCATTAGAAGCTTTAGTAATTAATAAGAGAAAATACTCAGGTTAGTTATTAAACTAGATGCATGCAATTCTTAATAACAAGTTAAATATTGTATAAAAACAATGTATTATGAGTAAGTTTAGTTTAAATACTCAATATGATGATGTTTTATTTCTACTCATGACCAATGATTTCTCAGAGTTTCTCTTAGTTAATAATTGTTTGTTTTCTTTTAATGTAGATACTGTATTATAATTAGCACTCCATGTTAGAGACAAGTAAATCACAATCCAGGAATTGTAAGAGCAATGATTTATTTAATTGTACCTACATTGCATGGTTAGGGAAAATTGGTTATCCAGTATAGAATCATTATTTTAAAAATACTTTTAACCCAATAATGAATAATAAAATAATTTGGTTAAAAGTATTTTTTTTATTCTTTTGAAAATTTTTTTAACATTAAACCTTGTTCTCTTCCATGGTCACCTTGTCCATTGCGATACAGAAGATGTACATAATGAAGCATGTAACATTTTCTAGGTTCTATTTTATACAATTGCATGGGGATTTAATAGTAATGCATTATACTACTGTTAAGTATAATAAATTAATCACATTAGAAGAAAACGAGGTAGTTAATTCTGTCACATCATAATGACCAAATTTATGAATCATGCAAATTCCCTGACATAAAGGTTACCACTAATTTTAATTATTGGATCACTTAAAAATCTACTTAAAAATTAATATCTAATTAAAAATGAATGCATTTATACTTTCACATCCTACGACCCACTTGCACATACTTTTGTCACATTTTAACAAAAACTTAGAAAAATAAAAGTCAATTTAACAGTTAATTAATAATTTATGTACAGTGTATAAAAAATACAAGCTTATATGATAGTAATTTTAACAAATACTGAAGGCTTAAACATAAAAATAATTGTAAACTTTTAAGTAACAATATTATAATCTATGACAGGTCACAGTCTTACAAGTTAACACGTTATCAGAATGTACAAATTAAACAACTAACCTAGATCTTCAAATTAAACACCATATTTAAAAATTGTTCATAATGAATTGTAATAACACCATCTTGATCTGTATCATAAGCACGGAACGCATGAGTGAGGGTCTGTAAATAATAAAAGATTAAATATTATTCAAATATTAAATGTACGATAAACTTACATATAAAACAACAGAGCATTGAATAAAATCATCAAATAATATTGTGCCATGACCATGACGGTCAAATTTCCTAACTAATGTAGCTATTAATCCATCTGATAAACGATATCCGAATGATTTTAGGGCATTTGCTAATTCATGTCTGTCTATATTTCCAGAATTATCTCTATCGAAGGAGCGAAAGCATTTTTGCCAATCTGTTACATATCTCCATAAGGCACCAAAATCTTCAAAATTTATACTTCCACGACTCTGTCTATCAAACATACCTAAAACACAGTAATGCATTAATGAATACAATATTATTAACGTAATTTAAAATAGGATATAAGAAAAGTTTCTTAACATATAAGAATATATTTTTTTCAATTGAAAATTATTTTTTTTTATAAATATGGCATGTGTAGACCAAGAAGCACTGAGTTAGTGTAGGTGGGGAGATGACATCAAGAAAAGAAAGGCATCATCTCCGCCTTATTGGTATTTCCGTTGAAAAGTTCGTTGTATTTTAACAAATTAATGCATAACTATAAAAAATTACGTTATGTGAGCTACGTGGATGTGGTAGTATACGCGGGCTAGATGAGAAACCAGCAGATGTAACATTTTTAAGGTTAATTATTTGCATTGACATGTTATTCACAGGTATTCAGTGTGATTATGTGATATTACATTAAATTACTAATAATTTCAAATTAGGTTATGTGCAAGCAGTTACTTGAACATAGTATTACTTACATAAAACTAAAAATATACGGAGCATTGAGTTGTAGTTTTCACAGGAAATAAATATATACATATTTCAATTGAAATTTATTTATTAAAAATTATTAATTTAGAGGTAGAAATAGCAATTTATTTAAATTTCCATGCACAAAAACTTCGATAAACGGCCATTTGTGTATGACAATAAGCCTCGCCTAGTATAACTCTGTTGCTTGCATAATTTAAAGGTACTGTTTTCTCTTCCTATACTAAACTCAATGCCAAAAAGTTACTTACACGTTTTATGGCGCCAAATTCAAACAATTCGTCAAGGTAAATAATTATTTTCTCCGGGGGCGCAAAACGGCGCATAATTAGCGCTTAATTACTGCATAAGAAAAAAATGTGAAGTAAGTCGTATCAATGCGATTATGCAATAATTTTTATCGTATAAAGACGTCACATTCTAGGGTCACTGCGTAAAATGGCGTCCAATTATTGTATAAGAAATGATTTATCGAAAAGTTCGCGGCTCTCTAAAGTTAGCCGTGTTTATAGAATTTTATTATTTCCTATTAGGGCGCAAAATTAATTTTAACGGCGCGTTATTATACACGTTTAAATCACATTACTCAAAAATGACTACATTAATACACTACATTTTTGTGCTATCATATTTTCGGAAATTTGTTTGATGACGCCATCATATTTTAAGTAATGTTGGCAGCACTGAACGTCAACGTGCCGCCGGCATGGGTCTCAAAAACGGAATTTCTGGATCATTTTAAGGATTAGAAAGTTAAGTATTTCCGGCGGAAGCAGAAAAACATTTTCATCGTCTTCCTAAAGAGGTATAGTAGGTATAGAATTTTGTACATTAAATATGCAATATTTATAATATTAAGTAAATAACTATTAATTGATTAAGTGAATTGCTGCTGCACTTTTTACGTGAAACAAAACAGATCAGTCCAAAAATAGTGGCAACTTGATAATTATTTAGAAAATTGAGAAAAAAAGCTGCCAAAAAATATTTCATAGTATTGCATTGTGTTTCCATTGGTGCTACGTGACAAGGTTTCTATGTATGCATTGGTTTCCAAAAATCGAACCTGCAGTCTCTAAATTTTGTATAACCAGACTTTGTTACCGCCAATTTTTTATTATTAAAGGTTGTAAAAATAAAATTCATACACTTACATTACGATCTATTTGGATTTCGCAAATAAAAAATATTTTGAGTTTTCGGGGAGGGGTTGTCGATATTGACTAAGCAACCTATTCCAGTTTAAAATAACAGCCCCTTTGTAATAAACCACCTGTCATCAACACTGCACAACAGAGTAGCTTAACATGAAAAAAACTAATACTTTACAATTTTGCTATTTGGTTTATGAACCTACAAGTGTGCTTAAAATGGAAAAAATTACTATTTGATAATAAAATATTATTAGTCGATGTAGTGCTAAGGTCAGTACTATATTCGCGGCTCAGGAGTAAGCCAGTTTTAACGACAATCTTTTTTTGTTCTCGCTTACGCTAATAATAATTGTATGTGGAAGTGAGTAGAGATAGAGATGTTGAGGGTTCTGTTGCGAACGTTGTACTTGAAGGGGTGTGTGTTTGTGGGAGCAAGATGGAACGTTTCGGCAAGCTTTTTGACGAGACAAAATTCTCTGATAAGTTTTAATAGCCTAAAAAATTTAAATTCAAGGTCTTCTTATGTACGAGGTGATATCGAAACAGAAACAAAACCTAACATTTAATACAGGAAAAGGCAACGTGTTTCTATTCCCTTTCCAAGGGAGAGTGTGGGCTGCTTTAGCTTCCAAGCTCCTTTGGCTGCAGAGATGGATTCCCAACATACACACATACATCAAGTATGTATATGCATAGGTGGGATTAAGGATCGGTGCGGTCATGATCAAATAGGAAGGAACTGAGTTAGGGCTCTGAGGAGGAGTCTACTACCCCAGCATTCACTTAAATAGCTAATATGATGTGCGTGTACGAGTGATCATGTCGCTATAAGTCTATGAGGGAAATCATCTGAAAAAACTCACAAGGTGAACAGTAACGGGAATCGAACACATTTACTTCCCGAATTCTAAGCAGATTGTGTAACCACTAGCTCGGTTTTAAATACAGCCTTGATTTTAATAAATAGAACATGAACAGGAACCGTCATTATGTCATTAAATAAATGTAAATGAAATTGAGTATATTCTATTAAATTGTATGTTAAACCAACGAGTACATTATTCAAGGAGAAAAAGTCGTTAATAAATTTTCTCATTGGCAGAGTGTATGTAATGTTTATTGCTTCCTTACAGCAAAAAAAAATTGCAAACGTGTATACGTTTTCAATATATACTCGAGGTATCTAGTAGGTACATATTGAATCTTGCTTCCTCTTGAAATGTCCAGTTGGCGCATTGGTGGTGGTGTATATTTGGTTATTTCGTGTTTATTAGTCATCTTAACATCAGTAGTGCGAGTTTCGTATTTTTAATTCTAAAAACATGCAGAATTAATATCAGTAGATATAGTCTGTAAAACCTAACATTTTCGGTTTCGGATTAGCGCTCTATTTAACACGACAAAAATATATATATATATATATATATATATATATATATATATATATATATATATATATATATATATATATATAGACACACACACACACACACACACACACACACACACACACACACCACACACACACACACACACACCACACTATTGCCGTTTCTTCTTAGCTGATTTCAACAAGTATATGAAGTTTGAGTATTCGTCATAACAACCGTCAATAATATAACCATGCGTTTGTCTTAAACTTCTGCAATTCTGCGATTAAACTTGTTATTAAAGTTGAAAAGTGATAAGAAGCGTATGGTTGCTTATTTCATTTCTTTCTAGACCTGACGAGTATGTTATGACGAATACTTTCAAGGTAGTGTGTTAATTCAGATAACTATGATGTTCTTGCTTATTGATCTTGAAATTATGTAGGATTAAAACAATATTTTATCAAAATATATAGTATTATCCAACTTGAAAATGAATTTTGCGACTATATGTATTATTTAGCAACACATCACGACAACGCACATATACAACATCGTTTTGTTCGCAATTCATTTGTTCTTAGCTGATCACTTTGTATTTTTATTGCATATTTTCATACTTACTTAATTTGTACCTATGTAAATAAAATAGCAGTTGCTTATGTATCTGAAATTTACCGCAAGTACTGCTGCCTGTATTTGTTAATATAACATGACAAAGGAATAAGAACGTTATGTGTTGGCTACATCAGATTTCACAGCACGCGCGAAGTATTTGTTTGTGTTAGAAAATAAGTAGGTAGAATTGAAAAGCGTTTGATTTCTTTTGATTGAATCTTGAAATTTTGTGATTTATACACAAATTTTATCAAAAAATTAGTATTAGTCCCACTTGATGCACATGCACTTTGTAAATGGTGCAACACATACGACAAGCGCGCAATAGCAATTTTTTTCGCTAAATGTCAAACTGGCTAGTGTCCGATCGGCTCGTGGTCACGGTTCACATCCAACCGGCTCGTCCCAAATCAGTCAACGCCCAACCGGTTGTTGCCTGATTGGATTTGGGTACAAACGTCCTAAATCGGTATTGAAGTGGCTCTCAAACTTACGTCATTTAAAGAATAGGCTTTACTGAAAAGGAGACTTTGGCTAAAAAGTTGAAATGCTCGTATTTTTAAGCTCACAAATCGCCTATTATTTTATTCCAAAACAGTTTCTTTTATTTTAAGCTCTCTCTCTCTCGTGCGTTCAGATACGGGGTAGACTTAGCGGAAAAGTTAAAAGTCAACATCAAAAATAAAAACTGTCATTTTTTTTTACCGTACAAATTGGTACACCTTTATTTTAAAGTGGTAGTGGGTGCGCGAGGGGGTGGCTGAGTTGGTGTCGGTCTAGCCCTTTCACAAAAAAAAAAAAAATTAAATTCCAGTCCACAGTGATTCAGCTCAAATCTTTTTATTTTTTTAAATACGAATCAAATAACTTTTTAATTAGGCGTTTTCATTTTTGGTAAAGCGGGAGGGGGGGGGGAGGTAAGGGTTTAAAAAAATTAAATTCCAGTCCAGTGATGAGCTCAATTTTTTTTTAAAATACGAATCAAATAACTTTTTAATTAGGCGTTTTTATTTTTGTTAAAACGGGGGAGGGGGCAAGGTAAGGGTTTAAAACTTTATGCAAAGTGTGTAGTTTACCGCTACTTACCTTATAATGGGAATAAAATTTGTTCAATTTTTGTTATGAGTATTTTTAATGCATAATAACCGTTTAGGAAATATTGTGTACAACCGTTGCCTAGTAACTAAAAATCACAAGATACGTATTTTATCCTGTTAAAAAAATTCTCTTTAATTCTTTGATAAATGATATTTCCAATATACATACAATAACACGGTGGATTTTTTAACTTGTGAATCACAAAAAATAAAATTGCAGGATTTTCTGAATTAAGTGAAGGAACGGTCCATCTATTTGTAGAAGCTTTGATTAGTAAGCAATTGTTATTTATTTTTTGTCCTGGTACAAAAAGTTGACCAAATATCAGGTTCGTGTGAATGATGTTCATGGGATCTCATTAGTTCAGTAAATAAATTTCAAAATTTTCGCATGTTCATCACAAACGTTTTCAATTGTAAGCAAGTATTAATATACAATATAATTTGGATTTTTACTTTAAGCAAGTGTAGGGTTATGTAAATGTGTTGAGTGATTATCTTCTATGAACAAAATTTTGCCGTCGCCGGTGGCGCCATCTGCCTTTACATTATTTCTGCCACTTTGAATCACATTTATAGAGGTAACATCCTATTATTAGTTAAAGACTATAAGGCAGTATTTTATTTCACTAAAACGTAGCATACTCATTGTGCATAAAATAGAAATGTGTGATACTGATGCGACATAAATAAGGGGTTCCCCAACAAACAGTGTACTGCAAATAAAGGACTGATATAAAGGTGCGTGGAGAAAAAAATTACATTTTATTCATACATACGTTTTCGGGACTCGGAGGATTGGACTCTCCAAATGAAACAAATAACTATATTATTTTCCGTTAAAAAGAGGCGTTTACATTGTCATAATCACAATACTTCAATTAAAGCAAGAATTTACAGAATCGCGGCTTTTTGGTAAAGCGTAAACGAGCACAATAGCTTCTGTAGTGGTGTCTAATAGACTTATATAAAGAAACAATTTCTCCCATTTAATTAATTTTAATTATCTTTTAAAGGCCATATTGCACAAATGTAAAGTGATCCGGTGTTCCATTTGATTACGCGGATTATTGACTAATTAGCTGACTTTTGTGCTAAATCATATTGTATCACTCAATTTACATTTGTGCAATCAATCCTTAATGAGACCATAATGAATACATATTTTTTAGTATATACTGTATATAAAAAATTGTAACGGATCAAAAAACTTTTCATTTAAATTTGGCGCTAAAAGCATCACTCATGTATATATCCGCAGGATTGATTATTAAGAATGAAGCCCAAATTTAAAACAAACAATTATATAGAATTTTTTCATTATTACAAACATGATGAAGGATGTTTTGGACTTTGTTGTCTTTACCAATATTGCATAAATAGAAGTAAAAGCAATATGGCGCCCATTGAAAATAAACTTTTCTTACCGGCGCTATAACACAGTATGTCTGCTAATTATTTCATTTACTATACATCTTTAGCGCCATTATATGTGTGTAGAAGTCTTGTGTACATAAAACTAAATATAACGTGTAATAAATTCTTAGGTTAGGTTTACATACCTATCATTAAACGTACTGTTTCAGGATTAAAAGGGCTCCAACTACCATTTGATAATGCAACTTGTAATTCATCTGCTGTTATATAGCCACTTCGGTCTCTATCAATTCTATAAATACAGCCAAATTATAATAAACACGGTTTTACATTTAGGTTGTGTGATAATAAAACTTACCTTGAAAATACATCCCATAAAAACTGCCTGCTTGGCATAGCCTCCATATTTGTATTTACTTTTTTATATAAAATAAAATACCTAAAATCGATATTAAATTGATGTAAGAAAATGCAACAATTGAAGAGCGTCACGTGGTTAACCTTTGACGAGCCTCTTGTGACTAACCCACTATTGCTCCCCGCAACAAATGGTATTTAACCTCCCACTTTTATTACGTCACTAGGAAAGTGGAATTCTCAGTAATAAAATGACACAAAATTCCGCAATGTTATTATATTCACCTTTTGACTGTTTATCACATTATCATAATCACATGATTCATCTAAATTTGATACCTTATATTACATGATAATAGATTAGATATAAATGTTGTGTCTATTATACCGCAATCAGCCATGTTATTGTAATGACGTACATTTGTTGTGTTTACTAACTCATTGCTATTTTTATTGATAAGGTGATCCGATTGTACACTAAAATTAGAAACATTGCGAAACACATGCGTTTGTTATATTTCCCGAAATATACAGTTTTGTGAACTAACTTGTAACTTCTATAACTTATTCCTTATTAGTTAATAAACGGACCTTGTCGAATGATAACGTTATCATAATTCATTTTTATTGTGCTAATTCCATTCACGTGCTAATGTTTTCGCTTCTTATGTTACAGTTAGTTCATCATTTAAATTGTACATGATACACTCCATTAATCAAGTTAAATCAAAATTATGATTACAATTTACCATTACCGTGGCTTTCATCGATTCGTACAACTAGACAATACGCAAATTCATTGTAGGGCAATACCCTCAATTATTGTTATATAGGCATCTCAACCTAAGGAAAGTAACCGTTTGTCAAGTAAAAGTTTAGCAATTAAAAAATTTAGAATAACTGCTTCAGGCGTTTTACAAATTAAAAACCGATTGCTCACATTAATTTTATTGGTTATTTCTTTTTAATTTGAAAAATCAACATCCCACATATAATTGAAATATAATTTTTTGGGTGTTAAATCCAGTATTTTATTTATTTTTTATACAGCGTGTCCAAGATTCGAATGAACAGCATGGGGATATCTGTAACGGACGGTAAGGGGTACATTATCGGTTCCAAAAGTTAGCCAATATTGAGGTTATTTTTATGGCGTTTATCAATTCCAAATGCATTTAATAGTTTTAGAGATAGTTGAAAAGAACTGAATTTTGAAAGTTTTTGATCTCTTTTTTCTGGAAATATTAAAAAATGGAAAGCACTTTTCCATTGCCACTTTTTCTGATCTATTAGACGACGTTAAAATTTTGTGCGACGTTTCGTTTCTGAGCAACCATCATCAACTTTGTTTTTTTAAAGAGGCGAAAAAATGTGATAGCATTTTCTTGTAGTTTTTTTATTACAAATTCACTCATATAGCACATGCGTATGTTATTTACATGTTTTACAGAACAAAAGCCATTTTATTAGTACCCATCTTTTATTTATTCCTCATGTAGCCATTTAAGACAGCATTTTTAACCCTTAATTTGGCAAAGCTTGATCGGATAATTTTTTTAATAAAAATATTATAGGGATAATGAGATTGAGTGTATAGAAGTAGGCATGTACCATTTTCTTTAGTGATTTTTTTGAAATAAGCGTAATATGGGTTGTATCCTATAAGATACATTGTCAAATATATATGCACTAGAAGAAAATTTGTTATGTCTACTGGAGGATACATTTTTAGATTTTTAGGGATACAAAACGCTCGCATTTATTTTACAAAAGAACACATTTAATGCAAAAATACAAACTAAAAATAGACTCTTCAAACAAAAACTTTAAAATAAGGTATTTTCGAACACAGTAAGAATACATTTACGTTTGGTGAAAACTATAGAAACCGTTTCGATCCTTCACTAAACACAATCTAGTCAAGCATTTTGTGCATTCCCAGTGCGTTTCTCCTTTACTGCAATAACGACATCGGCCTTTTGTTCCGTACACAGGAAAATGATCCACTTTGTCATACCTCACATCGTTTGTGGGTCTGGGTACTATCAAAGTTCTTATTTTCTTCTTACATTCTAGATCTCTAACAGGTGCACGTTTTTTATTAATTCTTTCACTTTGTTTTAGAGACCGAGGAATATCTAGTCTAAATTCATTTAGACCAATCACTTTGAAGTCCTCTTGTAGCAGCTGCTTCTCTCTTCTGTATAACAGCCATGCATTATTCAAGGCTATATCTAAAACCTGGGCAAAAATTGATAGAGATAGATACCATCGTCGAGTCTTCAGTGGAATTCGATAGAGACTTATCAGCATGTTCATAAGATCTACACCGCCTATGTGTGCGTTATAATGCTTCACGATGGTGGGACATGTAACGTCAATTTTTGCTTTATGGATTTTGTCATATCGTTTAATTGTCAATACAGGTTTTGACGAAATGTATGTGCTTCCTAAAATGACGGCTTTATTGTCAATCCACTTGACAATACTTATTTTATTAGTATTATCATTCATCGTTGTAAATGACCCACGGCCTTTCTTTTTTAACTGTTTATCCTCTTCTAATTTACAATTTTTCAGACGGTTTAACCGTATCGTCCCTAATGACAAAATACCATAGTAATGACGAAGAATATAGAATAAATCCAAATTACTAAAAAAATTATCGCAGTAAATTGTAGAGAGGGTTGGACTTTTCATAGTTTGGGCTAATCCTGAAACAACTTTCGATCCTAGTCCTAGAGGAGCTTCTATGGTGTTAAAGTTATGTTGCCTGAATGTGTCATCACCACCGTAGACAATAAAGTCATACACTATGTCACATATCCCGGCTCTTACAAAAATTTTAAAACCCCACTTTTTGGGCTTGGATTTTATATATTGTCTTCTAGAGCCCGCTTTCTTACCCGTGTAGGGAACTATCATTTCGTCGACACTTTGTCGACGTTCTTCCTCAATTTTGTTACAGTTTCTCCTTAGTATGTCCAACACTGGCCTTATCCGGTAATATTTGTCATCAGTGATATGATTATTATTAGCAAAATGGATGTAGCGCCGAATTTGTTGGTATCGCTTGAGAGCCATAGTTTCAGATATTTCCGTAAATCGGAAAGAAGGCTTCCAGTAATTTAAATAGGATGGTAGGCTGGCTATTCCCATTATAATTTGTATGGCTATAAAATCTCGTATTTCCTCTTTTATAACATGTACTGATCTGCCAGTTTGTTGAACAGAATACAAGTTTGTGTTTTCAACAATTAGCATAACCAAATCATTGGAAAAAAATATCTTGAAGTATTCATAAGGCGATTTCACCCTAATAGGAATAGTAAAATTATTCTCGGGGATATTCACCGGGAACTCGAAATCATCTTTGCACCACACGTATTCAGTAATGGGCTCTACCTTTTTCTTTTTCTTTGAAGCCCTTTTATTGTTCTCCTTTGCAGTCGTTTCCGTAGTTTGCAGAATTTCTTCAACTTGTGTGTTTTGCTCGTTGTACATAGTACGTTGAGATCTGGTTTTGTGTGGAGTGAGGATGGACTTTGGTGTTTCTATGTTGCTTGAGAAAATTTCTTTCATGGGTGTTCGTGGAGTACATGGTCCAACTTCTCCCTCTGAAGCACTATCTGTGCCTGACAAATTTTCAAAAATCATTTCAACGTCAGAAGGTAGGCTTGGAGCTTCAGAACTTTATTCATCACTTAAATCTGATTGGATTACATTTTCAGCATCGTCTTCGTCGCTGCTAGAGTCTAGATCTGATGTTGGAGGCGGTAGTAATGCCATGATTCTCTCTGCTCTTGATGACATTTTACTGTACTTTTTTTTCTGAAGCAATATTTATTACTCAGTAAAATATATTTTGCATTGATAAGGTTATAAAACAAACAAAATTCTATTTACTGCATTTAAAACTTGATCACAGCGTACCAAAATACCGAAATTTTAAGGTACTCAGACTTAATATTGTGGGCCATTGGATACGTAACACGCAAAACATGAATTCATAGAGCGTTATTAATGTGGACTACAAGATACATAACCAATAAAATGTAGTTCTCTAGGGTATTGATTATGTGGACTATGAGATACGTAAAACAAAATCAACTTTTTCAGAGCGAAGCGGTTTCAAAAATTACGTAATATTTATGTTAGAATATCAATTGAACATTATAGTTACACGTATACATATCTGTATGAACAAAAATTCATTACATACGGAGTTATTTGTAATTACTTACGTAGAACTGGGAAACTGAGTCACTGCTATCTGCCATTTTGTACACCAACTAATCTATTTCACACAGATATGCATAGATGGCAATAGTGATACTAGTTTTGGATAACAATGATATGAGTGACTTCAGATAAACAGAGAAATGGATGTAAATGAAGGCAGTTGAATAAATTTAAATATGTATATATGATTAAAAATTATTGTTAATTTTATTAAATACATAAATAAAAAGTTTACCTCGAGTAGGATTCGAACCTATGACCTGTACTTTGCTAGAGTACCGCGCTACCAACTGCGCCACCAAGGTTCAAGCCCCAATCGATGCAAATTTTGTCTTTATGTATGTAGTACAGGTCATAGGTTCGAATCCTACTCGAGGTAAACTTTTTATTTATGTATTTAATAAAATTAACAATAATTTTTAATTACATATTTACCTTTGAACTTATTCGTTCATAACAAAAACTTATAATAATTTAATATTAGTCAAATTGCTTTGGTATGTGTGAATCCTTGCGATATTGCAGGCTCATATTCCATTAATATAAGTAATTTGACTGTAATCTCATTATATTTAGAATTAACATCAGTTCTACATACATAAAGACAAAATTTGCATCGATTGGGGCTTGAACCTTGGTGGCGCAGTTGGTAGCGCGGTACTCTAGCAAAGTACAGGTCATAGGTTCGAATCCTACTCGAGGTAAACTTTTTATTTATGTATTTAATAAAATTAACAATAATTTTTAATTACATATTTACCTTTGAACTTATTCGTTCATAACAAAAACTTATAATAATTTAATATTAGTCAAATTGCTTTGGTATGTGTGAATCCTTGCGATATTGCAGGCTCACATTCCATTAATATAAGTAATTTGACTGTAATCTCATTATATTTAGAATTAACATCAGTTCTACATACATAAAGACAAAATTTGCATCGATTGGGGCTTGAACCTTGGTGGCGCAGTTGGTAGCGCGGTACTCTAGCAAAGTACAGGTCATAGGTTCGAATCCTACTCGAGGTAAACTTTTTATTTATGTATTTAATAAAATTAACAATAATTTTTAATTACATATTTACCTTTGAACTTATTCGTTCACAACAAAAACTTATAATAATGTATATATGATGTATACTATAGGATACAAAAACCTATTAAGGGTTAAATAGACATAGTTATAAATAATCTTTCAAACCAAAATTACGTAAAATTTAGGTTACCATAATTTTCTAAGCATTAATAACTCCCATTTTACGGTTAAATCCAAAACAACTGCCGCATAATCAAGTAGCTTTTGAAAACAATGTCTACAATACAGTTTTGACATTTAGTGGCATTAATCAATTCCGATTGTTAAAAGTGTTCATTTTTATCAATTTTTGGTTAAATATTTATCATGTTTCCTGTTTCCTTATTTTTTTTTAATTAGCTATGGACGTTGGCAGCTACTAAACCGAACAAAAAATGTGATATGTTGCAATGTTCCATTTTATGCCGGCAAAACTGTATTACTGCTGAGCACATGTATTCATAAGATACCGAGTAAGAAAACAATCTAGAAAATCGATTTTTAGAAGACTAGTAACCAATTTGAAAGTGTACGATTCTTTGAAGAAACCTACAATAGGTCGTAAGTAACGTTCCAATATTGAAAATGAAAATATTGTTTTGCAAGCTGTTATAGAAAACCTTGAAACTTCCGTGAGAGACATTAAACGCAATATTACGAGGGTAAGGAGAAAAATTCTCGGCCTGACTATGGAAGACTGCGACTTTCAGTTAAAAAATGATTAAATTGGTTTTTCTACGTAATCTCCCTTGACTTCAACATACTTGGTCCAGCGTTTCTCCAACATCAGTATTCCTTCTCGGAAGTGAGAATCTGGAAGGTTGTAAAAATATTTATCTACGGCCCTGTCAACTTCTTCACTGGATGCGAAGCGCTTTCCAGAAACAAATTTCTTCAAGTTTGGGAACAGATTCAAGTCTGAGGGTGCCAAATCAGGGGGATGGCCGAGCAAATCGTACCTCAAATCCCGCAATTTTCCCATCGTCAACGCACCCTTGTATGCAGGTGCGTTGTCCTGGTGAAAAATTATTTCTTTCTTCTCCAAGCTGTAATTGTTCTGCCTTTTGCAAGGAAATCAATTATCAAGATCCCTTACGCATCCCAAAAAAACGCTGGTCATGACCTTTCCGACAGAGGCGATCGATTTCGCTTTCTTTTGCGCTGAACCACCGGCTTCCAGCCACTGCTTGAACTGCTATTTTGTGCCTGGCATGTAGTGGTGGACCCATGTCTCATCCATGGTGACAAATCGCCGCACAAAATCGGTTGGATCCGTATTGAATCGGTCCAAAGGTTGCTGCGAAAATCGTTTACGCAATTGCTTTTGATCGTCATTCAGAAAATGCGGCATCCATCTTGCGCAGAGCTTTCTCATCCCTAATTCTTTGTGCAAGATGTTTCTTCCGATATCCCCACTCACCTTTACTCGCCTATCGTTCAACACGATATCATGCACTTTTTCAATAGTTTCTAGTGTGGTTGCGGTTTTTGGTTGTCCTTCACTCGGGTCTTTTTCGATGGATGTGAGACCACGTATAAATTTAGCTGCGCACTTTTTAACGGTTGACAAGGATGGAGCAGAGTCCCCGTAAAATTTTGTCAACTTAGGATGAATTTCCTTAGGGGTTCATCCATCCAAAACGAAGAATTTTATGACCGCACGATATCCACGTTTATCCATTTTAACGAAAAACACGCAAGACGTCTACTGCAAAAATTCGTCTAAACAAACTACTTCAGAAAACAAGTTGAAACTTGTCATACGACTTAATGACACTTGCGCCCAGGCAGGAAACATATTTTTTTCCTGTTTCTTACGCCATCTTTGTGTCGGAGGGCCTTACCCTCATAGTGCACCAAACTAGACTGCCCATTTTATTTTGAAAAAACGAAAACGGAACTCTTACAAATTCGGTGTTTGCCAGGGACTTAAGGTATCGATGCAAGACGTAGAAATTCTTGTTAGTAGTATACAAGTATGTGTCAGACCATGTGAATTTTTCATCAAAAATAATTTGGTCAGATGGCACATGGCAACGCTATTTAAATTTACTAGCAAATAATGTTGAGGAGTTAGGTAATTTACGGCTGGTAGTTATTCAGAATTGCTGGTTCCAACAATATGGTGCTACAGTCCATATTGCGACAATTATTCGTGATTACTTGTCTAGTCAATATTCGGAAAGGTGGATTGGAACTTGTTTAACAGTATCTTGACCAGTAAGATCCCCTCTACACTTTTTCTCTGGTGTTACATAAAGAATCAAGTGTATTCTCAAGCTTTTGAAAATGTAGACTCGTTATGGCTGCCTTTAACACGATTACTCCAGATACGTTATCATACGTTTTAGATACAATAGTAACAAGGGCTTATTTATGTTTACAAAGTGACGGTAACCTGTATGAGCATTTATTGTAAATTTTACTGGATTTAATATTTTGGATAATTTTGTATGGTTTATTTTATCATAAAAATACTGTTTTCAATGGCTACTTGATAAAAAAAACTATGGAATAAAAACAAAATGTTCGAAAAATGTACAAGAATCATGCATGTGTTATATGCATGTATTTGTAATGAAAGATGCTGTAATTGTTTTTATATACTTGAAATACAAAATTACTGACAAAACGTCGTACAGAATTTTAGTTTAATGGTGCAATAGAAGTGCAATCGAAAGGTACAAAAACAATACATTTTATTAAAATGACGGGGGTATGGTAGGAAAACGAAATGTGTTCATAACTTTCCGACCTGGATGGTGCAAAAGAAAAGATATGTGGTGCGAGGGATTGCAATCAAATAACATAAACAATCTTTAATAAATACAAAGTGTGAGGCAGCTTAAGTTGCTTTAAGAACCACGTATATATATTTCTACCATTGAAGATTTTTCAGATTCCACCAGTGTGCAATTTAAGAAAACGGAATTGCAAAGCAAAATTGCGCCACATACTGCACTTTGCGAAGCAATAAGAATAATTTGTAGAGCAATTTTTATAGACTATAATCAATTGCATTTTGAAGTTTCTATAGTATAATACTATAATAGGACAATAGGTACTATTTTAATAAATAAAATACTATGTAATTATTGAGGAAAGAATAAACATATATATTCAATGAATTGATAAACACTAAACAGTAAACAGTATATAAAATAATATTGATTTTAAACTTAACTTGAAGAATCTTCATCTTCAGGTAATTTTCTTTTATTGCAAGTATTTCTTCTCGTCTTTGATTGAAAAAAAGTGTCTACAGCTGCACTTGGTTTAAATTCCTTTAAAGTGGAACCATGCAGGGAAATAAATATTAGATTATTGGAAGTTTCTGAACTTAATCTATTTCTAAAATCTGTCTTAATACGCTTCATTAAAGAAAACGCTCTTTCAAGTGGTGCATTTGATACGGAATTATCAATAAAATATTTATTAAATATAAAAGATTCTCATACTGATTATTATAATTTTGCATTACACAACTCCAAAAATCAATTTTTTTCATATGTTTTAAATTTTTTAACCAAAACATTTTTAAAGCTGACCATTCTGACAGAACATTTTCCTTCTCTACATTATTATTTTCTAACAGGCGAGAAAAATGATCATAAACAGTGGAAACAGTTTCAACTCCAAAACTGGATAAAGACTTTTCATCTACATGCCATAATATTGGATCTAACAATTTTATTGAACATAATATTTCATTTTTATGTAAATCTGACAATTATATAATTTGTCACAAACATCAACAATTTGTGTTTTGAAAGAAATAAGAGTTAAATTTTTTGTTAATTTTATTCCCTTATATTCGACATCTAAGTCCGAATCACTTTCACTATGAAACAAATTTATTACTTGAGATAAATACAATGGACTGCAGTTTTTAATGTCACTAATGGCGGTGTATAAGTTTTCCAAAGAATTTAATAATATAAGCAAATCCACATCTTCAGATTGCAATGAAGCAGATAATGTTTAAAAGTGCTTTAAACAACAGTAACCACGCAACAAACTTCACAGCTTTTACTTTTCTTAAAATACCTGTAATTTTTGCTTTATTCTTGTCACAGTCACATTTTGGTGCTGAACTATCGGCGGCCACAGTTTCAAGTTGAGTAAGAATGACGGCAAAATTTTTGATAAAAGCTTCAACAGCTCTTCGTTTATGACAAACCCGCCTAGTTCCGGAGATACGTAATGTTGGAGTATTTAGCGAATTTTCTTGTAAAATATCTGCTGTTTCTTTAAACTGTCTAATGCGTTTTGGGCTTTTATCATAAAAATGATGAATTTCTTCTAGCATTTGAATCAAGTTATCAAAATAACTTCCAGTCACACAATCTTTTAAACTAAGTTCCAATCTATGACTAAAAACAATGTACCGACACAAGCCATGGGCATCTTTCCTCTATAATAGCAGAAACCCCTTTTTTGTGTCCCAAATTAACAGGTGCCCCGTCTGCTAAAAAGGCTACTAGTTTCTTTTCAATGTCGCCAACACTAAATTCCTCTAAAGTATTAATAATTGCTTCAAATATCCCATTTGCATTAGAACTTTGCACTTCTGCTAGTTTCAGAAAGGTCAACTTTGCAATTCCATCGTTACCGACATATTTTGACGACTACTTGCTTTTCAGTAGTATTTACGTCAGTACTACCATCACTGTACACAGAAATATACTTTGCCAATTTTATTTCATCTTTTAGTTCTTTTATAATTGTACTAACAATACACTTAGTAAATTCTGCACATTTAGTTTCGGTGTAGTATTGGGACCCGAGATCGACTCCATGTCTCTGTTCCAATTCAATTAAACTTGAAAATTTTTTGAGGGGTAGTTCTTCTTTCGATAAAAAGTATGCAATGTCTACTAACTTACCTACGCGATTTTTACTTTCATGAGAAACTGTAGACATCGACTTTCCAACGGGTGTTTGTTCAAAAAATTGCGTAATACACTGCGGTTTATTACTTTTTCCAACGACGAAACGATGCGCATTTGTGTTCACGTGTTTAAAAACACTATCTTTTTTAATACATTTTCCTTTGACACCATCAGCAAATGCTGAATTGAAGTTACGCAGCGTTTTCAAAGAATTCACATTTTTTCTACACAGATCGCAGTATAGAAGTTCTACGGTTTTACGATCTGATTCACAAACTTCATATTTTAACCAAATTCCCTCAGGATCGATAACTTCCTGCCAAGATTTTACGGTATTAACTTTAACACAAGACGACATTTTAACACTTCTTGCGACGCAACTGTACTAGTACTACACTACTTAGTTACTTACATGCGTCTATGCGTCATCTAGTCCTTGAAAGCTACAGTGTGAAGTCGGTGGCCGGCGGCGCTGTTCGTGCAAAACCGGTTATTGTAAAATTTTACTCCTAAAAATGTACCGCAATTTTTTTTATTTCCGGAGCAATTATATAAAGTTCGCATCGCAAATCGCGATGCGATACCGCTTAAATTGCACGCTGGATTCCACTTTCAGCACAAATGTAGAAGCTACTAAGTGAAGAAACCATAGCCAAACTTCAAAACAATCAATCATTTTTCTTGAGAGTGAAAGTAACTGTGCAACAGCTTGAATATTTTTAATATTCTTTCTATCGAAGGTAACAACGCTAACATCTGGTTTTACTGTGTCATTACAGTTTCTGGAATTCAACATTAACAAATTCTTTTAATTTTTCAACTCGAACAGTATAAATGTAGAAATAGCCATAGATGTTCACAATAATGGCAAGGCAATGGCAATAGGCAAGAGATCTGATGATGTTTGAATACAGTTATGAACAATATGAACATCACAGTTCACCCCAACTAAAGGTCTTTTAAATAACTGCTGAACTTTATGAAATACGAGATTTTATTCATGTCTTGCCGCTCCTCCAAAATTGCAATTTGTGTTGTCAGCGAACATTACCATTACTTTTGTTGTTTATTCGTATTTGTCAACCGTTTTAATAATATATTCGGATATAATGTCTAAAGTTTTACCTGGAAGATCTTGAACTTCCAAAAGTTTTGTTTAAACGCCCTTGTTTTTCATAATTTTTACACTCCCGTGGTTTGAACAATCGGTGTATATTGTTACAAAATTGACCATTCCAAGATCATTTTTTATGGAGCTTAATGATTCTTTTTCTAAAATATTACAGACTACACATTCAAATTTGGTTCTAGCAGATACAAATTTTTGTTGGAAGGGAGCAACTTGTTGCTAGTTACTAGTGCAATCCATGGAACGAAAGAACTGATTGTGAATCACGTTGTGGTATGGCCAAGTACATTCAAACCCACATGTATTTATATCACCATTAATATTTAATGCTGTCTTAATTTTAAGTTACAATATCCAAAATCTGTATTTAATTAAAAAGAGTCGCTTTAAATGTTTTTTTTACTATCGCGCGGTTTTTTTATATAATTTTCACTTTGCTTAAGTGTTTATGTCAAATCTGTTTAAACAATTTATTTAAATTTTTGGAAACGTTTCGCAACACAATCAATTTCCAATTGAACACAAGATCAACTCTGTTTGTAAATTTTTTCCAAAAATGGGTTATGGCAGTAAACAAACAATGTTTCCATTGCATTACTAACTTTTACAACATAACTTGGCACAGATCGTTATGTACCTTTTTTTCTGAACCCACGAGCGACCTCTTCAGCAAAATCTCTCGAATGCCATCTAAACTTGCTAAATTACCCACGTTCATTTGAAATATTGCCAAATAACCCGCTAAATCAGCCAGAATATCTGAAACGACATCAACGCAAACGATAGGTCGTCTATTCACGCCATCTTGAAATTTGCATATGTAAATCTGTATTCTGAAATGTCCAAATTAAATTAAAATTCACTCAATAAAACACTTAAAACCAAACTAAACTTTTTATGGTAATTTCACGTATGCGCGAAGTCTCTTCAATATATTACCATGCTATTTGCCCTTGAATCGTATGTAAAATTTTCAATTATGAAATACTCATTCATTTTATACGAACACAACACATACATATTCATTCCACACTCTTATCATAATATTAAAATACCCCATTCATTCTCTCACGCTGCCCGTTCGTAATCGTTTTGAATCTGCATTTCTGAAAATACAGTGGCTACACAGTGGCACGCATTATCGTCCCGATAGGAGTTTTTGAGTTTTTCTAAAATATTATTTCTCATTCCAATTTAAATCTATCAATTCGAAATCTTTTTATACAACATTCAAATGTCATTTTTCATAATATTCATCGCTTTATTGAAATTCGAAATATTCTGTACAAACACACGTTCATACATCAGATATACGTGATAAGTACAATATAACACTAATTTTTGAACGTAGCAAAAGCACTCGTGAATCTATCTTAATTAATTTGTAAGATACAGTCTAATCACTTTAACTCTAAATACATAAATAGTCAAGTGTCATGCTTTTAACAGCGGTACCAAACATTAAATGTATATGGGGCGACACTTTGATTTATTTTATTTGTAACTTATTAATTATTTCTATAAATTTTACAAAGTAAGTTTATGAAATATTAGGATAATGATAATTTATTTTTCAATTTTCTCACAATTGCTATCTTTTAATAGCAAGATCTGGTTTTTTGTCACTACAGTAATTGCCATATTTTTCCCATTAATTTGATCTAAGAACATGTTCTCAAAAATCCAAAATCTTTGGTTTCTTCCAATATCAGTATGATGTAGTTAAAACAATTGAATTAAGAAGACTTCTAAACAGACGAGAAACATAGTGCTTTGGTGTTTGTCCTTGAAATGATAAAAAATGTACACAAAATGAAAAAGCGGACATACCTCCAGTAAGATACTCTTTGTTTCAACAAAATATATAAAATAAATATATAATATTTGCACACAAAATGATAAAAGTTTCATCGTGAGCTGGGAGAAGACCTGTCCTGTCTATTTATACCAATCCAACGATCTTCAAACACTTAGGGTTACTAAAATCAGCGATTTGCCTTCTGAACTCCCCGAAGAAGACCGTGGTTCGTCTTGTCGACCATTTTGAAAATGCACTAAATGGGCATAAACATAAGCTAATTCGATAATCTTATGGATGTGCGGCAGCATTTGCAGTTGTTAATAGATGGGACCTCAAATTTAATTAATAACTTTTGTTATGAAATAGTTTTAATTTACTTAGTATATTTATTAATCGTTATTATTGTCAACATATTATTTCAAGGATAATAATTAATTTATCAATACTAATTATAACGGTAATACTATTATGTGCAATAGTTCCTTGTAATTGAGCATGCAATGCCAAACTTTGACGTAAATTCAAAATTTTCTCTTAAATACTCGCCAGTATCAAATGTCATTAAACTTTTATCGTTAACGTAAATATCAGTGAACTGCAAAACAACATTTGATATAGGTATTCACTTCAATAAAGAAAATATTTGAGACACTTAATACAGATAGACAAAATAATGCATCGGGTGGTTCACATAAACACCAATTGTAGATGAATACAATATCTCGTTATAAAGTATGTTGCATATCTACATAATCAGATCAAAGTGGGTTTCTATATTCATCCACTTCTAAAAAAAACAATTATTAAAGTCAAGGGGATTACAGTACTCGTTCCATTCCGATCTGAGAAAATGTATTTTTTTAGCACTGTACTAATACTTCGAAATTGTGCGGAACAACGAAAATATCTGAATAGCTGTTAAGCTTGTAAGCGGTCGGCAGAAGCTCCCTAACCGCCTTGGTTCGTGTATACGACTTCTACTGTAGGTATCTAGACGGGGTCGATTACAATTTTCTTCGTAAATTTAATCTGCATAGCTAAACTATAATAATACAGCCTGATAAGGGATTAAAATTTAATTTCCCCTTTTCCTCGTTTTATGAAATTATAAACATTTAAGCACGTTAATTATGTTTGGAGATACACTTTATTTTTTTTGCGGTTACAACCTCTTTTAACAGAACTTTCATAGACGCGCTTTTATATATTGGAATGCTTTAATCAAACGTTTAAAACAATTTCATTGTCCGCACTGAAATCTGTTCATAAGTACATTGCTGTAAGATTTGGTATGGACTACATAACTTCTTTTTATACTAAAATTTAGACGTGTTTTCCTCTAAATTTGAATTTGACCAATCATGAAATTACAAGACACTACGTTAGGCTTAACCCATGACGTATCAGCGCCACTATCACGAAGTAACAAGTTGCCTTTTTTCCTTAGAAATGTAACAAAAAACCACAATTTTGCTTGCTTCAAGGACTTGTTTTGTATTTTAAATTCCATATCATCGATTAAATGTGTTAAAATAGTGAAGACCTCAACATAATACGCAATAAAACGCCAAATCCGTCGTATTGTTATTAAAAGTATGTTAAAGAATCTCACTTTTTTTTTGTGGTCAAAATCCTGCGACACGTCCGTCGGTTATTTTATTTTGATTCCGGGCTTTATACTGTATCGCACATGTAGATGGCGCTGCCCATTTTTCGGATATGACGTCAAAGTTCATATTTTTAAATGGCAATCCTGTATGTTCTTCGCGGAAATCGGTGCAACTCTTTCTCCTGAGTTCAAAAATGCCCTATTTATTGGGATTATTTGAAACAGTATGCGCGATCTTAATTATTAAATGTCGCCTAATTCGGAAAGTGGTGCGGTGTTAGTCAAGAACGAAACAACAAGCAACTAGGTAACTCGATATGGAGTTTATTTTTTATTTTCAAGCGGCCGAAAGCCGCATATTTATGTATCGTTATTGGTAGGCTTGAAGTACATATTTTTGTCACCGGAAGACAAAAACCCTTTCAAGTCTTATTTTATGTTTGTTTTTGTTCAGTTTATGTTTATTTTAATAAATGCTGTGCACTGTTTAGTACCCAGATTCTTAATATAACGCAAACATTGACAACACTAACACCGCATCACTTTTCGAATTATGCCACATTTAATAATTAATGTAGCGTATACCATTTCAAATAATTCCAATACATAGGGCATTTTTGAACTCAGGAGTAAGAGTTGCATTGATTTCCGCGAAGAACATACAGGGTTGCCATTTCAAAATATGAACTTTGACGTCATATCCTGAAAGTTCGCAGAGCCATCTACATGTGCGATACAGCATAAAGTCCGGAATCAAAATAAAAAATCGACGTGGCGCAGTATTTTTACCGCAAATTAACGATTTCGAAAATAATGAATTTATACGTTATGTTCTGAGCGCACTGTACATATAATCTCATACATTCATTCTAGACTCAAATATCAACGATAATGATGTTATACGACACGTTAAAAATATCAGTGGCGTATCAGGAGTCACGCTTCGTAAAATATACAAAGAAACAGTTTGTGCTATATTTCTAAAACATTCCTAAACATGTACACAATTTGTGGCTACTCTGGATTATAGGGTCGTACTCCATCTTGTTTGAGAAAACAACGTTTACGCTGTTTATAAATTAATTTGGTTAAACAAATCAGTGTTTTTTGTTTAAATTTGTATTCACTTTTAGAAAAAAAATGTGTAAAACACGCTAGTGTGTTAAAGTTAGTGTTTAAAACGAAAAATCGGCACTTCTTTTCTAGTTGTAAAAACAATATGTTAAAATATATTTATAATGTTTAACATTTTTGTTTAATTGTAGGTGGGCCTAGTGCAGAAAAGGGTTATTTTGGACCTTGGCGAACTTGCAAGCAGTTACATTATAACCGAGAAAGATGTGGAAAAGATTATTCAAGATTTAGAGTTTCTGGTGAGTGCATGTAGAATTAGTTTGAATATTCCATACTCAGTTATAAATCTTTCTATTTTGAGTCCAAATCGTGTGTTTAAGTGCAGATTTTACAAACTTTATACGTTTCAGGTTCTGCCGTATTATAAATTTTTTGACATAAGGTGACCATGTGTATGGATAAGCTTGAAAACCGTGTTTTTGATTGTGTCGTGCGGATAGTTGAAAGACCGACTGTAGGTAGACATAAAAAAGATGCTTGGTGGAATAAATCGGTAAAAAAGGCTGTATGAGACTGAGAAAAAGCGATTGCATAAGGTGTGCAGATTAAGAAACAAAGAAGGGAAGGAGGCAGTGAGAATAAGTAAAGAAGAAGTGATGGCTGTGAAAGGAGAGAAAATGCAGAATGATTTTAAGGGAAAGAAAAAAACTTTTGAAAATGAGTAAAAAATACAAAACGTGGCCCAAAACAGAACGCTGCAGGAATGATGAATACGAGCAACGAAATAGTATGCGACGATTGTGAAGTGAGGAAATGCTGGCAAGAATGATGGCAAGAACTACAGAGGAATAAGTTTGCTCAGTGTACCTGGTAAAGTTTATTGGAAGAACACTGATTGATAGAGTACGAGAAACTACACAAACTAATTTGGGATGTGCATGGTGGCTTCATGCCAGGGAGAGGATGTGTTGATCAGATGGTTGCTCTCCAACAGGTGATAGAGAAGTGTTTAAGTGTAAAAAGGAAGCTATACTGTGCGTTTGTAGATGTGGAGAAAGCATACGACAGAGTGAATAGGGAGAAGCTGTGGGAAAGATTAAATGAATATGGCGTAAATAGAGGTCTTATAAACGGAGTAAGGGCAATATGCAACGGTAGCCGGGTATGTGTTACGGTGATAGGAGGTGAGTGAATACTTGAATATTGAGCAAGGAGTGCGACAAGGCACCGTGGTTGTTCAATGTATACGTGATAAATGTGTTAGGCAAGCATGTCAAAAAAAGTTCGAAAGTAAAATAAATGCCTTGGGCATGAGATTCCTGAGAAGCGCATGTGGTAAAACGAGAAGGGATAAGATAAAGAATGAGTGTATAATGACGGAGTGTGGTGAGGAAAAGACGATAATGGGTAGATATAAAAATAGTACTTACGTTGGTTTGGTCATATTGAAGGCAAGGTTAAAAGTAAGGCTGGGCCTGGTAGGCCGCGTAAAACTTGGCTGAATGTAGTAGAATGTATGATAAAAGAAAGATAAGTAGTTTTAAAAACAAACGTACATGTCAGAAACAATGTATGAATCTTGCCGAAACTAGGGAGGTATGCAAAGATAGGAAAGCATGGAGAAAGGTTATGAATGAAAAATAAATGAGAGGCAGGGATTGTTTTGCCTACCACGCAAGGGAATGGCGTGAGGGTTATGTTACGTTTTATGTAAAATGGAAATACGGGACATGGACGCATTACCCGAAGTTTGTAAACAAAATGACCTATTAGTACAAAAAAAAATAAAAGTCATATCTACAGAGGGTAAGAAAATGCATCTTTTTTTGGACGCCATGTAGATTTTTTCATTTTCTACGTATCAACAAAAATTCCCAAATTATGTCACTGTATGTTTGAACTCTGTTTCCCAAATTTAGTTAAAATCGGTTGAAGCGTTTAGAAATTATTGCGAAAAAACGAAATTATTTTAAAGACTTTTGCGCTCTCTAGCGTCAAAACGAAGCAAATTCGGATATAGGTATGTTTACCCAGATCGCCTTATATTTGAACAAGGAATCTCTGGTTAAACGTTGTACACGCCATTTCCCGACACCCTGTATTTTACACACTCTAAATTTCAAAAAGTAAAATTCCACATTTCGATAGTAAAATTTGTCTTTTTCAAATTTAAAGGATAAATTAGGTATTATTGGTTTCAGTAATTGATCCAGGGTCCGTTTGCCGCGATAATCTGTTGTAGCCTGTTAGGAACGGAATCCACCAGTTTGCCAAAGTATTCTTTCCTTCCTCGCAATTCATCCCACAATTGGTTGACAGCAGCGATTAAATCCTGTCGAGTCCTCACGTCTCCCCGTGGTCTGACGCTTCTCGTGATTTCGGTTCAAACACTTTTTATCGGATTTATATCCGGTGAATGGGCTTGCCACCCAATGAAAACTATTTATGGCATTTCGTCAGCTGGATACATTATACGAACTAAAGGCAACATTACGTCGGTCAAAATGTTAATGTATTCTTCCGAGTACATACACGGCGTAACATCCGTTATTTCGCCAGCGGCCAAACTCACATTGCCACAGTTGTCTTTACAATTGTTACAACAAATGTTCAAAATGGCCACCATTTTTTTGTACACATGCGTTAATTCTAGGTCGAAAATTAAATTGTACTCTTCGTAGTATAGCGGGATTTCGAAGGCTGTTGGCAACATTTAAAATTCTGCGATATAAATCTTCCTCACTTTCAATAGGAGAGGAGTAAATTTTTGTTTTCATGGCACCCCGTAAAAAAATCACAGGGTGGTAGATCCGGTGATCTTACTGGTAATGTTACAGAAGCATCATTACCTCCTCCTATCCATCGATTTGCATAAATCGTATTTAAATACTGACGCACTTCTAACGAAAATGTGGCGGAGCACCTTCATGCATAAACCACATATTATGTCGGTAATGTTTCTTGCAAAAAATTTAAATAATTATTTCCATTTAAGTTATTTGGTATAATAACTGGACCTATAAGAAATTCGTAAATAATTCCAACCCACATATTAAATTTAAATTCATGTTGGTAAGGAACTGCTTTGCATGGGGATTTTCATCAGAGTAAATTCATTATGAAAGTTAGTTGCACTGGATCTTGTAAACGTAACGTAACGTAAACGTAAATAGAATTCTACTATAGAAATTTGAAGTTTCTGATATCTGAGTTTCAATAAAATTGCAAAACGTTAAGCGGGATCCTGGATCAATAGGTAATAAATCTCGAATTTTTTGAACATGGTATAAATGTAGTTGTTCTTTTACAACGTCATTAACAACTGATTTTGGAGCCGCTAATTCCAGCCCTCAACTCTGTCTAAAATTTGTTCCTCCATATCTACTGTTCTTGTAGTACACTGACGTCCACAATCAAACGTTCGTGACTCTAAACTACCATTCTCACGAAGACGTCTGACAATGTTTTCAACGGTTTGGTGATGCGGCACTATACGCTTAGGTTTAAATGACGTTAAAGTAATAAACTCTTTTTTTACTTGTTAAATTAATCATAGCCAACTTTTAATAAAAACATTATTAGTGTTAAGTTACAATTACTCATTCAGACTACGTTATCTAAATTGAAAATTTGTAAAGAACTTTCTAAAAACGCGCACTGACCACAAGAAGAAAAGACACGAATGACGAAAGTAAGTTTAAAAGTAGTACTAACTACTAATAATTGTAGTAGTTACCGATAGACCCACAACAAGAGCTGACATGATTGAAAGAATACGACAGACAATACGAAGTATTTCAAGGGCACAAATTGAAACTGCTGTTCTCTCCACCCGTCAGCGATTGATTTCATGCAATGAAAATGATGGACGACATTTCGAACATCTAGGGCGACACTAATTACGTAGTTATTTATTTAAGGTTTTAATTGTTAGATTTATCACATTATTATTTTATAATTTGTTCTCATTGTTAGTAGCGACAGCATTACATTTAGGTAATCTAGCGGCAACCATTACATTAGTATGATAACAGTTTAAATTACTGCAGACCAATGTAAGATCTTTTCATCCAGGCTAAATTGAATAATTTCCGTTAACGCGAACTAGCCTACTAGACGTTGGAAGAACAATTCCCGCCATTTACCTGTTTCTTACGATATCTCAAGATAGGAAAAAGATATCGACATGCAGTTTTCACTGTTTTATTACTAATTTAGTCTACTTTTTAAAGACCTACTTAAATTTTTATGCTTCCATTTAAAATTGTTAAGAGGAAACACAATATTAAAAAAATATTAAACACCGCCCTCTAGCATTTATGTTGTTAATCAGATTGCTTCAAATTTACAAATTTTCCATTGTTTAACAAAAGCTCTTTCAAACAACATCAAGTTTATTAAAATCGGTCAAGCAGAACCTGAATTAAAGGCGTTTTTTCGTAACAAGGTTCCCACTCTCCCCCAGTGAAGAGATAGAGATGGACTAAAACTTATCAAATAAAAAATATGCAGAATTTGTCTAGGAATCTCATTATAATATTTAATATTCCCCTTAATTGAGTAAATTTTGAAAAATTTTAACTGTCAAATACGCCCTCTAGCGGTGGACCTATAATTCTGAAAATAATTTCCAAGCGTTTCTCGAGGCCACTTTTGTCATAAATTTTTTTTTCCCGAACCTGTGCTATAATCCATTCCTGAGATATGGCCGACGGCCGTTCTTAGTTGGCCACCCGGTACATCTGACCAACGTTTTAGAAGAGAAAAACGAAATTATTTCAAAAAGTTTGACGTTTGTAAAAAAAATTATTTTATTTATCAGTTCTATCCCTCGAATTTGTCAAAAAAAAACTAGGTACTTTAAAAAAAATGCTAATAGTACTGTTAAGTAATATACATAATATAAATCTCTGTTAACACTAACAATGTCAGGCAATATAAATATAGCTATTTTTGTCACAAGTACCCTAGTACTTTTATTCGAATAAAATTGATAAATTAGGTATTCTAGGAAAATTTTTAGAGAGCTTAAACAAAAAAATATTGTTTGTAACACGTACCTAAAATAGGTTTTTTAGGATTCATTTGCTATTTCGGACTCGGATAACGCCTCGCCGGAAACCTCATTTTAGGTACTTGATAAAAAATAGCTATTTTAGGTTAATATAATCCTTATAATATGTGATGTCTAATGGCGGCATTGTGAATACATGGATATAAATGAGTAAACCGCTGCCAAATTAATTGCCATAACGCTTTCTCATATACGTAAACAAATATACTACTTGATCCGTCATTTTGAATTTTTTACTTTTGACAAATGATTCTATACTTACCGATCTTAAAAACCTCCAATACCCGACTTTTACAAAAATCGGTTTATAAATTAAAAAATGCACAATTTTGCACCCTAAAAACTGCGCGCTACAGTTATTTTTTTCTATTTTGAAATTATACCGGGAGTCCATGAAGTCTGGAAACGGCTTAATTATAGCTAACTATCGATAGCGATACGTTTATCTTAATTGGAAGGACATTATATAGTTTATGTCCACAAAACGAGTAGCTTTTACACACGAGATATTTACACACTTTACTGTTCAATTAAATCGGCAGCTCTATTTACAAGTCTGTTTAATTATTAAAATGGAAAAAAAGGTCTATTTACAAATTATTTACAGTGAGACTTTCGTCTGTTTCAGCTGATTTACTTTTAAATAAAATAAATAACAAGGAGGGATGAACGTCTACACAAATATCCACCAAACGGGTGCTTTTAGTTCCAAAAAGTTCGGTCCTCTAGGTATTCGAAAAAAGCACGCCCCCAAGCTTACAGATCGCATATCTTACCCACGAAAGTCAGATCGAGAATCCCCGCGCAATTAACCGCGCAAAAAACGCTTCTTCCCCTCTCCATAATTTTGCACCATATTTCACAACAACATGATAAAACTGCTACGTACACGACTCAAGTTCAAATTGTCATCCACAGATTTATTCCTTAAACGATAATGATAATTATTTATACACTAATGGACTGAGATACTATATTCCAGCAGAAAAACGGCGTCAATTACCTAAACGCGATAAGTAAAATTAACATCAACAGCCCCTGCTTAATTAAGTAGACCAAGGAGTGATCTCATCCTTCCTACAATCCAAATGCACACTTTTTTTATCTACAACTACGTTTTATATTAATGAAACCTTTTATAAAAATTTACAGAAAAACTAATTTGGATTCAACTTTAAAATTTCCTATTTCCAAATAATTAATCCACCAAAATATATCATTGCGAATTTCAGAAATCAAATCTTAATTGCAATGCGACAAGTTTAATTCGAAAATCATTACAACTTAGATAAATCAAACAATCAATTGTTACTTCAAATTGTCCCTTGATGATCACAAAAGATGTTTACTTACTAAGAAACATCCATACTAAGCACTAGTCTAAATTAACGAACGATAAGATACAAACAACTCAACAACTCTAACCTAAAGAAAAACAATCAAAACTTACCAAAACTAAACCTAAAAACAAAACTAACCTAACTCAACCGCCCGTGATAAGCTAGGTCGGTATGCTTCGTCCGGAGAAATCGAAAGAGGCCACTCCACCCTTCACGCGATCCGGGCTTTGTGTTATTCCACAATCGTCTCCAGACAAACTTTCTCCAACTCCCACACCCTTTGATTAGTCGCCTCTTACGACAAACAGTGGCAGCTGCTGTAGGAAAATTCTTACTCCGTCCCTACAGAGACAAAACGTTCGAAAAGATCTTAATCGTAACCTGGGCTCGACTTTAAGTCCTTCGCATACCACACTCCCTTGGAAACACCCGAAACATCCGAAAGTTTATAAGTTTGGAACGAAACCTTTCTCTTAATATAATAAGGTCCTACAAATTTTGGCGCTAATTTCGCGGCAAAGTAACGAGACGCGGCCGAAAGGACATAATTTTTCCTCCACACGGTATCTCCAACCTCGAAAGTCGCTATTCGTCTACATAAGTCATAATTTTACTTACGCGGCATTAAGCCTTCTCTTAATGTCGCTATAAACCTCGCGAAAAACTTTACTCCTATCTACTAACGGCGTTCGATCGGCAAAATTTACGTTACCTAAATCGGTATCGTTAGTCGACACACCATGCTGTGAACCGTCCCAAATCATTTCCTGTCCGAAGTTTGCGAAATAGGGCGTCAGGCCCATAACTTCATGAGTCGCTGTACGGATAGCACATGCCACTTGTGCTAGATACTTACCCCAATTACGTTGGTTGTCTTCAATGTATGACGTCGTCTTCATCACTCTATTAATACGTTGAGAAGGATTCGCTTGAGGATGGTAATTGGCGTTAAATATAATTTTGGCGGTATGAGATGTAACCATTTTCCGAAATTCCTTTCTTCTGAATTGTGAGCCATTGTCACACAAAATATATAACGGTACTCCAAACATGAGAACTACATTTTCTTCGATATTCTTGATCACACTAGCGGCCATCGCGGCACGTAAAGGAAAAAAACTACAGATTTGGAAAAATAATCGACAACTACTAAAACGTACAAATACCCACTAGTGGATCTCGGTAAAGGTCCTACAATATCCGTGGCAATCATTTGCCAAGGCTTGTGGATAACGGGATGTTTAGTCATAAGTCCGGCTCGTTTCTTCTGTTCCGGTTTATGTCCGATACAAACACTTCATCGGCTTACGTAATTTACCACATTTGCCTTCAATTTCGGCCAATAATACTGTCGTGAAATTCTCTCATAAGCCTTGAATATTCGGTCCTGCTTTAGGATCGTCATGAAACAGCGATAATATCTGGGAGTGCTCTCCCTTCGGTACTACACCTCTCCACTGCTCTCCACCTCTCAACTCAGAATAGCTACAATTCAAATGGTTAAGTACTCTATCTCCTTCTAATGTCCACCGCGGATACGCAATTGGTCTAGTCGAGATGTTCCTCTTCAATCTTTCTAACCACTTGTCCCTTCCTTTATCCTCCTCTAAATTCTCCTTCTTCTCGGTAGTCTCGTTCGGTGTGTCACAATCGGTATTTTTATCTACTTCCAGCGCGTCAGTGATGGGTACGGAACGCGATAAGGTATCCGGTACGATATGGTGTTTTCCTTTTCGGTGAATAATGTCGAAATTATATTGTTGGAGTCGAATAGCTCAACGAGCTAGACGACCGGTAGGCTCTTTCAAGTTATGGAGCCACACGAGAGAAGCGTGATCAGTAATGGCGGTAAACTGAGCTCCTTCTCATTATGGACGTAATTTTTCTACTGACTGACTGAAGCGTCCGTCTGGACCGTAAAAGGTAACGCAAAATCTGGACACGATAATATAGGTGCGGAAACTAAACAATCCTTAATAATTTCGAAAGCTTTCTCACAGTCATCCCAAACGAATTTTACGAATTTCGTTAATAATTTCGTTAAAGGTGCGATAATTGTCGAAAAATTTTGAATAAATCTACGGTACCAGCTCGCCAAACCAATCAAACGTTTCACCTCGGTATGATTTTTAGGTGTCGGTATTTTCAAAATAGTGCTAACTTTATCCGGGTCAACCGATAGCCCGTCTGAGTTAATTACATAACCCAAATAGCGTAACTCCGATTGACAAAAGGTACATTTGTTCCTACCCAGCTTTATTTCGGCTTCAGTAAATCGACGAAAAACTTCCTGCAAAACTTCCAAATCTTTCTCAGAAGTAGGCGTACGAATAATCGTATCATCGAGATAGACGAAAACATACGGTTCTAGTCCGGGACCCAAAACGCGATCAATAAACCTCTGCCAACTAGCTGGCGCGTTAACGAGACCAAACGGTAAACGTTTAAATTGAAATAATCCCCTATTGTGTACGGTAAAAGCGGCACACTGTTTGGAATCCTCCGCCATCGGTACCTGCCAATATGCGGATTTGATATCCAAAGACGAGATGTACTTCGCATAGCGAAGTCTGTCCAAAATTGACGACACATAAGGTAACGGATACGCGTCCCTTTCGGTAACCTTATTCACTTTACCAAAATCTACAAAAAACCGGTAACTACCATTTTTTTCTTCACTCGTGGATTTCTCCACTACGTCCAACTTTAGCATCTTCTCTAATTCGCTATCAATCTGTTGTTGAATGTACGGCGATACGCGATAGTAACGTTGTTTAATAGGTTCGATAGTAGTCTTGATGTGATGTTGAACCAATGAGGTGCATCCGATCTCTTTACCCGCAATCGACGTGAAATACTCGGTAACTAAATTATCTAATCTTTGTAACTGGTCGCTACTCAAGTGTAATCGGGATTGTATTCCAGGTTCTCGGTTCTCCAAATTTTCGAATCTCCATTCACCTTTGCGTAAGTCCGGTACTGCATTGATCTGTTTCCAAAAACTTACTCTCAAAATAAGATGATGCGGTATATCCGGTACGACAAGAACGTTTATAATTACAATCTTTCCCTTAATTTTGGTCGGTATGGTCGCGGTCCCTATACTTCTGATTGGCCATTTGCCACAAAACAAGTACACATGAATTCTTTATTTAACTTAACCCCTAAATGACTCAACTCCTTCCAACAGCCTAACATCACATCACCTTATACTGTGATGTTTGCCCTTCAAAACGTTTACCACAATGGAAAAATGGTTACTTCCATATACACATTAAAATTCTTATTTGCTTTTATACAATCAATTTGGTATTGCTAACGATTGTACACATTCAATGTCAATGATGATCACCAGTATCTTAACTCAATTTTACAAACTTTTATGTCAGTCACTTAAATGGTTACCTTCACTTTTATTTATAATAATATTAGGTCACGCGTCCCACAATTGAACACTAATAACAAAATATTTGCTGTATTAACTTCTAATCTGCCTAAGTACTTTTTGTTGTTTGAAGAAAATCATTAATGTTTTCCTTCAACTCACAATGTACAGGGGGCGCATTAGTGTGACAAAGTCCCATATCTCCTTTATTTAAAGAGATACAAAAAAATTAAATACAAAAGTTGTAAGATATGTTCTGGTGCATATTCCAAAAATATTTTTAATTATACAGGGTAGATCATAAAAGCTTAGAAGTAATTTTAAATTATTTTTAAATAGAAAACCCTATATATTATTACATATTTAGATTCTACATACAATTTTAGACACATTTTATGTATAATATCCTATACCTAAGTCTAACCGTTTCTGACAAATTTCAAATTTTTTGTCAAAAATGACGTTTGCAGGGCAAAACATAGGTGGAAATCTTTTCTAAACGAAGCCTTTATCAATTAGTTATGGTTGGTTTCCTTGGAAATGGGGACCTAGTCTTATGGGCTGTATTGATATTTTTGTATATATTTTTGTACAGGGTGATCAAAAATGGACAATAAAGAGTATATTCAAAAAAACCTATAAAGTCATTTTTTTTAAATAGAAACTCCCTATTTTTTTAATTCTATCTTATTTAGCATTAAAAATAAGGGCGAATTTGTATAAGAGTGTATATTCCAAAAAATTGTAGTTTTTGAAATAATGACAATTTAACATTTTTTTATTGCAAAAAGGCTATACGGCTCTCAAGTTTTGTTGTTAGTTGGCCGTGACGGCGGGGCGCGGCGAAACAAAAAAAATCGAGCACTTTAGATCCAAATATTACAATTTATTGAACCCCATATAAATAATTATTTTATTAAACGAACTTAAAGTAAAGACAATATTTTATTGATTCAATGTAACTAAACCTGTAACTAATTATTCAGATAAAAGTACTAGAAACACGTCAAATACATACTACCTAATAAGTTGTTCGAAATGTCCGCCTTTTTCTTGAATACACAATGAAATACGTCTCTCAAATTCGCTGCTTAAATTTCTACACATTTCAACACTAATGTTTCTAATCCTAATCTTCATGTCTTCCTTTGTTGTAGGCGGTATTTTATAAACCTGCTCTTTGACGTACCCCCATATGCTAAAGTCCATTTTAGTAAGATCTGGGGATCTAGCAGGCCAAGCAACAGGCCCTTCCCTCCCAATCCAACATTCCGGATATCTAGCATTTAAAAAAGTTATTATCGGACCTGTATGATGTACTGGGGCCCCATCATGAAGAAACCACATTTCTTGTTGCGTATCCTGTGGCACTTGACGCAACAAATTAGGTAGATGGTTTTGCAGAAAGTCTAAGTATACTTCCCCTGTTACTCGTTGATCAAATAAATATGGTCCAATTACATGATTACCGACAACACCTCCCCAAACATTTAAAGACCATCTAGTTGAGAAGTATATCTTACAAAAAGTGGATTTTCGGTAGAATAGTAATGAAAATTGTGTCTGTTTACACTTCCGTTTCTGTGAAATGTGGCCTCATCTGTAAATAAAATCAAATGAACAAAATTTCTTTGTTGGTTTATTTTGTTTTGAGCCCATTGACAAAATTCCAGTCGTCTTTGATAATCTTCAGGAACCAACTCTTGAAGTAGTTGAATGTGATAGGGTGCATTTTTGAGACTTCAATATCCGCTGTACCGTACGTCGTTCAACACCAACCTGCTGAGAAATGGGTCGTTGTCCAATATATGGATTTTCGGTAACTGTTAATAGTACATTTAATTGATTTTCCTCAGTCTGTGCACGTTTTTCCCTAGTATTTTTTTCATATAACACATTGCCAGTTCTTTTAAAACGCTCCAAAAGCTTTTCAAATGCCCTTCTTTTAGGTTGCCGTCTCTCTGGAAACCGTTGTTGATACAGTCTTCTTGCTAAGAGCGTATTCTTATCACTAGCTCCCAAAACAAAAATCATATCAACCATCTCGGCTTGCGAAAAATTCATTATTTATAATTTTAATTCAAGTTTTAAATCTATTTGCTATAAAATACACTAATACATCACACAAATTATCAACTGACAATAAATAATGACGTTTCTGATGATCTCTATTATTTTTACATGCCACGCCTACAATTTTTTGGAATATACACTCTTATACAAAGTCACCCTTATTTTTAATGCTAAATAAGATAGAGTTAAAAAATAGGGGGTTTCCATTTAAAAAAAGTTACTTTATAGGTTTTTTTGAATTTACTTTTTATTGTCCATTTTTGACCACCCTGTATGAATGTATTACAAAAATATTAATACAGCCCATTAGAGTAGGTCCCCATTTCCAAGGGAACCAACCATAACTAATTGATAAAGGCTTCGTTTAGAAAAGATTTCCACCTATGTTTTGGCCTGCAAACGTCATTTTTGACAAAAAATTTGAAATTTGTCAAAAACGGTTAGACTTAGGTATAGGACATTATACATAAAATGTGCCTAAAATTGTATGTAGAATCTAAATATGTAATAATATATAGGGTTTTTTATTTAAAAAAAAATTTAAAATTGCTTCTAAGCTTTTATGATCTACCCTGTATAATTAAAAATATTTTTGGAATATGCACCAGAACATATCTTACAACTTTTGTATTTAATTTTTTTTTGTATCTCTTTAAATAAAGGAGATATGGGACTTTATCATACTAATGCGCCACCCTGTATATTAAATTATTTATTAAATTATTTATTTATCCCGTTATGGGTGAATGCAGTGGCTATACTTGCTCTGCCAAACTATAATTTTCACAAGTAAACTCCAACATTAACCATAATAAAATACATATCTTTTTTGGGGTTTTTAATGGTGTATCTTAAATTATACAATCTAAACGTTTCGATAACACTTACAGTTATCTTCGTCAGTAGTAATATCTATTAAAATTGTTAAAGATGTTGTAAACAATTTTGTCAAAGTTGAAAAATTAAAACATAAACATCAGCCTGCTATTAATATTGCAATAAATACAATATAAATATAATTTGATTCAAATAAAGTTGGGTATGACTCATTCTTAAAATTACACGAACTAAGATTTAGACAACGTAAGTCTTCATTAAGTCAGAAAATGAGGTTAATATTTTTATCGGCAGATGTCTCTTCATAAATTTCCATAAAATATCAAAGAAAGTTGAATATTATTGAATGTTTTTTTTTATTGTAAACTAGAAAAAGTTATCCATTATATCCACTTATTTTATTGACAGAGTCAAAACTATTTTGCTGCAACAGTGTATTGTTATAATTTAGGACATGCCATCATAATATATAACCTTTACATTTGTAAGTAAACAAATACTTTTTTTGATTATAAATTAAATCATTTCAGGTGGAAAAATTGCTATTCTCAAGCTTTATGCTTCTAGAAGCATAATTATTGCTTGGTAATCGACATAATTCTTGTAGATACTTTACGAAAACATAAATATCGATACATTTGTGATTATTTCATTCTTGTAGAAAAAAGTGTGCACAGTGTAATGTAGTTCGAAGTTCAACCTAATTATAGATGTTTAATATTTTAATTTAGCATATAGTTTAAATAGATTTCATATTGCTTTAAATGAAAGGCAATTTACATAAATCAAGACATGTATTCAGTCCACCTTTTGTAGAGTTATCAATATGTTATGTAAAAATTAGAATACTTATATTACATTGGAATTAAAACATTTAAATTTAAAAAAAATATTCACTATCAGCGTCACTCTCAGAAGTGGAATCGTAACAGATATAATTAATGCTTGCACAACCTCAAAATGTGTTTGAATTTCCTACCACTCTTAACATAGACACTTCGGCGTGTTTAATGCATTTCTGCCAATATGTCCCATCAATTCGTTGCATGGATTTCATCCATATTTCTTTTAGATGGCCATCGTTAAATTTGGAATTGTCTTCCTATATTTTTGTTGTAGTGTTCTTTGCGGTTTGCTCACAGTGGTAACCGTAATACTCTGTGTCCACACTTGTGTGCTATTTCATCTATTTCGTACATCTTTGCTATGGCATTATCTGCAACTAATTGCAGTAAATATTTTTTAAACATGCTAGGTTCATAAGCTATGTTGTGCTTTAATAGAAAATTACATATTTCATCCTTCTTAGATGAATTATTTGGAATTTTTTCTAGAAGTTTGAAATGATAATTAGCATTGTCCATTACAATTAAAGATGTTTTTTTTTAAGTTTGCAATTAAATTATTTTACAATAATTTTGTAAACAGCTCCGCACACATCTCCATGATAGTCTGCACTTTGTGACTTTGTAGAAAACAAAAGTGAAGCATCGGAAATAAACCCATCTGCATGAACAACTATAAATCTAAAAAATATAGTTATTAATTATAATATAATTACTAAATTACAACAAACCTTTTTCCTTCACCCATTGGGTTCTTCTTCACGCTTTCCTTAAGTTTATCATGCCAGCTTCTTTTGTGCGATCCTCGACTGAAAATCCAAGTTTCATCTAAGAATATAGGATTGTATAATTTTTCTTCTTTATTTTTGTAATATTCTTTTAAGAATCGTACACGATTGGCAGCAATATGTGATTGTTCCCGTAAACCTCTCCTACTTTAGATGAAAAGCCAATGGAATGTAAGAGACGTATTAAACTTGATCTACTTAAATCGAAAACGTAACTATTGTTTAATTCTTTTACTGCCTACCTGCATAACAGATTCAAATGGAACGAGTGCCCCTCGATTGTCACGTTCCCGTTCAAAATAGTTAAGCACGTTCATAACTACGAGCTGCGCTTGAGATTTAAGGTGCTTATTATGTAGCATATCTAAAATTTTGTAAATTTGTATAAATTATGTAAAAATGTTACCAAATTACCGATAATGCACTGTGCAAGTTGTAGATAGTTTTGAAAAAAAAACAGTTTTTTAAAAGCAAAGCAACAAACGCATAAACAATAATTTCAAAAAATGACAGGAGCGACAGATGCTGCTTCTTAATTTTACGACACACGATTTAGTGCGCTAATATGAATTGTGCAGCAGATTTATGTTTTTATGACCATCCTTCTCTAATACATGTAGTTGAGAGAGAGAGATAAAAATTTGTAATTTTATTATAGTTTTACATCCATGAGTCATACCTAATTTTATTTGAATCAAACTTTAGATATTTTTAATGAGCGTAACAATAAACACAAAATCGATAAAATAAAAAGGTTTGTGTAAGCGTTAATTGTTTGTATCAACCTGAATACGTTTTATTGTTATTTCTCTTGTGAAATAAATCCATAACTTACGTGTTATAAGTCAATGAATAAGTGTCTTAATTATACTGCGACAACCCAAACATTTTGACCTTTTTTTTCTGCAAATTCACCTCAAACGCAATTATTTCATTAGGTACTTACTTATTGATTAGTAAAAAAAATATTTAAGGAACAAAGAAAATTTCTTTACGTCATGTTAATAATCGATATCCTTTGTCTTTATTTCAGTTGTAGTATGGATTGCTGGATTGGTTGCTGCCACCGGTGTAGCGATTTTAGGAGTTTTTTGTATCCTGAGTGTCCTCCAATTAGCAATGATAAGTTCAAAAGAAAAGGTCGTGATGAAATACAGCGTTGTACTAACCACAAAATTGGCACTGGGACTTCTGGCTGGTGTGTAAAAAAAATTATCTGTATCTGATCTAACATGCAATTTTTTTGTAGCTTTGTTAGCAATTGCGGCAGCCGGATTATTTGCTCTCCAAACAGATGACAAAGTAAATACTGGTTTTCAAATAACTCGCGGACCTGCTTTTTATATACAGATTGTACTAATAATTTTAAACGCTGTTTTGTTTGTAATGTCGCTATACGATATGATATTTTCTAGAAGAGATGGAGGTGATCCTACAACGTCGATATCAATTCCGGTTGAATCAACAACATATGGTAATCCTGGGTACCGTGACCGTGGACCAACAAATGGTAACAATGTAATAAATACAAATTTAGATTTAATTCAAAATTGTGCAGGTGCTGGTGTATCCATGACGGACGCAAGTGGAAAACCTTATGTGACAAATGGTAGTATGATGTCAATGAATACTACAATGACAAGTGCATCATCTGTTGGATCAAATGGTTCAACCGTTGGATCTTCCGTTACTCGATCACCTTTAAGGTCTAGTTTAAAGAAACCAAAACCTAAAGACGGTTTTGGTATACAAAATCCCGGTTATTCAGGTTCCTCACCAACATTTTCACGTAATGGAAGTGTTAAAAAAGTGAGAATACAAACTCATAGCACTGAAGTATGATGGTTAATCTATATAATAGATGTGACTTGCTGGGCCTTATTAAATATGCGATTAAGATGTGTAGTAAATGCTTAATTTATTTAAAAACTTGCAAAAGTGATATTTTAATTTATCCGTCCATTATTTCGTGCATTTTTGCACACAAATTTTTTATGTTTTTTGTGTTTAACACATTTATATATTTTATGAAAAACTTTACTGGTACTTGTGTTAATCTTTGTTGTTATTTTTATATCAATGGATGTAATAACTATTTAATTGTTCGATCTTTTTGATAATTGGTGTGATTTACAATTTAGGCATATCGGTTTGCACAAATGTAGTGGTTAAGAAAGTTTTAATTAACTGTGATGTTTGGGACCAATTGGTAAATACACATTAAAATTGGACTTATTAATTAGTTATTACAAATAATCAATGTGTAAGATGTAAACCAGTAAGTGAATACGAAGTGTTGCTGTACATCAAGGCTGTTGAATTATACTTTTTTTGTATGTGAAAATTATTGTATTTCTATGTATATTTTTAATTTAAAACTGGCACTGTTTAACATTTTATACTACTTGTTTATAGTTTACTGTATTGAACAAGTCAAAATCTTTAATATGTAAATATGTTATTGTTATGAAAATCATATCGAAATTGTGGTATACAGATGGTCATAAGAAAATAGGTTGTACTAATCTATCTACAGTCTTTGTGATATAAGTGGTTGTTTACCAGATCAGTCCATTCTCTTAGAAGAATTAAATATTTATAGTTTTTAATTACAATGGTACCTATATTGAGCACAAGTGCTAATAGTAAGTTTACTCGTGTAAATTATCATTCCTCACCTTAAGAACAAAACAAATTTTTATGGTAATATTTTTTAAATAAATATTTTCGTGAAATCTTTTTGATTTCTTTTGTTGGCACCAGATATTTCCAAATGGTTACCTACAAAACCTTTGATATTATGTATGACAGTAATAAAACAATAACAATCATGTTTCAAATATAATTCCACATAACGTTTTATATAAATATTTATTTCTCAACATGTTCCAATACATTATCGAGAGAAAATATACAAGGTGCCCAAAATGTATGGAATAATGGTTCTGCAGCTGTAACCGTACATTTTATCACAAAATTTTCAAGACAAAAATTGTTTGACGAAATGCATATTAGTGGAATAAGAATCAAGGCAATAGTCGCTTCCTTTCTCGATTATTTACATTTAAGTTAGAACAAAGTGATATACACCGTGTCCAAGATAAGGATGCCCAATATGGGGATCTCAGAAACGGTAAGAGATGGAAGGTCGGTTAAATGGAACAAAAGTTACGCATTTGAGAGGATGTATTTATGGTCTTTGTAAAACTCGAATATCTCTTTTAGTTTTTGAGATATTTGAAAAAAATTGAATTTTCTGATTTTCGTTTTAATTTTTTTTCTGACCTTATTTGAAGAGCTACCAAGAAAAAAAGAGCCCATTTTCATTGCCACTTTTCTAGCTCTACTTAATGCTGTTATTAAATTTTTGATACAACGTTTCGTTTGTTAACAACCATCATCAACTTTATTTTTTTAAATACACGAAAAAATTATTTTTGCCATATTTAAATTCTATCCTTGATCCTGAATTCAACGATATATCACACTTTATATTTTTGATACGTTTCGGATGAGAAAATTCATATTCAATGTAAAACATCGAAAACGTACAGTTAAAACTAATACTAGAAACATTAGAAAACCATAAAATTATTATAAAATTATGTTTTGTAATTGTAAATGATAGACAAATAAAAAACAAATTCATTTTAAAGGTTAATAAACTCACAAAAGATGTTCAAAAAGATTCCCGTTATTCTCTAAACATAAATAGCATCTTCTAACTGTAGCATTTAAAACATTCTTCAGCATTTGAGGAGTAATACTAACAAACGCTTCGAGAACTAATCTTTGTAAAATTTCTTCGTTTTCAATATCGTTTCCATAAATGTAATTTTTAATGTACCTATCTCCAAAGAAAAAAATCCAAAAACGTTCTATCTGGAGAACGGGCTGGCCACAGTACATTTGCATGAGTGCCAATACATCTTTCTGGAAATCTAACTGACAGGTATTCTCTGACAACTCTGGAATTATGTGCTGGTGCACCATCCTGCATAAACCAACAACCTTCAACTTCTTGGAAAGGCAAATCATTCAAAGCTATCTCTAATTCATTTTGGAGTAAAATTTGGTAACGTTTAGAATTTAATGACTCGTGGTAAATGAAAGGACCTATAATTCGAATACCGAATATAGCAGCCCACATATTAAATCCGAAACGGTGTTGGTGTTTGGTCGTTTTGTACAGACGTGGATTTACTCTTGCCCAATAATGAGCATTTCTACGATTAAAAATTCCATTATTATTAATCACACTTTCATCGGACGATATTATTTTATTCGGAAAATATTCATTGTCTTGAGATTGACGTGTATACCATTCGCAAAATATTCTATGTCTTTCTGGGTCACCTGGTTGAAGTCCTTGACAAATTCTAAATTTATATGGATGTACTTTCTCCTTCTTTAGAACATAATGAGCTGTGGAATGGGCTATGCCAGTTGCCTCTTCAATTTGCCTAGTAGAAACGTCTGGATTTTCCGTTACAGCTAATAAAACAGTATTGGCTTTTTCTTCATTGCAAGGTTTTTTGCGAGATTTTACAGGTTTTTTGAACGCACCATATTCTTGTAGATTAAATTCTAATGTGCGAAAAGTTCTTTTGTGAGGTTGACGCCTTTCTGGATATTTGTTTAAATACAGTATTTCGGCTTCAGAACAATTACGTTGACACAAAATGTAACACGTCAGTATATCGAATTTTTCATTATTTGAAAAATGTACTCCTACCATATTGTTTTTAGGTAAACACAAAATGTAATTAACTCAAATACCACCAAACAAACGTAATACGGACAACAATCAATTATGACAGGTAGGTAAACAAAATGCAAAGCCAACTTATTTTTATCAAATGCATCAGTACGACGGAAGATGTATTTTAACTGTTTAATTAATAGTATTTTCACTAAATACATACTTGTGAATTATTTTATTCGCAACAGGCATTAGAAAATAAGAAAACATTATTTTATAATAATTTTACAGTTTTCTAATGTTTCTAGTATTAGTTTTAACTGTATGTTTTCGATGTTTTACATTGAATATGAATTCTCTCATCCGAAACGTATCCAAAATATAAAGTGTGATCTATCGTTGAATTAAGAATCAAGGAGAGAGTTTAAATATGGCAAAAATAATTTTTTGGTGTATTTAAAAAAACAAAGTTGATCATGGTTGCTAACAAACGAAACGTTGTATCAAAAATTGAATAACAGCATTAAGCAGAGGTAGAAAAGTGGCAATGAAAATGTGCTCTTCTTTTCTTGATAGCTCTTCAAATAAGGTCAGAAAAAAATAAAAACGAAAATCAGAAAATTCAATTTTTTTCAAATATCTCAAAAACTAAGAGAGATATTCGAGTTCTACAAAGACGATAAATACATCCTCTCAAATGCGTAACTTTTGTTCCATTTAACCGACCATCCATCTCTTACCGTTTCCATGTTCCCCATAATGGGCATCCTTATCTAGGACACGGTGTATATCTCATTTTATTAGATAGATCATTCTTCATTAGAAATTACAAAATATGACCTTTTTTTGTGGTCACGACTTTTTTTATTTTCCAAAAACTGAAAACTTCCACTTTTTTAAAATCGTGTTTTTTATATTTGTCCTCTAATATCTACTTACCTAATTGAGCTATCGACATGATTTTTTGTTTGTTTTAAAACAAACACTTTAGCGTTTCTTTCCAAGTATAAAATAGTCGATATTTTTTATTTTAAATGTACCCAAAATATTGATTCCCTTGGCAGTTCAAAAATTATGCAGGTAAATTTTGACTAATTGAAAAAAAAATTTTGTTTTTAAGAATTTCATATAACATGCTGCAAAGAAAATTGAGACAAATGACAAAAAGTTTTAGTAGCATAATCGTTGTTGTCACTTTTATAGTTTGGGCGCTATGATTTTTTTTTTAAATGTGCGGAATTTAAAAGTTCGGTTATACTCAATGATGAATATGGAGCAGCCGGTCTAGTCATGCCGGTGTCAATGTGATATGACATGCAGAAACAAAGCAGTGTTTGTGGCTACATTATTATGGTGATAATTTAGAGACAATAATTAGTGCCGCGGAAATAAGAAACGATTATTTTGGACAGAAAATTTTGAAAATTAAGGATGATATTTTAAGCGGAAAAATAAAGGTGAAATATCATAAAGACTGCAGGAAAATCTACACCTGCAAACACAATATTGAGGTACTTCGCCAAACTAGTAATAGCTCAAACGGAGACAGAAACATTCCCGGTCCTTCAAAAACTAGGAGTACTATGGAATCTTTAACATACGTGAAATGTGCCTTATTGTAATGAAAAAGGGACAAAGAAAAAGCAAAAATTGACATCTATACAAACAGGTTTGTAGATTATTACCTATTTATGTTAGGTATTTCTCCACTCAGGTACTACAATAATAGCAAATTTGGTTTATCTTTTTTATGGACAGGAAAACGTACTTATGAAAAAATAATTCAAGCAGCTCAAAAATGGGACAATATTGGAATGATTTTAAAATTGGCTGGTTATGATTTGTTTGCGCACAATGCAAAATATCACAGCCATTACATTTCAAAATATAACATACAAGCCTTCTGTAATAAATCAAAAATTAACAAAAGACCCACAGCCAAGGACCCGACTTTTTTTATCAAACTCTGAAGAAGATTAAGAAGAAAATATCAGTCAAATTCAGAATCACAGTCAGATTCAAATTATTCCTTTGGATCTGAAACTGGTAATGATAATGTCTGTAAAGAACAAATTGCTCAAAACGAGTATCAAATTTTACACCAAGCAGCTGGGATATTGAAAAAAAAAATTTTAAGTCTGCGTGAAAAGAATTTCCTGCTCCTCATGGTATTAATCAGAATGAGTTTTTAAAACAAGTACCAAACATGTTATTGGAATATATTTCTTGGCTTATCGATGATGATAGTTATAATGATTTGGAAAAATATAAACCCAAAAGCTGCTATTTCTTACAATATTATTATGGCGTAGTTTGACAAGTCATATAAAAAAAACTTTTTTCAATTTGGATTACAGTTATATGTATATCATTTAGTACGAAGTAGACAACTTTTGTACCTTTTATCTGAAATTGGTATCAGCTGCACTTATAATGATATCAGGCAATTAACAACCAATATTGCTAAACAAAGAATTAATACTGACACAATTTATGTACCTCCAGGTGTACAAATTGTTGATAAAATAAAAAATTACATACACGCTAGTATCGACAATTTCGATTTAAATGAGGACACGATTGATGGAAAAAATACTACTCATTGTATGGGTATGGTGGTATTTCAGCAACGTTCAGAAAATATTTCATTTGTAGGTGAAAATATGACTAGAAAAGGTCCTTATTCATTAAGCTTAGAAGATCTTGATTTTTCTTTTGGACACATATTGACATTTTTGAACTCTCCAACCCGACCAGAACCTGTACCCTTTAAGCCTTTTAAATTTAAGAAAGACAATGGTGAGAGGTTTTCAATAGTCCGTTTTTAACTTGGTCAGGCTTCAATAATATGATATCCGAAAATGTTGTTTCAGTAAGCGACATTTTTTATATGCCATTTGTAAACAATCCCCCAACAGAGTTAGATACAATATACACTTCTATGGTGCGCGTAGTTGAATTAGTAAGTGAACTAAATCAATCTCACATAGTCATAATGGCTGATTTATCCATTTACTCCAAAGCCAGAGAAATTTTGTGGAATGAGACCCTCCAAAATTAAAAGATAAAGTGACCCTAATGCTAGGTGGAGTTTATTTGAACATGTCATTTATTGCGAGTATCGCATACATTTTTGGAGACGGAGGTCTTACTTTAATCCTCACCGATACGGATGTTTATGCCGAAAATTCCTGTAAAATGATGTTGGAAGGCAAGCAATATTCAAGAGCAATTCGTGGCATAACTTTAGCTGCAGATGCGTTATTTATACTTTTTCTAAAATGATGTGTGGAAGCCACAGTTAACTATTAAAGACCCAGTACCAGCAGACCTAAGAAAACTGTTATCCATCAAATGTTCAGACAAACATTACAACAGTAGTAAATGTGTATGCGTAAAACAGGGATTAACATGTATGATAGACTGTAAATGCAAATTATGCAGTAACAGTTTAAGATTTAATGACGGTCTATCAGATTCAGAAAATGAACAAGCCTAATAAACGATTTTTTGTTGTTATGTTGTTCTTCGCAGCCTGTTATTCTCAATAACAAAATGATAATAATATAGCTACACTACAGTGTTAAGCAAACAAACACTACTTAGTTTGTGCATGGCGCTCCGATGTTATGTCACTTTAGATTAGCCGATGAGTAACCGAATTTTTTAATTCTACACGCTATAAAAAATCATGGTGCCTAAACTATAAAAGTGACTACAACGCTTACTTATGCTACTAAAAACTTTTTAGGTCATTTGTCTCCATTTTCTTCACAGCATGTTATATGAAATTCTTAAAAACAATTTTTTTTTCGATTAGTCAAAATTTGCCTGCCAAGCGTATCGATATTTTTGGTATATTTAAAATAAAAAATATCATCTATTTTATACTTGCAAAGAAGCGCTAATGTGTTTGTTTAAAAAAAAACAATCATGTTGATAGCTCAATTAGGTAAGTAGATATTGGACTAATATAAAAAAACATGATTTTAAAAAAATGGAAGTTTTCACAGTTTTTTGAAAATAAAAATAAATCGTGACCACAAAAAAAGGCCATATTTTGACGTTTCATGTGTAGAATGGTATTGTTGACAATACCCAATAGGTTTGATCTTGTTCTAAGCTCATAAAAAAAAACGACACAATTTTACCCATTATTTTCTCCACTATATTGTGTTTTTTGAAATCGTAGCCCCATAATTTTGTTTCACGCTTTTAGTGCTCTATCAATTGTCAAAATGACAGTATACAAAATTTTATATGTTACGTAACATACATTTTATTACCTACAAAAACACAAAAAACAACTCTAATCAAATACGTAACTAACTAAAATTAAAATTTCTAACAAATTGGTTTTTAACATAACAAATTCTCCAAATGTTCACCATTAACAGCGGCTCAATGCGCTAATCTGTCATAAAACCTACAAATAGAATTTCTTAATGAATTATGCGGTAATAACTGCTTCGTCGATTATTCTTTGTTGTGTTTCCAGATTATCAAGTCTGTCTCTGTACACCGTAGATTTTAAATGACCCTATAGGAAAAAATCGCACCCTGTAGGATCCGAAAACCGTGGAGGCCATTCGACAGTGCCTCGTCTACCTACCCAACGATTCGGAAAGACTTCATCTAAATATCTCCGCAAATTTAGAGAGTGGTGCCCCATCTTGTTGAAACCACATATCAACATTTGGAAATTGTTCTTGGCAAGCTGGAACAATTTGCTCTTGCAATAATTACCAGTAACATTGTCATTTATAAAAAAAAGACCAGTAATGCGATCACAGCAAATCTCTGCCCATACATTAATTTCTTGTGGTCTTTGGGTATGATGTTGGATCATCCAATGGGGATTTTCAGCCGATTAATAACGACAATTTACCCTTGCATTTAAATGGCCTCATCCGAAAAGAGTATGTTGTCATGGAAGTTTGGGTGATTAGATGTGCTCCATCATAAGCTCACAAAATTCCACACGTGGGTCATAGTCATCTTCTGACAGTTCCTGCAGTAAAATAGGTTTATGTGGGTGCAGTTTTTCCCCTTGTAGTATACTATGTATAAAATCTTTACTTTAGTCGTGGTTTCAGCTAACTTCATTCATCTGTATTACTAAACACGCCAACATTAATGAAAAAATGTTACTGAAATCTTTGTTTAATCGTCTAATATGTATTTCAAATGCTAGTGAGATGTGTAAAATCAGTTTTGTAAAATAAAAATAAAAGTAAAAAAGATCGCTTGGTCCCAATTATTGATCAGTTCAAATTAGATATATCCTAGTTATCATCATAGCTAGGATCCATTTATCGACTGCATGAACTTTGTGTATCTAAATTGCACATTACGCTTTTATAAAAAATCTATACAATACTGGTAGAAAAATTTCTTAAACATAAAAATATTGGAAAATGAATGTAAATACCTACTTAAAGTGAAGCAAGTTCAGATTCTATACTTTGCACTCCGGCACTTCATAGACTCCTCATTTATTAATTAGTTTAGGTTTTTCAATGTGTTTAATCACATGATCTTCCACGTAATTTAAAATATCTTCCATTTGTGGCCATTTTCAGTTTTGCCAGCTTGAGGTCATGGTCTTAAGAGTATATTCTTTACCACCGCCTGGAGTAGAAATGTTGAGCACTAACCCTGGAAAAATCTGATTATCATATTCCACCAACACACCTATGTCTATTGGCGATAAACTATTATTTGTATTTTCAACATCACTGTCCGACTTACAAGATGCTTCAGGCGAACGTCTTTTTTTGCTTCTTGGATTTTACTTTTATTTTTACTATCTTCTCGCTCTTTTTGCTTTATTTATCTTTGTTGCTTCTATTTCTAAAATGTCCAATTGCTTTTTTGCTTCTTTCTTTTGCTCATATTCTTACCATTGTGCCGAGGATGCCACCACAGGGATTTTTTTCTGTTGTGTTTTACTTTATATCTTTTTTTTTTATCTTGAGATGGTGTCCAAAACAATGCTGTTTTAAATGGCGTTGAAATACTTAGGTGATTACTATCTTGATATCCATTAATGGAGTAATTTAAGTTTTTAGGGGTGATCAGAAAGCTCTTCACTTGTTGTAATTGGTAGTTGACCGTTCTTCAATATTAAGTTTCTCATCTCCAAGTACATTTACGACGCGTGAATTGTTTAGATCTTTGATTGTTATTGGTACTGACTCACCCATTTCGTTTACACCGCTAAGGTCATTAATATTAATGATGATATTTGCACCATTTTTATGTATTGGTGATAAATTCCGCGTATCGTAATTGGCGCTAATTCATCCTTAAATAAAATGGGGCGTTCAAAATAGCATCCACGTCAACATTGTTAGTTGGAATGTCATAATTGGTCACATCACTTATATTCAAACTTGGAATGTCGTGTTCGGAAAGGAAAACGTTGCTACTTCTTCTACTACATCTGTAAAATGTTAAGCTAAGATGAGTACCTGATTGGGTTTGGTCACTTACCGCCTAATGCATTACAGGTTTGATTTTCGCGATCGTCCATTGTAGCACTCGAAAGGTGTTAATGTCTTCGAAAAGTAAAACAAACTGGTGTCTTCTAGTTTACCATTCAACACGCTTTCAGAACTTCTAAACGATTCTATTTTATCCAAATTAAATTTTTCAAAAAATATCAGAATTTTCTGTCTCGTCTGTAGATTTATTTGAATTTTCATCGTTGTACTTGTGCTCCCCTTCAACTCCAAAGAATTTTTGAAATTTTATGTTATTTGGATTAAAAGGGAAAAGATCGCAAGTTTGGAAACCGTTTGCAATTATTGTGGACAATCTGTCATTTAGACGATCAAACACAGTTTTTAGCACAGGCACAGAATAAAAAATATATTGAATATGCTCTTTGGTGAATTTGGCGCCTGCGTTTTCAACCCGCCATTCCGTAACCATCTTTCTCCATTCTAATTTTAATGGATGACAATAGCCACAACTAAAGGCTGCAAAATATGAGTAACATTGGGTTATAAACTAATTAACGTAATTCTCTTTTCTGGACAAAAATTACTCAGGTGCATAGTGAGATGGAATGTTTGACAGTCAACAAACAAAGCTAGTGGAAAATGTATATTATTTTGCTGGACCCAGGGATAAAACATATTTGCAATATAATCAAAAAATGATTCCCGTCATCCATCCATTTTCGGATCGACCAACGTCCCAAGACTTTATTTGTTATGTGTTGCGGAATTCTCTTGTAACAGTACATAATCATGGGAGGCGGTAATTCCCCAGCAGCATTACAAACAACTAAAGTGGTTAAACACTCTTCGTCGTTATTAACTACATTGTAAACAGTTTTTTGTCCTTTTTGTACCAATACCTCCTTTCATATAATTTTCACTTATTATTTATTTGGCCCGTTGAGACGTTATATTTTGAGATTCTTGATGTAATTTCTGGGTGACGCCGTAGAGATGTTTCATGCCAATACCGCCCGAGGTTTGGAAAAGGATTCTCCCGTTTTAGTTCTTTGAGAAGGATTTGGACACTGTCTGTAAGCTGAATTTTACTAACAGAAAATCCAGGTTTTCCTTGAGATAAGATCCCAGTCACCAGATGACTTTCTTCTTCTGGACTAAGAACAGATAGAGGGCCAATTTTTCGTTCAATTGGTATTCTTCTTTTTATTTTGCCGCTTAAGGTTGACCTTGGGACATTGTACGTCATAGTCCATTTTCTAACAGACATGCCTACTTTAGTAGTATCAATTGCTTTAATCACGTCTTCTTCACTATATTGGACTCTTTTCGCTGTAATGTTCGCTGTAAAAGTCCATTGTACCAATTATCACCATATTTTTGATCCTGATATCGTTACAGTTGTATGTCCCGTACATAGAACGCATACGAAAACAATATGTCGATAATTGGGTATATTACAGAATAGACATGTGTGTACATTAAAGAATAATAACAACCACAAAATTATACAATACTGTAATTTAATGTTTTGAAATTGCATGCGGATTATTCCAAATATAGCCAGGTCAAAATCATAATGGCCCAATTATCGCCATATACGTTGCAATGGGCGTAATACCCTTGGATATTACTTTTGTTTGGTTAAACCCGCTCCAATGAATAAGATATGAGTTCTTTTAACTTTTTTGTAATTTCAACATTACTGAATAAAATTTAATATTGTTATTGTGAAACTTAAAATGATTATTTTTTATTATGTTTTATTAAAACTGAATGGGCTCAATTTATAAAGATATCATTTACTAGTTAAATTTTACTTCGCATGCTATTTAATTTCAGTTTGCGTTAATGAATTTTAAGTTTACATTTGCGAATTCCCTTCTTAATTGGTTGCGACGGCTAGCTCAAAATTAAAATAAAAAAATGATCACTGCTGTCATTTACAAAAATTATGCTCATTTCGATTTATTTATTTATCTGGATTCCTATTGAGTTGACCTCTTTCTGCATTTATATATTCAATATTTGTATAAACTTGTAATATTAATAATCATTAGCAATAAAAGTAAATCACACGTTATACTCATTTAATTAAATTCCAAATCTGGAACGAACATGCATTAATACGTTGTTTACAAATATATACAAAAATCAAACCTATAATGTAAAACAATATTCTTAAAACTAACATGTAACATCTTTATCAGAATTAAACGTTTGTTTTTCGTTTAATTGTGATAGTCAAACGTAAAGTTTCGAGAAAATCAAACGCAAAAACGTTTTATTTATTCACACAAACAAAAGGTTCCTTCCTTCTTACTTGTTATTTTTGTTAATAGCTGATGATGTAACTCGGCGTTTCTTCAATCGGTGAAGAGGCCTCAAATTGGTTATAGACTGCTAGCTGATCTTCCGATGATGTCACTCTACTTATCTTTTCTTATACCTTTGTTATGGATGAATACGTTTCTAATTTTCTTCCCACAAATTAATGATTTGTGTAAATTATTGCTCGATATATTTACACTATCCAGTTTTTACTTAATCGTTCAGTTGAACTACAAATAGCTTGCGCAACAAAATGCAAGCCGTTTACAAACCGCGAATGCTCCCTTTTTATACATCAATAAATTCGAATTATTCTCTTTTATACTTTGTTATACCAATTTGGATCGATTACTGTCTTTTATATTTATTGTTCACTATTTAAACACAATTGATTACCGTTCTGATACATACAAAAGCGTTATCTTCACTTATTACGTCACCTTTATGTGAATCTCAAATTATGGTGCAATCCTTATCACCAACTTGCCAATACTTGCACTTTTTATTATTTCAATAAAGAAGGTAATTTTCTACTTCTTCACACTTTATAAGGCTGCGTGACCTTACATTGTCACTTATGCTGCGGCGTCAATCGACCGACAACTATCAAATCTAATAGCTTATTTTATGCGATTCTTTTTGATCGCTTACTTAACGCGACCGTTTTAAAGACTGCACATCATTATTATGACAGTGTCTCATTCCTTCCAACACATCGATGCACTTGCAAATGCGGCGTATTTTAAATATTTTAAAATTGCATATATAGATAACTTATTGAAATAAACTCAAGCTTTTCATCTTAATATTAATTACATTCAAATACAAACAAACAATAACCATTTCTTTATCCAGAAAAATAATATATGTTTTTACTCTCGTATAATTTAGCGCGAACTTTTGGTTTTTTTAAACCTCCCGTTACAACGTATTCCAGACATCGCCATAGATGTCTCTTTCACCGTCATACTTCTAGTGACCTGTTGGACGCAATAAATAAAGCAAATGTGGTATGACGATGAATAGATACTTGTTAGTATGTATATTTTCCTAATTGATAGCCCCACGTTTCCATTATCGACATTTCCATTTATATCTTTAAATACGTTAAGTTGATTAATTTATATTTGCAATAATAAAAGCTTCAACATTTATTAGTTATTGAATAGTCAGTTTTTAGCATGAAATGCATTTAATGTAAAGTGTGGGGATTTTTTAGAGACGCTGCCGCTTACCTACCCACGTAGAAAAACTTGCCACTCTACCACAAAGTTGGAATGTGACTGCGCAAAGGTTTTTTTTTTATTCGATTAACGAAGGGAAGGGAACTAAACCACATCAAGGGAATAAAGCCCCATAAGTTCGAGAATAACTTAGAGTATTTATTTCGAAATTGGCAATTCTTCAGAAGCTATTTCAACAAATGTGCATGACGGTAATTGTAACATGGCCGATAATAGGGACGATTATCTTAACAAAATTTAAGTTTTTCAACTTTCAATAATTTTTTTCTCAAAAATTTTCTTATGTAAGTAATCAAATTTTTTATACTGTCATTTTGACAATAAAAGAGGAATAAAAACGTGAAACAAAATTATGGCGTTGATTTAAAAGTACTGCCGATGACGTCATATCTCAAGATTGACTACCAAAATATTTTCTCTGACATGCACAATGTGCGCATTATTTCGTCAAAGAACTTGTGTCTTAAAGTTTAAGTATAAGTAAAATATGTTGCTACGTAACAAATCATTGTGGTAAAACAGCAAACTTGATCTCAACTATAATTTCTGTATCTACAATGACAGTTAAAGGTGATTCTATCAAACTAATGTGTTCGTTTATTAAAGGTGCTTTCTGTTTGTATTGTGTTTATACATTTGGACTACTTCTAAATCACCTAATTTATCTTTTTGGTTACAAAAATGGAAAAACTTGGTATTCTTTTGTGAACTCATATTTACTATTAAATGTTTGGCATAATTTGATTTGCCTGTGTGTTTATATTTGTAACATCTAGTGTGTTCTTTGTATCTAATATCAAAGTTCATAAATGTTTCTCCAATATGAACAGAATTATATGATGTGCAGTTCAATTTATAAATAGCCAATTTCAAAATGTCGTTAGCTGAATCTTTGGCATTAGGTAAATATTTAAGAACATTGATACTAGTTTTGAAAGCTACTTTGTACTTCTTGTTCTTTTGAAATGTGCGAGCTACTGATATTTTTTCCAAAATATGAAATTGGCATTGTTACCCGTGAAAACTGCAGTAGAATGTGGTGTAACAGATACGGGGGTGAGTGCCGATAGCTCAGTAGCCGCGGGGGTATGGTGGTGTTTTACGTGCGGGGTGAATAGAATACCATAAATCAAATCAGGAAAAGTCATAAATCAAAGGGGCACCAGTTTGTTTATAATCGAAAATACTGGTACAATTAGCATACAAATAAACGCTAGTAGTTCACAGTAATGTCCAAAACGAGTAAAAACTTGTTAACCTTTCAGGTAAATCTGGCAAAGGTGCCCTCGATCGGTACTTTCTGTGAAAGCTTCAAATATTCGCACGCTATCAAAATAAAATATCGTGGTGGAAGACCGATTGTAAAGGTCTTCATTCTTCTTTGCTCCAAAAATCTTAATCTTAATAAAAATAACACAACAAATAGGGAAATCTCTCATTAATTAATTTAGATTAAAATACTTCTTCAAAATAATAAACAACAATGAAGGAATCGTCGTCACTGCAAGGCCGTATAATTTGAAAAATTACTTATTAAAACAATTTTCAACAAGAAAATAATCAAAGCTATTATTGCCTACCAATTTACATATGTGAACCGTAGTTATAATAATAGGAATATAATATTCAAAGAATAAAATGTAAAATATTTTAAAGTCAAAACAAATAAATTCGCTTCCGAAAGGAAGTGATGCGCAATTTTTCTCACTTATTATTGATTGAATAGACAATAGCGCGAAGATCACAAAAAAAACAGAGTGATTACGCTTCGGTAATCGTATCCGCTGGCCTGAAAGTCATCTATACGGTACTATGCAACAAAAAGAAGCGTGTTTATCTGCGTACTTAAATACAGTTATAAAACTTTTAATGAAATCACCAAAAAAGACAGAATTCTCGTACAATTGACCCTTCGTTAATTGATAGGAAAATACCAGTTAAATCTTCAATTCTTTCTTAACAACGGAACCGGTATTGAAGAAAATTTTGTCCCGTCGGATTAACTAGCTCTTATAATTTATACTCGCAAACGATCAGCGAAATATTTGAATCTAATCCAGGCATCCTTTTTACTAGCTGTTCATCTGGATCTATGCACACAAATCAGTAACTTATTTACACAAAGTTCTTTGTTATTTACACAAAATATAATAGCACTTTATTTACAGCAATTTATTGTCTATTTTCGAAGAGCTGTGGGCATACTTTAGTGATTCAGTACGACGCGAGATCCAAAATATGGTGTGTACCAACATTTAAATCTGCTAACAACGTGAACACATCCAAATGAACAGGAAGCACTAAAATAAACACGTTCCCTTCACGAAGAATACGAGAACGATAATAAACTTGACGAAACTTCCACAAAAGCTTCCCCGGGGTGATTGAATACTAGCTTTAAATCCACAAGCAGTGGTATTTTCAAGATACCACCGGGTACATGCATAGGTGAGCGCATCACTACATCAAACATAACCCCAACGCTATCGAGCAGCTCTTACAAACTTACTACAAAGAATCAAAACAAAAGCCTTTACCCCCCAAATATCACATTATTTTAACCATTACTGATAAAAGATTTTCCATACAAAACTGCAAAGTGGACAGTTTCATGAGAAAAACAACTTCATTCACATGTGTGTCAATCAAAACCCGATAACTAGAATTGAGATAACCAACATCCTTTACTCAAATAATACGCAATGGTTCAACTAAGTCTTCAATGACCTTTACTCTAACAATACTATCTAAAAGTGAACTGGTACGCTACTAAATAGGTGGGTTCCGTTTTTTCTAAAAAAAAACGGAGAAAAATCTAACCATTCCTTCTTCTCGGATAGGAACTAAAACTGTAGGTCCCGTGGAAAACGACGATTTAGTTAAAAATCCCTTACTAAAGGTAGAATTCCTTTAGTAGGTCATAATTCTAGTGACGGGTAGTGCTAATAACCATTAGTAGTTGATTAGTAGAGATGCCTGACATTTCCGTTTGTGTCTAGATTTCGGCCCACAAATACAAAATAATAATAATAATGTTTATTACAGGGAAAACCCGTGGAATAGATAAATTTTAGGAGATAAATTAAGTAATACAAAGTGTGCACTACAAATTATAAATTAACTAATATTGACCAGATATAGGAAATAATAATGAGATTAAAATGTCGCCTAACCAATAAGCTTACAAAATAAAGAAAAAAAAAAAAATTACAATGGCAGTTATATGGTAATGCAAAAAAAAACATAAAAACTAATCAGTTATCTTTAATATTGGTTTATTGGCCATCCAGAGCATTATCAATTGATAAAACCATTAATCTTAATTGACTTTTAAACGAGTTCAAAGTTTGGTTCAATCGATCAAGATGTGGATACAGGTTAGCCAAACACATAAATCTTTCAATTGGCACGTTTTGAAGATAATTCGTTTTGCGTCATTTGACCGAGAAAAGGTGAGTGTGTCTTAGGACTTTTCCGGGTATGTTAATATTTACTAATAGTAGTAAGAAAGGACAGTCGCAAAGCCTATTCACTAGTTTGAATAATAACATAAGACCATAAAATATCCTTCTTGCTTGTATTGCAATTTACCATCAATAGCGCAATGGTGTGTTTAAAAATTGTCACTACGAAAACCTAATTTGTACCAGAAAATCGTAAAAACTTCTGATTTTTACTATGTACGTAGACTGATGCGGGACAATTCTCTAGAATAGATCACACAAAGGAACAATACAACAATTTTAAAATTTAGTAATTACAAAACTGATTTGAGCAGCGAATTATAAATCGTTTATAAACAATAACAATAGCAGAGGTGCTAAATATGCACCTTGAGGCACTCCAGAAGTTACAGATATAGACTTAGACTCAAAATTATTATATTTAATACTTTTCGTACCATTAGTATGATAAGAGTTAAGCCAGGATAACAATGGATCACTTACCCGAAATTGGGGAAGACTCGAAATAAGGATTGTGTGATTAACTCTATGGAAGGCTTTTGTATAATCTGCATAGAGTCAAGTTGTACATTTGATTCAAGGGAACAAGCAACATGATGTTGGTATATTAAGAAATTGGTAGTGGTTGGCCGATTTAGTAAAAATCCATCTTGTTCCTTAATTATTTCATTTTTTAATATTTAAAATAACTTTTCAGTTACTAGACTTTCAAAAAGTTTTGCAATAACGGACATAGTTGTAATTAGTCCATAAATTGTAAATCCGCATTTGATGCAGCTTTAAATATGGTTTAATGAAGTTTAGTTTCCAAATATTCGGGAAAGATATTTGGATTATTCAGTGATTTGAAGAGAGAAAGCAAGAACTAAGCAACACCATCATCACACCATCAGGACCAGATAGATTGTCGTTTAAATCATTTAACTTTGATAAAACTAGTTCAAAAATGTAATATGCACAAGTAGAAGAGGGACACCTTCCGCCGCCATCTTGGATTTTGACGTCACAAGACCGCCCACGTAGGAGAGCATATTTTCCATCCCTATGGTTTCTTTTCGGAGACCTGTTTTCACACCTATTTTATAACCGCCCACGTGTGAGACCGTATTTTCCACCCCTATGGTTTCTTTTCGAAGGCCCTTTTCACCCCTGATTATTTTGGTTGTATTAAGAGCCTTTTTGACAGTAATTTGTGTACTTGCTCACGTGAGGGTCAGATGTAGGGCTTGGTCATGGACTTGGGTTAGGTCTTGGAGCTGGTCTTGGACTTGGGTTAGGTCTTGGGGCTGGACCTGAGCGTGGACTTTGAGTTTGGTCTTGGACTTGGGGTTGGTACTGGTTTTGGTTAGGGCTATTTTTGATGGTCATCTTCAACCCTAATTAAGGTCCTTTTGGTTGTATTAAGAGCAGTACCCCTGGATGGCAAATGCGTGTACATTATTACATTTCTTGCTATACCTTTACCTGTATGGAAATTTATTTATACATTGTATTTCTAATAAGGAGGTTCTTGTAAGACACGTGTGGGGCTTCGTCCTCTCTCTCTCTCTCACGTCTCTCTCTCTCTCTCTCTCTCTCTCTCTCTCTCTCTCTCTCTCTCTCTCTGGTCTCTCTTTCGCAAACGGTGGTACGTGGGTGTATTTTGTTTTTTAAAGATCCTACCATAGTTTCAGTGTTCCAAATTTTTCAAGTGAGATGGCTTCCCGGTCATAGTTGAGGAACAGGTATTTGAAAATTAAGACTAAGATATTTTTAATTAATATTGACATAACATTTCTAAAAGATTGTCGTAGGTTAGATGTTTTTCCAAATTTTATTAATGTTGCTAGTAATTCAAACATATGCAGGTAAAAAGTCACTTGAATTTGCCAAGCGGAAATGGCTAGATTTAGAAATTAAATGTCATTATTCAAAACTAACAAAATTAGAATTAGACGCGTATGACTTACATTTAAAATTGGTAACAGGTTTAAACGCTAATGAATTTGATGAGTGGACTACTTTTTTGCATCACTTGAATGAGGTCATTGATCATAAAGTTATTGCTAAAAGATTTATACATCAGAAGAAATTGTCAAAATTATGAAGATCCAACAAGCAAGCCAAGCAAAATGGTAATTCCACAAACGAACATATCGTTTTTAACAAATCTTCTGAGATCTTTAACAAAGAAGAAATAGATTTGTTAAATAAAGGTTTGAAATGTAATCTTAATTTTAACAAACCTCTGTTGGATAAAATCATAGTAGACATAGAAAGTTCGATTAAATAATTGAATGAAAATTGCAAAAAGTACGTTAGACCAGTCAGTAAAATTCAAATTTCGGAAAATGTCCAACAAGAGTCGAAATTTAATTTAAATCATTCAGAATTTCGAATTGTTAAAGTTCTCACAAGCAAAAATTGTTTTTATCTCAAAGCAGATAAAGGCAATCAAGTAGTCATTTTAAACAAATAGGTTTATTTTGCTTAAGTCAAAGAACTCTTACATTCAGGTTCTTATTTAGTCATCACCAAAGATCCTCTTCCTAAAATGAAATACTTCAACCAGGAATTAGCGTGTAAAAGAGTTGTGGATGACTCTCTTATGTTTCGACTAACGGTATCCAATCTGGTGCTACCTATAATGTATTGCTTGCCTAAGATTCATAAACCAGGTCATACTATGCGACCCATTGTTTCTGGTATTAATTCACCTACTTATCAATGTTAAAAACATTGAACTTACAGAAAATGAAATTTTAGTCTCATTCGATGTTTGTTCACCGTTTCTGAGCATTCCAATAGATCAAACCTTAGTTTATTTAGAAGATGTTTTGAAACAAAACCATTTGGACGATAGAGAATAGAAGATTTTCTTTAATTAACAGATTCTTGTATGAAACAAACCTTTTTCAAAATTAACCATTAATTTTTCCAGCAAGAACATGGTACAACAATGGGCAATAGCTTATCTCCGTTTATAGCCAATCTATTCATGGGTAAATTTGAGACAGACTTAAAACGCGATTTGCCTTAATTTCCTAGAGCTTGGATTAAATACGTGGATGGTGTGTTTGCCATCTTTAATACTAAAATTCGTAGAAACTTTAAATTCAAAATTTCCGACAATCAAATTTACCTATGACATAGAGGCAAATATACAGTCTCCCGTTCCTTGATACTCTGGTAACAAGAAATGGTAGTAAACTAGATATAGATATTTATCGTAAGGAAACTAGCGGCTTTTAACTTTTTTGTTCATAGATTGCTTAATTTTCCTCTTTCAGTTCAAAATTATAATAAAGAATTGTGCACTATTAAAGGATTGCTGCATACATGGGTTTTCAGATGAAGTGGTTGTGAATATAGTTAGGAAACAAACACATAGGATGAGGGTTAAGAACTTAACTACATTAGGTAACGCTAGAGAACAAATAGAAACAAAGTATGTAAAGTTACCAAACTGTCCTGCTTATACAAGAGGTCAACTTAAAATCTTTTCCAAAATTAATTTTAGAACAATCACTACTTCAGATAGTTGTTTGCACACTCTTTTAGGCAACCCAAAAGGTAAAGTGGATACGCAGGATAGGTCGGGGATTTATAAAATTAATTATAAAAATTGTGAACAAATATATGTGGGGCAGACTAAACGACCTATCAAAATTCGCTTTAAAGAACATTTAGCTCATATAAAATACAAAAGTTGGGACAAGTCTGCCGTAGCCCTACATATGTTTGATAAAAATCATGTAGTAGATAAGGTATCCTTAATCAAACATGTTAGTAGTAAGCACGAACTTGATTGTTACGAAAGTTTAGAGATCTTCAAAAACAAACAAATTCTAATGAATAATGATGATCAAGGACCGTTAGGCTACTCAGAACTCATTAAACTTTCATAACTTTCACTTTCACCTGATAAGCAATGAAGCGTTACTCGCAGATGGTATATACACTTGCGTGCATAGAAATGGGCCCACTGTAAACTTTTGACTTTAACTATATTTCGTTTCGAATCTATTTATCAGATCAAGAAAAATTCTACGCTGTCTGAAAGACAATTTAATATGCTTTGATAGAAGTTGAAATTGATCAAAAGTGCTTAGCGTTTATATGCATTGGAACCGGTAAATAAATGAAATGTATTTAAGTTGTGATTATAACGCGAATAACAAACTTCTGACAGATTGAATTTATTGCATTTCCAACTGAAATTTGTACATTATTAGTTTCCGCAATTTGATTAGTTTAAAAGTGTATTAGGTTAATGCATACTACACCGCAAAAAGCCGCCAAAGTAATTGCTCCAATTGAAAATGGTCTTAGCCAGCGAACTGTTGCTCGCCAACTGGAGATGACACGCGCAGCTGTTCGAAGAATCTACCAGCGTTATCAAGAGACTGAATCCTTTCATAGGAGACCTGGAACTGGCAGAAAACGATACACAACGGATCGTGATGACCGCTTTATTGTGTCAACAACATTAAGAAATCGTCGCCTTAATGCGGTCCAAGTGCAATAGCAGATCATAGAAATACGAGGAGTGGCTATTAGTCAGTGGACAGTAAGGCGAAGACTTAAGGAACGTAACCTGACTTGTAAAACCCCTGCACTTCGTCCAAAACTTACCCCAGCTCATCGTCAAGCACGCCTGCGTTTCGCACGGGATCATCTGAATTGGACATTGGAACAGTGGGGTTCTGTTCTATTCTCAGATGAGACCAGGATATGCCTCTATGGCAACGACCGAAGAGTAAAAGTGTACCGGAGACCAGGAGAGCGATTTGCAGAATGCTGCATTGAAGAGCGGATTGCTTATGTAGGTGGTTCTTGCATGATCTGGGGTGCAATTTCTATGGGAGCACGAACCGACCCTGTTTTCATCCGAAGGGACGACCGTGGTCACGGTAGAGGAGGTTTAACTGGTGCTAGGTACATCGAGGAGATTTTAGCAGTTCATGTGGTACCTTACGTCGATTACATAGGAGACGAATTTATTTTAATGCATGATAATGCTAGGGCGCACACCGCAAGAATCGTGCAAGACTACATTACAGAAGTCGGTTTTCGGATTATGGATTGGCCAGCATGCAGTTTCGATCTAAATCCAATCGAACATTTATGGGATAAGCTAAAACAAAGAATTCGTGCTAGACTTCGCGCCCCAACCTCGATCCCAGAGCTTATTGTGGCAGTAGAAGAAGAGTGGCTTAACATCCCACAAGAAACAATTGCGAACTTGATTAGATCTATGCCGAATCGTATGAGGGATGTTATTAGGGCAAGAGGGGGTCATACCCATTATTAAAAATTATGAGTTAATTTCTGTAATTATCAGTAAACCACTTTTATTTTAGTAACAAGAAACGATAATTTGTTTCATGCGTTAATTTCACAATTTTAAGACTAAGAAACCGAAATAAATTTTAATAAATGTAAACATACATTAAAGCATATGAAATTGTCTTTCAAACAGTATATATTTTTTCTTAATCTAATAGATAGATTCGAAGCAAAATATAGTTAAAGTCAAAAGTTTACAGTGGGCCGATTTCTATGCACGCAAGTGTATATTAGAAATTTTCTTTAATTCGCCCTAGTCGACCGATCACGATAATAGCGTAGCTATTGAAACACGTTCGGTGTTTTTTAATTGTGTGTGGTACGTGGGTGTATTTTGTTTGTTACAAAATACACGTATACCTTTTTGAAGCAGAAAAGATGGGAAAACAAATTTTTCCGGTCGAAAATGACATACAGTGTAAGGCAAAAAAGTTAGGACCGATTCAAACAAGATGGAAACCTATATGTGGCGCCCTCTATCAGTAATAAAAGAATTAAGGTCATATTTGAATTCTGCATGATAAAAAGCCTCTGTATATAAAATTTCGTCCGCTTATTACATCATTGTAAAGAGATATAAAAAAAAACAGAAAAAAAGTTAAACTTCAACACCCTATATCTTTTAAACGAAGGCGTTGCGGACCTAAGTTCATAGGAACTTTTTTTCTTATTTTAGTGTCCTCTATCGCGTGGCACTATACATGGCACTTTGTTCTATGTCATCCGAGCATTTATTTGCGAAAATGCATTTTGAAAATTATATTCACATTCGGTTTTTCGTAAGAAGCACGTCAAAACATAGGTGTTTACTGCTTTTGTGGTGGCATATATTATTTCATTCGGATCTAATTTATCAAATGATTCGGTGATTCTTTGTAACAACTCGTCTCTCGAATGTACAGGCGTTTTGTAAACTTTTTCTTTCAACATACTTCACAGACAAAAACCTAATGGAGTAGGATCGGGTGATCTCACAGGCCAATTCCACGTTCCAAAACGTCTTATCCACCGATGACCCGGCTTTTTTGGTGACGTGAGGGTTTTCACTGCACCACAATGACAATTTTTTATATTGAAAATCTCGTCTCTTGAAAAATTTTGATTCGTCAGTCTAAATTATTTTATTTAAAAAAAAATGGATCTTCTTCGGTGCGCACCAACATCGTTTCCTAAAATTCAACTACCTGAAGAAGGTCTTGAGGCTTCATTGCTCGAACATTGGCGAATTGGTGAATATTTTATAGCTGATCTAAACGGTTTGAAATTTTCCTGAATTTGTATAAATTTTCTAAGGTTCATTGGTGGTAGAGTGGGATACATTTAATTGATATTTCTACATGTCCTGCTGATAATTTTGACGTACTGTCCAAAGATAATAAACAAATTCATAAGAACTTCGTGTGAGTAATTTTATTCCATCGTTTCTGAAGGTATTTTCAGCTTGTGAATGGATGAAAACGTTGATGTTATTACGATAATGATACAGTAGTAATTGTGACCTTATTACCAAAAACCGTATGGACATATCATTTTCAAAGTGCATTTTCGCAAATAAATCCTCATAAGCCGGAAACCTGACCAGTTAGGTATAGGTACGATATACATACATAAACAGCCAGTTTCAGAAGCTTTCCGGATTTGTATTAATACACAGGGTATTCCATTTAAAATAATTCGCTCTTTCAACATTTTTGAGCTACCCTGTATTTAAGTAACTGGGATTCAGCTAAAGCGTGGGAAGCCTCTAGGTATTACCTTACTCTTAACCAAATTTCACTATCATTGTGTCACTGAGATCGAAGCTATCACTATCTTTAAAGATCATGTTTTCCCACGAAAAAATTGAAATTAATTTTTATTTCAAGAACGGTTGCCGATAGGCATAAGGAAGTATTAAGACAAGTTGTCAGGAAATTGATGAAGATCTTAAAATTGATATTATATACATGGTGTTCCGCTTAAACTATCGCTACTTTTGCTAATATAAGTGGCCACACCGCATTGTCGAAAATATTTTAGTTGGGTAGAGGATGTCCAAATATGTCATTCACCTTGAATATATATATATATATATATATATATATATATATAAATAATTAGTGGCGAAGATTAGTTTAATTGCTGCTGTAAAGACAGTTATATTTAGTTTAGCATGTACCATTACTTTTTCTCAATTGTATTTTAACGTTGTAATAATTAAATCCTTTCTAGTTTCTTTTAGAAAAGAGAGCAAACTTTCATTTATATTCTAGCAAATTTTATTCTCTTCGGCCCGCCTTTCCGGTAGTCTTTTGAGAACTTGTTCTGGGTCTAATGGAATGATTCTGATACCTCGAAAACATCCTTCAATTCTCTTTAAATTATTTAGTTCTAATTGGTCCATGAGAACTTTTAATAAACCAGGAAAAGAGGCTTTATTCAACACTTGTTCGCGCGGATTTTGTATTTTGCAGTCTTCTAATATTTCTTTCAAATCCTCTTTAGAGGCCCATAGTAGCCCACGTCTAAAGGTTGCGTCAAATGAGTTGCATTTTTTGGTAAAATAAAAATTAAGAAAGGTTGTCTCCAATAAGGACTTTACAGCCCGACAGTTTACTCGCCCACGGAATGACAATGGTTTCAAACAAATCGTCGAAGGTAAAACTATCGAACCACCCGCTTTTTGATCTGGTGTAACGGGCGTTCTTTGGTTCCCCTATTGTCCACTGGTTATATAATCTTTCGGCTTTATAGACGGTGTATGGAGGCTACATATGATTCCGTTATTGTAAACATTACCGACGTAGAAGCCTTGGAGATTTTTAACACCCTTTCGGGATATTTCATGTCACGTCGAAATATGCACTTCCTATATCCAGCGTCGGTTGACAGATTGGTTTCGTCATAGTTCAGTATGTGAGAAGATGGAACATTTTGCAAACCTTTCTCTAGATTTAAGAAATATTCATTCATTTCTTCCTCGGTTCCTTCCCCACGGCATCGGTTTATATTTTGACTGGCTTTATTTAGTCTTATGACGGTCCAAAAATTTTGCTACCCAATAACATCCAGGCATATTGTCACCAAACTGTTGAATAATCCTTACAGATTTATCCAAATATTGTTTTACCACATATCGAAGATCGGTCAACGGACTGCCAAATTCTCCAGCCAACAAAAGCATGTCAACAAACTGCTTTTCTTTTACTTCCGTCAATAAAGTAGCCCCTCAAACTTTCTTATAATGTTTTCCTTTTACCTTATTCCATATGCTTTTCCATGGAATCTTCGTCACTCTTCCTTCTTTTCGGTATGAATAGCCATTTGGAACTAAGCTTACAGCTCTTTGAAGGTCTTTCTTATTCAGTCTAATTGCGATATGGCCTACTACCAATCCTTTTTTGTAAAACCGTCCCATAATTCAAAATAGGTAACTGAAATGAAGAAAAAAAAGATAGTGTGTAAAGTCTCACCACTCAATGTTTATATTTTTCTTTAAGATAATCTTAATAAAAAATGTTATTTATTACATCAGAACTAATGATGTTTTCGGGTAGGTACTTAAAGAAAATAACTTACCTTATAGATTAAGTACCACGTGCCTTAGCAGTTACAGAACGAAAAATAGCGTGGCAACTGCGACGCAAGAACCTACGTACTGAAGGGACCACACTCTTCGAATCAAGCGTTCCCCCACCCAGAAATTAGACTCGAACAGGTCTGGAAAAAATCTCGCAACGATGCCACGATTCCAAAAAAAATATTAAGAATTAAATTAGGCGTTTTTGTGTAAAGTCACCCAGTAGTTGCAAAGTATCACCATCTTACGGTATGTTCTTTGTTTTGGGTGTGTTTTCTTGTTAAGTTATTGAATTTATTAGTATTGATAGATTTTATATTTTGAAAAAGTCGTTCGGCTCTCCTTGTTTCATATATCATAAATCCTTTTATTACAGCTGTGGGTAGTAATCCTTTTATTTTGTTACAATATATATTAAACACTGTAGTTATTTGTTTTTATAGTATTATGGAAATCTTCTATGTGTAGTGACAATATTTTGAATTTAGTTTTAATAACGGTCTAATTTGCATTTCAAATACTTACTTGACATTTGTAATTGTGTAGATTTAAATCTAACAGAGTTCAGCAGCAGTTGTTCGTCTTTATTCCGCAATGGAAAAAATCTTGGGTTTTTAAAGTTTTCTTGAACCAATTACAATTTAAAATAATTTGATTTTTCTTTTGGAATGTTGGTTCTTAAATTACTGAACACAAATCTACATAGGAATTTCAGAAATCTACAATAATCTAAATATAATATCTCTCTCTCTATTCAGCGTCCATTGTCCATAGGTGGATATACTCCTCCTCCATTTCCCTCCATTTGCTTCTATCCTGTGCCACGTTCATCCATCCTCTTCCTCCCACCTTCCGGATGCCATCGTACCATCTCAGCATGGGCCTTCCTGGGTTTCGCTTTTCTCCCCATGGTTTCCATTTTGTCGTTTTTCTGGCCCATTTTTCCTTCTCCATCCTCGCTATGTGACCGGCCCATCTCCATTTTGCTTGTATTATTTTGTTTTTGACATCTTCCATTATCGTTCTTTCTCTAATCCATTTTATCGGCTTCTTATCTGTCAGTTTTATGTTGAGAATTGCTCTTTCCATGTGTCGTTGGGTGGTTTGCATCTTTCTCATGGTCTTCTTTGTTATTGCCCATGTTTCAACTCCGTATATTAGAACCGGTATTACACATTGGTTTAGTAGTTTAATCTTCATGTGTGTTTTAAACCTTTTTTCTTTACTCTCTAATATGTGTTTCAATCTTCCGTAAGCTGTCCAAGCGAGTCTTATGCGTCTATTTACATCTGCCATTTGCATGTTTCTGTCTACTCGTAGGTTTTGTCCCAGGTTCTACTTCTTCTATAGTTTCTCCATTTATCTTAATTGGATCGTCTTCTTGATTTGATGATTTCTTCATTATTTTTGTTTTTGTCATATTCATAATTAGTCCTATTTCCTTTGATTTTCTGTTTAGTTCTTCCATCATCTCCTGCATTTCTAGTCGGTTTTCTGCAATAAGCACTACATCGTCTGCGTATCTTAATGTATTTAGTTTTCTTCCTTCTATATTGATGCCATGGTTCTCCCAGTTTAGGTTTTTGAATATGTCCTCCATTACCAGTATGAAGAGTTTTAGCGATATGAAGTCTCCCTGTCTTATTCCTCTTTGGATTTTTATTTTCTCTGTTTCTGAATGTAGTTTCACAGTGCTTGTTGCTTCCTTGTAAATATTCTCAATAAGTTCTATATATCTGGAGTCGACGCTGCTGTTTTGTAATGAGTTTATAATTGCCCATATTTCTATCGAGTCGAATGCCTTGCTGTAATCTATAAAAACCAGATATATGTCTTTGTTGTATTCTGTTGTTTTCTCGATGATGTTTCGTAGTGATTGTATGTGATCCAGAGTGCTGTATCTTTTCCTAAACCCTGCTTGTTTGGTGTTTTGATATTGTTCGATTTTGTTTGTTATTATTACAGTTATTATTTTCATCAGCAACTTATATACCTTGACATAAAAGTCTTATTGGCCTATAGTTTCCTAGATCTGACTTATCTCCCTTCTTATGTAACAACACAATTACGGCATTGTTCCAGTTCTGTGGTGTTTTCCGTTCTTCCAGACATTTATTTAGAAGTATCCTTTTTTTAATAGTTGTTCTTCTCCGTATTTTATAAGTTCCGGAATTATTCCATCTTCTCCTGGAGCTCTGCTTAGTTTTATTTCCTTAATTGCGTTTTTTATTTCGTCTGTTTCAATTTCCGGTATTTCTTCTGATCCGATGTTAAGAATGTGTCTTCTTTTTATTTTATCTGGTTTTTCCATCTTGGTGTTGTATAACTTTTGATAGTAGTTTTGTGTTGTTTGAATGATTTCTTTTCTATCGTACGTTATTGTGTCGTCTTCTTTTTTCAGATGGCTAATAATGTTGATATCAGTGTTTGTTTTTCTTCGCAGCACATTTAGGCTTTTGTTTTCTTCGATTGTTTTCTCTATTAAATCCTCTGTATTTCTTCTGATATCTTCTTTTATTTTCTTTCGTACAGTTTTGTTCAGTTCCGTGTATTCTACCGTACCTCGTTTACCTTGGATTGCCAATTCTTGTCTTTTTTCTATTAGTTGCCTTGTTTCGTTCCTGATATATTTTATGTTTTTTGTTTTCTGTTGTTTAACTATTTCCTTTCCTCCTTGTAATATTGCATTCGTCATCTTTTTATTTATTTGTTCTATTGTGTCTTGCTTTCTAATTTTGCTGTACCAGAGGTTTTTCCCCAATTCTGTTCTGTATTCATTAGTTTTTTCTTTAAGAAGTTCTCTATCTATTCCTTGTTTATTTTCCTTTATTAATTTTATTCGTTCTTTTTTTGTATTTATTCTTATATTTCTTCTTACTAATCTGTGGTCGCTGCTTGTTGGGTATTTGTTAGTTACCGTCACATCTGTAATTAGGTTTTTGTGGGATGATATAATGAAGTCGATCTCATTCTTTGTAGTTCCATTTGGGGCTCTCCATGTCCACTTTCTCCCTTCTTTCTTTTTGAAGAAGGTATTCATAATATATAGGTTTTGTGTTTCTGTGTATCGGACTAATTTTGGACCTTTTCGGTTTCTCTTCTTTATTCCAAAGTATCCTACTGATTTTTCATTATCTTCTTTCTTTCCTACTGTAGCGTTGAAATCTCCAATTATGATGTAATGGTGTGTTTTGTTTGATGTTATTGCGGTATTTATCTCTTCGTAGAACTGATCTATCTCTTCTTCATGTGTTGCTGTGGGCGCGTATACCTGTATTATTTTTAAGTCGTATCTGTTGGATATTTGAAGTATTAGGTATGCCACTCTTGCTGAAATGGATCTTATTTCTTTTATGCTCTGTTCTACCTTTTTATGTATCATAAATCCAACTCCCGCTGTATTTGTGTTATTTTCTATTATACTTTTGGTGTGATATAATAATCTTTTATCTTTAATTTCGTTTTCAAATTATACTAGTCGTTCTTCAGTTCTGAGGGTCTATGCGTTGTACGTAGCTACGGTAATTTTTGTCGTAATTTGGCAACCTTTTCTCATCCGGTTATTCTTAGCACCCTCTGGTTGTCGGTAGTATTCCTCGCTGCCGTGGTGAGCCACTTTCAACCTGCCGGGGACTGAGGGCCAAAAACAATATATGGAATTCTAAAAATACTGTCAGTACGTACCTGAACTATTTATGTAATACTCTCATAACCGCTCTTTAGTTTTTGGATGCACAAACAGTAACTATAGTTAATTTTAATTTTAAATCTTAACGTAACTATTTTAATCAAAATTTTATTTTAATAATTGACTTGTAAAGTATATATGTGTGTAAAGTATATATGTGTGATAATGTCCAGAAAAATTATACCGGGTGTAAAATTAGTGCGTAATTCTTATGTTGCTCCGTAACTATTTTAGATAGAGAAAATCTTTAAATATGATAGTTGTGTATTAGCTTCTTCGCAGTAACCTAAAAATATCTACAAATCTACAGGGTGTTGCATTTTCGGATACCAGTATTCATCATAAATATTTTAAATTGAACACCCTGTATATTTTTTAATATTCTTATTCTGTCATCATCTGCCTATTTGGTAATGTTTTGTTTTTTAATTAGGATCAGCCGTTACAGAATTATTCAACTTTTTAGGAAAACTATGACTTATGCAAACACAACGAATAACATCTGCAGCGGCCAACATTGTGACAGCTTAATCAAAAATATTGTGTCAAACGTTTGTCAAGATCATATACTATCATCCGAAAAATTAAAATTAAAATTTCGTTGTACAGGGTGTTTGATACGGTGGTATAATAATTTAATATTTCTATTGGCCATAACCCAATTTTTTTAAATGGAACATACTGTATTTCTTAAGTGATTCAGGTAGAGAAATACGTTCTCTTTCGATTTTAGGTTTGATCTCCTATACCGAAAGTTGACACTTTTTAAATTATTGCAGTTTTAAGAATAACAGGGCCGTGTTATGTGGATTGTAATTTTTTAGAGGGCCGTGAAAGCAACTGCAAAAAACAAAAACAATTATCGGTCAAATTAGTTCGTAGTAAATTAGGATTTATGTGTTGTGCTGCATAAGTTCCCTGTTTTGTGCATCAGAATGAATTTTTTTAGGAAAGAGTGTGTTGATATACTCTATGTATTAGGAGAATGTAATCGGAACGGATTTCTTGCATCCCGAAGCTATGCTCAGAAGCATTCTGACAGAAGACATCTACCTGAAGATAGCTTCGAAAGACACAAAGGGAGGTTTGAAACAACAGGCAGCGTTAATTATACAAAACGTATGCGTGCAAGACATGTAGCCAATGAGGAAAATGCATTAATGGTTGTTGCTGCAGTGGCTGAAAACCCTCACCAGTCCACTCGAAAAATTTCTCAAGAAATTGTTGATGCAAGTCATACATCTGTACACCGTATTTTGAAACATAATAATCCTTACCATATCTAAAATCACCAGAAACTTTTCCCGCAAGATTTAGATAGCCAAAGGCTAAGTGAATTAATAATAAATTCAATGCCGAACCAGATTTTATGAACTGTGCTCTTTTTACCGATGAGGCGACTTTTAGTAATAGAAGCAGGGAGCGAAATTTCCATCATTACGCTACCGATAACCTCGAATTCCTGAGAGCAGTTGATCATCAAAATCAATGGTTAATAAACGTGTGGGGTAGAATTGTCGGGACAGAAATTGTTGGTCCACATTTTTTTGAGAACCATCTTAATGGTCAAATGTATCTCCACTTTCTTGAACGTGTATTGAACGATTTACTGCAACATGTCCCTGAAAATGTTGTCCCAACAGAAGATGTACCTCCACATTCGACGCTGCATGTTCGAAATTTTTAAATATTAGAGTCCGTGGTCCACGGTCCACGGAACTGGTCTGCTAGGTCTCCAGATATATCTTTACTAGATTTTTCCTTTTGGGTTGTATAGAGACATTATGTACCAAGCTCCTCCAACTACTAGCCAAGATATGAAAAAGAGAATTCGTGATACTTTTCGCAAAGTGACCCATGACATGCTAATTGATGTTCAACGTTCATTTACGGAACGAATTCAACAGTGCCTGAAACAAAATGGCGGTGTGTTTGAACACTTATTGTAAACTGCTCTGGTGTTTCTTTTATTAATTTCATTATGAACGTGTTAAAATTTTGTAATAAAAATAAGTCGTTTCTCTGTGTTGATGATTTGATCAACTTGCTTTTTTATGATAATCTTGCAATATGCAGAAATAACGCTCTCGGAATATTTAACATAGCCTTTTAAAATTACAATTCGCATAACCCGGTCCTGTTATTCTTAAAACTGCAATAATTTAAAAAGTGTCCACTTTAGGTATAGGAAATCCAATATAAAATCGAAAGAGAATTTACTTCTCTATCTGAATCACTTACAAAATACAGGATGTTCTATTTAAAACAGTTGACTTATGGTCAATCGAGGTATTAAATTATTGTACCAGCGTAGCATACATCCTGTAAACGGAATTTAACTTTTAATTTTTCAGATGACAGTAGATGATCTTGACAAACGTTTGACAGAATATTTTTGATTAATCTGTTACCATGTGGCCGCTGCAGATTTTATTCGTTGTTTGCATACGTCATATTTTTCATAAAAAGTTGAATAACTCTTTAACGGCAATTGATGACAAAATAAGAATATTTAAAAATATACCTGGTGTTCAATTTAAAATATTTAAGTTGAATACTGGTATCTGAAAATGCAACACCCTGTAGAGTTGTAGATACTTTACGGAGAATCTAATACACAACTTTCATGTTTAAAGATTTTCGCTATTAAAATAGTTACGGAGCAACATAAGAATTACGCACTAATTTATACCCTGCATAAATGCAATACAGGTACGTAGTGACAGTATTTTTAGAATTATATATTGTAGATTTCTGATATTCCTATGTATATTTTTGATAATGCTACAAATTAGTAGCGTGACGTAAAAATACATTGTAACTGACTATTCACAGTAATTTAGAAACCAACATTCCCAAAGAAAAATCAAAATGATTTCCTCTTGGTTTAGATTTTTTTTTTTTATGATTGTGGACCTGAACAGGAGAATCCCCCATTTTTGATCCGCCACTTTGAATTTTTAAATTTTGACAAATGATTTATACCTAGCGATTTTAAAAACCCCCAATACCTGACTTTCAAAAAAAGTCAGTTGATAAATTAAAAAATGCACAATTTTGTATCCTAAAAACGGCGCGCCACTGGTTATTATACATTTTTTCTAATCTAAATTTCTAATTCCATAAAAATGGCCTTGAACTGGTTGGATTTTGCTTATTAACGAACTTAACCTAGATTTTATGGCAAAGAATGTTTGTACCTAATTTCATATCGAGAGCTTTAATGGTTCAAAAGATATACCGTACACACACAAATAGACACACAGACAGACACGAAATTTTTTTTGTAAAAACGTGTTTCTTATCGATAGCTTTAATGTTACAAAAGATATCGTGCACACTCACATACAGACACACAATCAGACACGAGATCTTCTTTTCTAAACAATAGCAATAAGGAAGTTACCAATAGTATATATCATTTTTAATTAATAACTGCAATAATTAACTGGAACGATAAAGATTACACATAATTAACAAATGAATTCTTCCTATGGGCAATTCAAATTATTTTAAAGTATCAACTACCGATTGGTACAGCAACAAACCAACAAATGTGGTTTCATTTAACTCAATTACCATTTTATAAATCAACGAAAAACAAATTAAAACCAAGTTTTTCCTTCTTATTACTGTTTTAGGAGGGTTTATGAAGCGTCCTACGCTTCACAACCCGCAACGCCCAACAAGTCATAATGCGTTGAAACAACTTGTGTGGTGGAAACTTTAATTTGTTTTGCCATTGTTATCGTTCATTTATTTGTAATAATTTTCACTATAGAATGACAATTATTGTTGTTCGAGTTAAAAGAGAGAAGTTGCTAAAAGCATTAGAGTAGTTTAAACTGATTATATATTAATCCATTGTATATGGGACTTACACTCTTCAGCTGTTTGAATTGCTATTAAGCTTAAAATTAGTTTGTTGTATAGCATTCTTACGTTAATTGGACTAAAATCATTTCCCTTATCTCGAAGCCATAACATCTGGATAAGCATTCTTTTGTTCATTTGTCGCAATTTAAAATCAATTATATTGTTATATCTGCTAAAAAAGACCTAAATTAATAACTTCCCTTATTGTAGCTTCACCGTTCATCACTCCATAATTTTAATGTTAGTTTGCATAATTTCTCTGTGTAACGTAATGGTAATTGGCGTAACAATTAGTTTGAGGTACACATCGTTTGTACATTCTGAATATCTGTACATCGTAGGACCTTTCGTTTAAGAACGGCTGGAATCGTTCACCCTTTACGTTCAGCTACTTGCGTGTTGAGCCTAGTAGTGATTCAAATTCAGAAAACGTCAAGTAAAGGTTTGAGATCTTGTTTATTTATACCAACCTGGAAAGCTGTGCAAAGAAGGTAGCAGAATCCACTTTGAACCAGTATTTCTTGACGATTCATGCATGTATGTTCGGCTTGAAGTTCGTTTATTTATTAGCAGGGACGTCAATTACCAATGTAAATAGTAGTACGTCTTCCTTCCCTGTAATTATTATTAATATTAGTTACTGTTAGTCATATGTTGCGCTATACCTACCTTCACAATTGAAATTAAGCTTCATTTTCCATGTGATATTAGAAATTGCTGTAAAGCTTTATTCGTGATTACCTATAATGACTATGTTTAATAGTATATCTTAATATAAATTGTGTTAGAAATCAGTTTACTTACCCTAATCGTCCCTGTTCACTATGACGAAATTACATTGTTGTGTAGAAATTTACTTACTGTCACAGGGGCTACTGTTGATTAGTTCAAACGCTAAGATCGATCGCTTTGCGAGATCGTAGGTACAGGGTGCGTCGGAAGTGCTTGCAACACGATTCCGGTAGGTTACGTTGCAACCAACCCTCTCAAGCTACAATTTTAGCTATAAAGGTTTGGTTATAACCCAGTAGGTTTTGTACCTTTTGCTCAGTCGGAGATTAAGATAGGCGGGGTTCATAAATATTATCAGATGTTGCTTTAAGAAAATATATACATATAGATATGTTCGCTTTACAAATTGTTGTTGCTTCAACCTAAAACTAAATTATTAAGTAAAATGGCGCCCACTCGTTTTATGGAAAAATAAGTAAACCATGAATATAATAAAGTTAAAAAATGACAACAACAAGCTTTATTTATTACCTTATTTTTGATTATAAATGAGAATATCATAGAGCTAATATCAGTAACGATTTTACTACCTAAATTTTTATTATAAATAAGAATATCTTAAAGCTAGTGTTAGTAACGATTGTTTAACTTAAGTAAAACTAATTTATGGAATTCTTAATAGAAATAAAATACCTTATTTTGATTATACTGTCCTTTTGTACGCTCCGAAATGGCGGCTTGCTGAATCAGTGTTTGGAAAATTTCGCTGCGTAAATTTTTACATGGAAGTTGAAATAAAACTGGATTCGGATCCATTACAATTCCCAAATGTGTAAATTTTTGCTGGTTTAATGGATATTAAAATTCCACTTCAAGTAACAAAGGTTATTGGTTGAAGGCAATTACACAGTAAAGCAACTAACGGTAAAATGCAATTGGTTAAGTAATTATGCGGGGTAATAAAATAAAGTAAAACGTAAAGTGGAAGTAAATAAAAAGTGCTTGAAAAAGCAATCATCTCAAACTGTTGTATAATAGCTTTTCAAATAAACTTACCGTACAAATTATACAGCACTTATTAAAAAAATTTAATAAAGCCATAATGGATGCGCTACATCCACCTTCAAAATATCATCAAAAAAGAATCGCTACAGTAGTCTTTGCGCATGCACATGTGAATCAAATGTGCGAACAGTATGCGTACGAGTTTATTTTTACAATAATTAAATGCATGTTTTTATGCAACTATGATATGCAACATACGCTGCACGCAATGCATGTTAAGTTGCCTAAATAAACGTAAATTTTATTAACAAACGTAAAGAGTTTGCTACAACGTAATAGTTACGCATTGTAATTTAATTAAGTTTGTTGATAATGTGAATACTCCTAACTTTATTGATATGTTTGTTTTCGCATTACTAATCAATTATATTGAATTATTCAAACATTATACGTTTTAAATTAATTTATGATTCTTTCTTTCGACTCGTAGGAATTCGATTCCTGATTTGGCCCTTTGCAATGGCGCTTATTAAATGAATATGGTTGAGCCTTATCGTCTTTTACATCTTATTAGTATTACCCACGCCTGAACTGAGTTGCCTGAACGATTTTATGCTATCGTCCTACAGTGGAGCTTAGTTGTTAAGTTGATTTGTTTCATAGTATTAAGCATTAGTTGTTAATGAATTAAAAATTGCATTGTTTCGGCTAAAAAGGATATGTTTTTCTTTAAAAAAGTCCACACTATTTGCTGCTTGTGATATTGTTTTTCAAAAAAACGATACAGCTTTCGGGAAAACAGGCGTCTACGGCCGCACTTAAGTTTTAGCGCCCTTGTGCACCACACAAACTTGCATCTAATTACGGCGTCTCGTGCCTGACCTCTTGGGTATTTGCAGTGGAATTTTATAACCAATAAAAAAAAATGACACTTTATTGGGAGTTTAAGGGCAACGATGCAAAAACGCCTGTAAAGTAGTGTAAATACTGTAAGTATTACATGAGTTGTCAAAACTTCTGGCATATGTATGTAATCGCATTACATTCTACAATGTCCCAGATTTATTTTTGTGGAAATATCCAAATTCCAATAGTTTTAATGTCACTGGCAAGTAGGCTGTTTTATTGATGAACTTATACAAACTTGACGTAGATTATTACACAAAAATAAAAATAATGATAGATTTTTATCTGCATAAGTAGAACATTTTGGTTCGAAACCACTGATAAAGGGTGTCTGGCCTGAATGCTATATTAAGTCACAAGATGATGCATCTTATTTTCTGCTATATGTATATGCTAAAAGTATATTAAAAAGATACTTCCTGCGTTAGTAAACTTCCCGAAGAATCAACAACTTGTGTTATTCCTTATGTGTGCTCAAAAGAAGAACAAACTTTAATCCAATTTCGTTAAACAATCACTTCATGAACGGTACCAAATTTAGTACAAACTATGTAAAGTAATCGCACGAAGTAATGAAAATCCTAGCGTATTATTAAATGATACTTTGACAGTCAGAAAGTATTACAAATTAAATATTCTTTAGTGAAGATAGATTTCTTTAAGGAAAGGCAATATTCAAGTTGTGTTAACCTTTTCTTTTTGACTTATCTGTTACGTAATTATTTTTATTATTATTATTGTTATTATTACTATTATTATTACTATTATTATATATTATTAATTATTTGTTTAATTACTTGCGATCGGAAACTACAAAACTCAAAGAAAAGTACTAGGCCTAAAGAAACTTTATTATTGTTACATGTATAAAATTGTCATTCACGTTATTGTATTACAATTCTTTTTCTTGCGGAAGCGGTGGGGCTATGTGAGTGTAGAGTATCTCTGTATGACATTTTTCCCCAAGTACGAATGATAGGATCGTACTTGCTTTGATCCTTATCATACGGATCCCAAGTAGAAATATCACACCCTAAGAAACACATACGAATTACTTTCATTAACATTTACTTCGAAAGGCACATGAAATGACACGTACACAGGTATCTACAATGACTAAATACACATTATTTCTTTTTAGGATAATGAATTTTTTCACGAATAATAAGTTGACCAACTTTAGATATGCCATCTTGATATTCTGTAAGCCCAGATGTAGCCACTAAACCACCACCTGTGAAGAACTAGTACAAACAAAACCGCACTCGTTTTTTTACGCTAATAAAATAACATTTCTTATAATGTACTTACCGCAGGGCTTTCCTTCACCACCTCCACTTTCTCCGCCAGATTTCATTTTACTAATAGTAGTAGGTCTAAACGCAATCGGTTTTTGATTTGGACGACAAGGGTCTCCAGGAAGTTTAACTGGCTCGGGACAAGGTGCAAGACCTTCCATACCGGCTGACCGTAGTAACTGATCATATGGTGCAGATGGGTATTCCTCTTTAAAAGCAAAACTGTACTAGATATTTACACATAATACATTTTAACTTACGCAGTTTACAATAATCAACTTGGTAGGTAGTTCTTAATCTATCTTTGTTTATTCTTGATATCAGATCATCTGGTGGTGCTGTTCTTAAAACTTCGTATATGTAAGGATATTTATCTTGTAATTTTTTTAGGAACATATTTGGTTGATTAAATCTCATAGTATCAACTTCAGGGCTTCTTCCAACTTTGGCTGGGTATAGTTTTGGGTCCAGCAAGGGTCCCATGGGACCCTGTCTGCTCCATGACTGTTCCCCTAAAGCATTAGGGCCAGTTGGACCAGTTTCACCCGATCCAGGTAAACAATGACATGGGCATATGGGTTGTTTTGGATCTCTCAGTGATGGTTCGAAGAGGTGATCAGGTGCTGGTCTAAAATATGTATATTTCTTGTAATTGTAAATGAAAAATATTTCAATATTACTTATTGCCTAGAATTCGTACGTAAGGCCACAAAAAATCTTTGCGATATGTAGTAACAAACTGTCCCATCACCATTTTGAAGAGTCTTTTGTAAAATTGTACACAATAATTTAGAATTTTTATATTTTTATTCAGATCGAAATATTACATTGCAAATTTTGAAAATAATTTTGATTTGTCAAAATATTATGACCAATGTTACCATGGTTTGCATAAAGTCAAATAATTTCCTAGTTACCGTTCATAAGCATTATGATGCAACGTTATAGATTTACCGAGATTTTTCAAAAGAAGTCCATAGAGAAATAGTCCAGTCATTTTATTTTAAAAAAGACCGTCAGTGCAAAAAAAATGGTGGTAGCATTTTTTTTTAATCGCCTAGTTTTGTTGCCTTAAACAGCATACTAAAGATAGAGAACGATAGCGACCAAGTCTAAAACATTATTCAAGGTCAAAGGTTACAAAAATTAGTTTTTTGCAAAAATCTCGTTTTCTTTGACTCGGAGGTCAATTGAGGTGGTTACAAGAAAAAAAGCCCATGCAATTATTTACAAAAATGGTCTTATTCATTTTTCACGTACGACGAATTGTTTTAACCTTAGGAGTCCCCATGTTGCCAATGTGAAGCAACCTTGAATAGCAGCTGTTTCGCATACTATTGTAGTCTGTTGGCCATTATTTGATACCTGCGAGGGTCAGTATATAGCTGTACTGTGCATTGGTTTTCAGTGAGTTAAAATATTCGTGGACCAAGTGTGTCAATATTTTGTAAAACGTACAGAAAACAATCATTATAATGATAAATCCAATGACGGAAAATTATTTTATATGTAATGAACTGCTCTCCAATGCCCCAACTGTGACTCTAGAGCGCGGTTTGAACATTTAACAAATGTCATATCTGAAAATGTGCATGGAGGTGTCGAATACACTATGTTAATAAAAACAGTATTGAAGGATATACAAAGCGACGCATCGACGAGAGCCCCGTTAGAACTCAATGCTCCCCAGAAAAAAACGTTCAACGAGCGCCTTCGATTTAAAAATTTGTGTTTGTTTTCTGCCGAACCAGCTGACCAAGAGCTCAATATGAAAAGGGAAGAAAAAAACAGATCAATTATAAGTAATATAAGTACAGTTTACTTTAAAGATAAAGTTATTAAAGCAGCGGATGCACGTGGTGGTCCATTCGTCAAAATAGTTAAAAATCGCCTAAACTTTGAATTTGATTTAATAGCTGCAAATGCTAAATAGCATAGTAATACTGTTTCAAACAATTTGCCGAATTGCTCACCACGTGCATCCGCTGCTTTAATAACTGTGTATTTAAATTGAACTGTACTTACATTACTTATAATTCATCTATTTTTTCTTCTTTTTTTTATATTGAGCACTGGGTCAGCTGATTCGGTTCAAAACAAACACAAATTCTTAAAATCGAAGGCGCTCGTTGAACGTTTTTTTCGGGGAAAGAATTGAGGTGTATTCGGGCTCTCGGAAAGGTCACGCCCTCCTCAACGGGGAGGGCGATCTGTTTGAGCTTTCCTTCAGCCACAACCATGGATTCCTAGCATACATACATACATTACGTATGTAATACGGGATTGAGGATGGATGTGGTCAGGATAGGATCGGAAGAAACTGAGTTAGGGTTCTGAGGGGAAAATACTACCCCAGCATTCGCCTAAGTAGACGCACATGGTGTGCTTATATGCAGTGACCATGCCGCTACATGTGTATGAGGAAACCCCTCTGAAAAAACCTCATACAAGGTAGACATAACGGGAACCGAACCCATTATCTCCCGAATGCTAAGCAGGTCGTGTCACCACTACTCTACTAGCTTGGTTCGGGCTCTCGTCGATGCGTCGCTTTTTATACCCTTCAATACTGTTTTTCTTAACATAGTCTATTCGACCCCTCACATGCACATTTACAGATTTGACATTTGTTAAACGTTCAATATGTTGACCACTTCTCTTAACACTTGACCCTCTTAAAGTTTTCATACCGCGCTCTACAATCACAGTTGGAGCATTGGAGAGCGGTTCATTACATATAAAACAATTTTCCGCCATTGCATTTATCAATATAATGATTATTTTCTGTACGTTTTACAAAATATTGACACACTTGGTCCACGAATATTTTAACTCACTGAAAACCAACGCACCGTACAGCTATATACTGACCCTCGCAGGTACAAAATAATGGCCAACAGACTACAATAGGATGCGAGACAACATGGGGACTCTTAACGTGTCTTTTCACGCGTCAACATGAAATTTTATCGCTTGTTTATGTTAAAACGGGAAAACTGAATAAGACCATTTTTGTAGATACTTTCATGACCTCTGAGCCATAGCAAACGATATTTTTGCAAAAAACTGATTTTTGTGACATTTGACCTTGAATAATTTTTTAAGCCTGGCCACTATCGTTCTTTATTGTTTAAAACAACTAAATGAAGCGATCAAAAAACATTTCCGCCACAATTTTTTTTGTGCACTGAAAAACTAAAATGACAGGGTTAAAAAGAGTAATTGTGTGAACCACCATTCAGTGTACTTGCTTTGGCTCGCATTTAATTTTCATTTTGTTTCTTTACGCTTTGTCCATTTCTCATCACCTACACTACATCTTTGTCAAGTGTGTATGCCATGTTTTCTAATTTAATACAAAATCACGCTATTCCATGAAACCTGGCAAATATATTTACGTTACATTACTTTTATTGGCGATATTTATTTCATATACCCTGTATCATTTTCATACAATGTATGTAATTTATATAATTCACTTCCGTCGAGTATCAAACATCTTTCACCAACTAATTTAAAAAAAAACACTTCGTAAAAACCTGCTGTGCACTTAGACACCGTTAAGTTACTACATATATACACGTCCCATTTCATCTCTATTGTCATTTCATTTCCTTATTTAAAACTTTTTCATTGCATGTATTACTCATACTCAGCTCATCCGTCTATTGTAAATTATAATTTGTCGGGCTAAGTGGAAGAGCACTGACGGATTTAGCATCCCGAAAATGAACTTCGCCCTTTGGACATCGTAATCCGCATAGCAGCTGGTCATTTAGCTTATATATATTCTTTGTGTCCAAATAAAGACATTATTATTATTATTATTATTAGTTTTTACGTCACAAAATTCTTAATATTTACATTATATATATATATATATATATATATATATATATATTTCCGGTTTCGGTTGAAACTTTCTTCAGTATAACATGTAACTGATTAAAGATTAAAGCAACTGGTAACATAGGATTATCAAAGTATGACAAACTTTCTTTTGTTATATTAAATCTTAAAAATTAAACTTAGTCCCCTAACCAGACGCAGACGCAGACGCAGACGCAGACGCAGACACAGACACAGACACAGACACAGACACAGTCACAGACACAGACTCAGACACAGACACAGACACAGATACAGACACAGACACAGACACAGACACAGACACAGACACAGACACAGACACAGACACAGACACAGACACAGTCACAGACACAGACACATGCACATACTCAGACACAGACAAAGGCACAGACGCAGACGCAGACGCAGACGCAGACGCAGACGCAGACGCAGACGCAGACGCAGACGCAGACGCAGACGCAGACGCAGACGCAGACGCAGACGCAGACACAGAGACAGACACATACACAGACACAGACACAGACACAGACACAGACACAGACACAGACACAGACACAGACACAGACACAGACACAGACACAGACACAAACAGACAGGACACAGACACAGACACAGACACAGACACAGACACAGACACAGACACCGACACAGGCACAGACACAGACGCAGACACAGACAAAGGCACAGACGCAGACGCAGACGAAGACGCAGACGCAGGCGCAGACGCAGACGCAGACGCAGACGCAGACGCAGACGCAGACGCAGACGCAGACGCAGTCTGTAGTGGTTTGCGATTTTTTTCTGCGATGGTTAGTTTTGCAATTCTTTGTTGGTGCTGATTGATTCTTCTGTAATAATATCATAAGTAACTATGCCTTTTTTTTTATTTTAGCCGTGTTGCATGCAATTAACTAAGAGGCGTTTGTTAGGTAGACCTGCTGTCGCTTCTTGCAGTAAGCGCATATACTGTAGTCGTATTGTTGTGAATAGTTGTTTTTCGTTATTGCTCAATAACAACGAAAAACAACCAACGAGCCATCAATATGATTTAAGCGATTGAAATCTTTTTGCCAAAACATTTAATAAGTTCCTGGACTTGGCTACGATTGCTGAGGTTTTGTTCGTACAGTTAATTTCTGTATACCATTTGTGGGTAATGATACGGTTTATGAATGTTCCTCATGTTGATGTGGATATTCGCAAATTTGTTATTACTTTTAAGTATTCTTTAGTTGTATCGTTTATTTGTTTTAAACGTGCACTGACTTCATTTAGACATGTAGGCAAGTCTATTATCTTGTCAAGGAGTTTTGTTTCTGCTCTATCTGTAATAGGTTACATGCAGTTTTGTAGTAGTATTATTTCTACACTTGATATGGCTTCATTTTTCCGTGAATTACTTTGGAAAAGATGTCCTGGAAGTTCATCCATTTGTCATAGCCTCCTTGGAATATTGGTATACTTAGTTTTGGTAAAGTAATATTGATTCCTGAAGCTTCTGAGGTTAATCGAATTTGTATCATCTTTTCCATTTCTTCTGTCTACTTCTCGTTTTTTAGCGATTAAGTGGTGTTTGTGAAGTAACGGTGGTTGAATGTTGTTTAATTGATTAACACATCTTCGTGTAGTTCCTGGATAGTATCCCGTTTTTTTGGGCAATTTAATTTGTTATTATTTCCACCATTCTGGTTTCTTGTTTTTTTTCAAGCGTGGTTCTTCAGTTCCAAGGATGGAAGGATTCTCGTTGGCCATTTTGCTTGCTTGCATGATGGTGGTAGTTGTTTTTATATTTGATTAGCATAAGACCACAGTAATGGATCTTTACTTAGGTTGTTTGTATGAGGTAGTTCCTCTGTAAGTTGATGGAGTGCATTTGGTCCCAGTGTAATTTACGGAACATCGAGTGGTTTACCCGGAATGTTAGTTTACTTGGTGAAACCCGTGTTGGTTCCAGCTGAGTTGGAGTAACGCTGGTTGGACCACACTTGGAGTGTAAGTTTAGATGGTAGAACGACGAATTTTTTACTTTTGCTACCTACCCTCGTTAAGTACAACAGAAGTGGGTATTTCTTCTTTTGTTATTGAAGGATTAAAGAGTTAAGGGGTTTAGTATTTGCGACCGCCAGTCTCAACTGTAAAATTTTAGATTTAGATCAAATGCTATGTATGACAAATGCATATTTGAATCAGTATCAGTATTTTTGAAAATAGCAATAACGGTGTTTTTCTTATATGGCATACTAATTTATACTTTATAAATTATTAGTAATTTTATTAAATACATAAAATAAAAAGTTTACCTCGAGTAGGATTTGAACCTACGACCTGTACCTGTACTTTATATTTAGAATCAGTTCTACATACATTAAGACAAAATTTACATCGATTGGGGCTTGAATCTCGATAGCGCAGTTGGTTAGCGCGGTACTCTAGCAAAGTACAGGTTCAAATCCTACTCGAGGTAAACTTTTTATTTTATGTATTTAATAAAATTTTTAATTACATATTTACTTTTGAACTTACTCGTTCATAACAAAGCTTATAATAATTTATACTTGATGTAAAGCTGATTGTTAAGTTTGAAATCAATAATGCATTAAAACTGTTTCGAAATTGGTTCAAATAAGTGCAAGCATACATTTTGCGATTTGTTAAATTTTCTAAATTTTGAGTGGATAAATTGAGCAACAGAAATTACATTTTTATATGATTAGAAAATAAAAGTATTAATAATTAAAAAAGGTGCCAAATTCTATAATAGTATATTATGAAATTAGTTTATAATACAAGGGATTGAGGTAGGAGAATTCGCGAAAGCAATAATGGAAACGAATGCCATAATCCCGCATTATAAACGATTTTCAGATGCTATTTTGTCGTCGAACTAGCCACTTTGAGACAATTTAAATGAAATAATAATTTCAGATCGTTACCAAAAAAATATCATTTCACAGGCGTTCATGAACGGTCTTATTATAGTTGCCATAGTTTTTAATTGTGTCCTTTATTATTTGTAAATAAAAAATTTTTGCAAAAATGGATTCAAACGTGGATGAAGAAATTTTTAAAAAAGCAGAAGTAGCTTGTAACAAACCTTTTTATGTATGTTTAAAATTTGCGTTCTTATTAGCAACTTAAGTGCATTTCGTGTAGCGTTAGTTGCATACCTTAAAAAATGTATTTTAATAAATTATTTCTGTACTTCTGCACATCCTTTCCGCGCTTTGAGTCATTTTCGGTCATTGCGCGGGGTTACTTTGAGCGTCCTTTATTCATTGCTTGAACTACGTGTTTAAGTAGAAGCCATTTTCGCTTTGCTTAATTTTTTATTTAGAGTGCCACATTTATATGGTGAATTTTTAAATTTATGATACTCAAATTCGAGACACTTACATTACAGGAAACTCAACTTTAGTTATACTATTACCACTTATTTTACTTTGGGTTTAATTTTATTCTAACGTTAACTTTGCAAGATGGTGCAATAGCTTTGCTAATACGAAGTGGGGTTTCAATTGCCAAATTTTACTTTGAACCATACAAAATCAATTTAGTTTGGAGGTTTATAAAGAAATTGTTATATATTTGGAATTACTAGCTACTCATCTGATGTTTACTTCAACTTCCATTGCAATTGCGCAATAAAGTTCCAGTGACACCCAAAATGTAAAAGAAATTACATCAGGTATTTCATATTGTTATTTAATTCACATTCTAGTAGTTTAAAGCAATTAATTAAGAATCACTAACATCAGTTTTTAAGAGATCATCATTATAATCGAATTAAGTATCGTAATAAATCTCATTGTCATTATTTTTTCCTTGTTATTTTCATGAGTTTTTTGTGACTTTTCTATTTTTAAGGTTTATTTGTTCCTTAAAAACAAATTGGTTACATTATTTATTTTTAGGTTTGAAGCAACACCTTTTTTTTGTAAAGGGAAAATATCTAAGCAATTCTATTTTTGTTAATAAGCAAAGCAAATGTTAATGAACCTGGAGCTACTAATCTATCGATGAGCAAAGTGGCATTAAATCTTCTAGTCATCCATTATTTTCCATAGCTAATTATAGCTCTGGGCTAGAAGTATTTAATCATAAGTGAGTGAATTATTTATACGATCCCGGTAAAGATTACAAGCTGAGTTGAGTCTTATACCTAAAAAGTCCGAAATCACATATAAGAAAGAGTTCGACAGATTTATTGAGTGGATGCGCAAGAATAATACGGAAACTGTTACAGAGAAGGTTTTGCTTGCGACAAATCGTCTTCATTATGGTGCATGTACTCCAAATTTAAATGTATGTTACGTCTCAAAAAGGATGTGGACATCAGCAAGTTTTCAAAACTTTCGTCATCCTTGAAAAACTGTTCTGTTGGGTACAAACCAGAGAAGTCATTAGTGTTTTCAAAAGAGCACTTAGTTAATTTTTTTCTTGAAGCACCCAACGACAAATATTTGCTCATGAAGGTAAGTGTTTACTTTTAAGATATTTCTTAATAAATATGATAACATTTTAGATAGTTGCAATATTTGGTGTGTTTGGTGGTTGCAGACTCATAGAATTGTACAATCTGTGTGTTGGGGAAATTAACGAAGAAGGTTCTGTCTTTTTGGTTTAAATTAGAGATACCAAAACACATAGAACCAGAGTTTTTACCATATTAAACGATGACAGTAGAATAAATTATATTGACATCATTAAGAAGTACATGAGTTTAAGACCGAATCATGTAACGATTGAAAAGTTTTTTTTATTCTACAATGGGTGTAAATGTACCTGTAATCCTATTGGCATTAACACATTTGGTCAGGTTCCTCGACAGATTGGTAAGCATTTAAATATTCCCAATGCCGATCAATACACAGGAAAATCTTGGCAGACAGTGGAGCTGCCATTAGAACTTCAAAACGTCATGGGGATTGTGAAAACGCTGCTGTTGCTGAAGGGTATGTGGCAGACTCCATCGAAAACAAAAAGAAAATTGCCAAAACCTTAGGATCTAGCAGCGTACAACAAATGAGTAATCGAGAAATATCTACATCATCTGCAAGCAGTTCAAGCGAATTCCTTCTTGAAACATCTGAGGGAATTTCAATTACCGGAAATTCCAATTGCACCATTAATATTAACATCAGTAAACAAAAATTTCTTTAATATTACATTAATTACAGATCATATTCTAACTGTAGTATTAATCTAAATAAATAATTTGTTCAATTTCTTTGTTTGTATTTCGTCGTCAAGACGACTTTATGACACATTACAGCACGCATGCCATAAAGTGAGAAATTATTAACGATTTTGACATTAATAACCAAGGCATTCTAATGCTAGTCGACGACAATAGCATTTTACATACCGAGGCGGAAAGTGTTCCATTCCTGTCGAGAGAAGTAGTAGTTCTCGAGATAGGGGAATGGTACTTTTGCCGAGGTTTGTATACGATTTTATTCACAATTAAAGAACAAGCAACATTGGATGGATCACATCCATCATGGCTTCTCGTTTAATATTGAGAAGCCATAAATGTTATGGTTACTATTTTATTCACAATTAGTTTGTAACATATCGCTTTTCTAACCCTTTAAAAGTTGAAAAGTGAATGATTCTACGGGTTTACTTTCAGCCGTCAGTAATAACAAAAAAAGGAGACAGTAATGAGATTAAGCGGTAGTGGACCACTTTCCAACCTGTGTGAGAGCTACTATCGATTTAAACTATCAATGTCAAATTGACAACTTGCCAATTTTAATAAAGGGTCATGAGTATGCAACCATTTTTTCTCACGTGCGTAGATGGTGAGTGAACGCAAGCAAGAGGTGGAAACAAACAACATGTTTTCTTTAATAAGCATATTTAATAAGTGAATTATTGATAATAAGTAACGTCAAAACCAATAGAAAAATATAATCATAACATTTATGGCTTCTCATTAAAGTAAAAATTAAAAGTAGCATTGTCACGACCTTCAATATTAAACGAGAAGCCGTGATGGATGTGTTCCAAAATTTTTGATTAATTGATAATTTTGCCTTGTCCTTTAATTGTGAACAAAATCGTATACAAATCTTGGCAAAACTACCATTCCTTGTCTCGAGACCTAGTTCATCCAGAGGCTTCGTGTCTTGGTGAACTATATTTATCTCGACAGGAATGGAACACTTTCCGCCTCGGTATGTAATATACTATTTCTAGTGGTTTTGTCGTTACTTGTTATCAATAATTCACTTGTTAAATATGCTTACTAAAGAAAACGTGTTGTTTGTTTCCACCTATTGCTTGCGTTTACTAGGCACGTGAGAAAAAATGGTTGCATAGTCTTAACCCTTTATTAAAATTGGCAAGTTGTCAATTTGACATTGATAGTTTAAATCGATAGCAGCTCCCCCACAGGTTGGATAGTGGTCCATTACTGACCGCTTCATCTCATTACTGTCTCCTTTTTTTGTTATTATTGACCGCTTAAAGTAAACCCGTAGAATCATTCACTTTTCAACCTTTAAATGGTTAAAAAAACGGTATGTTACAAACTAATTGTGAATAAAAATGATTACGTATGTATACAGAATACCAAGTTACATAAATTGTGTAAAATGTGTTAAGTTGCATTTTACTGTAGTGATTTTTAGATAAATACGGTTTTTTAACTTGCATAAATGTAGGTTAATACAAATGAGAAAATTGAAATTAAATAATAAATGAGATTGAATTTCATAATATAAAATATTAGTTTGACCTCGAGAGCGACTGCGGGGTTCTAGTGTCGAGCAACACTTCGTAGTGGAGCTTACAGCACAGTTTACAACTTCTGCGTTAAGAATTTTCGACTTGGGACTTCTAAAAAAAATAAATCAATATGCGGAGTGAATGGTAGGGGTATCTTAAAAATGTACTGTGCCTAGATAAGAAAAATTACATTATCAACACTAGAAGGGCTTCAACAAAGTCGTATAGCGTCATAAATACCTACTTTAGCCAATAAATTATTCTTAATTTCGTCGTAAATTAAAATCTTCAATAGTTTCGACCAGTTGGCCCATTTCCGTTGCTCTCTATATTATGCTTAAATATTATATGGCGATAATCAAGCTTAAAAGAAAATTTAAGGTAATTTCTCTTCTACATACAGGGTCCGCCTTTGGGAGCTGATCCTATGAGTATCTGCTAAACCAAACTTGCTATAATTTTGAAAATTTGGTGACAGGGTAATGATGTTAGGGCTAACTTATCTAAAATATTTTCACGTGCGTACCACTTCCGGTTATACCGGAAATCGGTACTTAGTCGCTTATTTTAAATGGAACACCCCGTATATTAATACATTTTTGGATTTTATGTCGAATTTTAAGGTAAGTTTGTTAAATAAACTAGATACGAAATTTCAGTCGTTTTAAAAAAAACATTTTTCTAAAAAAATTGACAGATACGGTCTTAGTAATAACTCGTTAATTGTTATGTTCCTGTCAAACAATTTAAATAAAACTTTTAGGTGTTGTAGGCAAAGGTTTATTGCAACAGTCTGCAAAAAATGACATTTGTATTTTTCATAAAAATAAAATTATGAATGTCTAAACTTGACTATCAAAAAATGCAAGTTACTCAAAAAAATCAAATGGAAACCCCTATTTTTTATTACTCAGATCGATTTAACGTCAAAAATTAAGGTAAGTTTGTTTAAAACTTTATTTGCCTGAACGTAACAGTTTCATACTTATTATCAAAAAAGTCCCAATTTTAAAATTTGTGATAAAAATGAGTTACATACTTAAATCTAGTATTCCTTGTTCGTGGAAACCAAATAATTAATAATTGAAATAAAGAAAAATATTTGAATAAGTTACTGCAAAAAATTATAAAAATTCATAATTTTATGATTCAAAAGTCATTTTTGCCAAATAGACATTTTCTAAGTCATTTTTTTCAAATTCGATACACAACATAAGTGTAAAAATTTAATACTTTATGAGTAAATCGAAAAAAACTACTTTTTACTGCGGAGGTAATACATACTTATCAGCGCATCATTACACGATAAAGAAGCTTATTTATTTTGTTTTTCTTTTGTAGTCAATAATTTAATAAAATTGTTGACAGTTTGTGTTTTTCTTGATGAAATGGCTCGACTTGAATATTCTAATACAGATTATTTGAATTTAATTTTAATTCACGGAGAATGTCATACGAACAGTAAGAACATTTATCTAACGCTATCTTGAGCGCCCCCGACCATCAGCAGATACAATAAGACGTGTGGTTCAAAATTTGGAACAGTTTGGCACATTTAAACACTCTGCGCCTCGCAAAAAAACTGCTATTGATAATGAACAGAATGAAGTTATAACTTTAGGATATTTCCGTGCCTATCCTTGTAATTCCATACACGACGCGAAAACAGATATTGGCTTAACACCAACAACTATCAGAAGAATTCTTAAGAAACATAAGTTTAGACCATACTGTTTACAATTAGTTCAACATTTGAAAGAAGCGGATTTCTTGAAACGTATCGAATTTTGTGAAACAATTTTGCTCAAAATACAAGAAATTCCTAATTTTTTGACTATCATATGGACGGACGAATCTAAATTTACGAAAAATGGCATATTTAATCGCCGAAACTCGCATTACTGGAATAACTAAAATAGCAATCCAATTCGCGAATGCCATTTTCAGGAAATTTGGAATTTTAACGTATTTTGTACTATTCGGAATAACGAAATCTTTGACGTGTGTTTTTACAACGAAAATTTGAGAGGTTTAAAATAGTTGATTGTTGCGATTTATGATTACAAATTTAATTTCTAGGAGAAAATTATCTTGAGATATTAAACACTCGAATTCAACCCCGATTAAATCTAGAATGGGAAAATTTATGGTACCAACAAGACGGTGCGCCCCCTCACAACACCAACGCTGTTTCCATGAAACTTTATGACATTTTTGAAGATCGTTGGTTTGCCAATAATGGTCCCTTTCCATGGCCACCTAGGTCACCTGATCTTACGCCAATGTATTTTTATCTCTGGGGTCGAATTAAAAATAATGTTTATGCTACACCACTAACGACTAAAGAAGATTGCATTGCAAGAGTGGAAAATGTGTTCAATTCTATTTCTCCACAAGAAATTCAAAGGGCTACAAATGAAGCTGTTATAAGACGGGTTCAACAATGTGTTGCGTCTAACGGGGAACATTTTGAACATTTATTGTAAATTAATTTACATTTGATCACGAGCAAGATATACTAAATAAGCGACTTTATCGTGTAAGAATGCACTGATAAGTATGTAGTTACTACCTCCGCAGTAAAAGTAGTTTTTTTCGATTTACTCATAAAGTATTAAATTTTTACACTTATGTTGTATATCGAATTTGAAAAAAATGACTTAAATCACAAAATTATCAATTTTGATAATTTTTTGCAGTAACTTATTCAAATATTTTTCTTTATTTCAATTCTCAATTATTTGGTTTCCATGGTGACCACGAACAAGGAATACTAGATTTAAGTATGTAGCTCATTTTTATCATAAATTTTAAAATTGGGGCTTTTTTGATAATAAGTATAAAACTGTTACGTTTAGGCAAATAAAGTTTTAAACAAACTTACCTTAATATTTGACGTTAAATCAATCTGAGTAATAAAAAATAGGGGTTTCCATTTGATTTTTTTGAGTAACTTGCATTTCTTGATAGTCAAGTTTAGACATTCATAATTTTATTTTTATGAAAAGTACAAATGTCATTTTTTACAGACTGTTGCAATAAACCTTTGCCTGAAACACCTCAAAGTTTTATTCAAATTGTTTGACAGAAACAGAACAATTAACGAGTTATTACTAAGATCGCATCTGTCAATTTTTTTAGAAAAATGTTTTTTTTTAAAACGACTGAAATTTCGTATCTAGTTTATTTAACAAACTTACCTTAAAATTCGACATACAATCCAAAAATGTATTAATATACTGGGTATTCCATTTAAAATAAGCGGCTAAGTACCGACTTCCGGTATAACCGGAAGTGGCACGAACGTGAAAATATTTTAGATGAGTTAGCCCTAACATCATTACCCTGTCACCAAATTTTCAAAATTATAGTAAGTTTGGTTTAGCAGATACTCATAGGATCAGCCCCCAAAGGCCGACCCTATATAGTAAGCCTGATCTAGAGTGCAAAAGTTTGAAAGGCGACTTCAGTTATGGATTATGTAACTATTTTGACACGTTTATCTCAAAATTTGGTGTTATATGGTATCGTTCGTTATGTGTTAAATTTGGCGTATGTGTGGGCATATAAATTAATTAGACGCTATAAAGAGAAATAAATTTTACTTTTCCTTTTTACAAAATTCTAGGTAAGAAAGGAGAACACAGGCAAAAATTTTATTTAAATTTTGTTTGCAGTGTTTATATTTGGAAATTAGTTATAATCCATCATCAAAATGGCAATGGTAGATAAAGAAACATTCTTTAGTATGAACCGAAAGGATTATAAATGGCCATTTACAAAGCCTTTACTTGGAAGGTAAATAGTTACTAAAAAAATTTTAACGATTTAATTAATATGATTAGGCCTACTCAACCACCGGTTAAAACGAAAGCAAAAAATTTCTTTATAAAAGGACCAGTTGATGCTTATTGTCATTGCGATGGTCATCTTTATGATCCATTAATGAACAGATACCTTAAACTATCCGAGAAGGAAAAACTTCTACATCATGAATTGTTGACGCTTAATAACACAGTAAGTACTTTAACTTCAATATTCTGCTAGATTCATGTTTAATTGCAGATGGCGGATTTGGTCTCTGAAATTTTAGAACAAGAGTGTGATAGTCATAATGAAAAAATGGAAACCACTTATAGAATTGATTACAAAAAAAGAGGTACTTTATTTCATAGAATTAAGTGGATGCATGGCTATTTCCTTAAGGATATCGTACACGTTTTTTTAAAGTACGATTTCTGACGAGAATGCTAATTCACGTATTCTAGAAAATCTATTAATAATGGTTTTATAGACCACACACTTTTAACTTAGAATTCAACGAACAAATTAGTGTGTTGCGTAAAGTTGACAGCTAGACATTGAGGATTCATGGTTAAACATTAGTAATGTAGTCTAATTCAGATAAATTTTTGTATTAGACGTAAATAACTAACATACGGATTATTTTTGATCAAGAATATGTTCTTTCTCGTATTTCTTAATTTTATCAATCTATTTTATTTAAACCAATCAGAGCGATTATTTTAAATGCAGATGGTTTCTTTTTCCAATCATTATTACATTGTGTAATAACTGCACTTGTCTGAAACTGTATAAGTAAAAGTATGGGATTTTAAAGGTTTCAAATGGTAAACAATTCTGAAATGATTTACACTTAGACTCATAGCCTACATCACACAACACTACATAATTTGACGTAGTTTTATTATTATTATTTTGCCTTCTCGTGCTCAACCTCCGGTTACCCACTTGTGAGGGTCTCGCCACGAAATTTCTTCATGCACCTTAATACAAATTATATATATATATATATATATATATATATATATTATATATATATATATATATATATATATATATATATATATATATATATATATATATATGTTTATATTTGCTTATTAAGGTGCATGAAGGAATTCGAGTAGATAATCAGTGAGCGTATAGTACCAAGAAATAATAAGTACGTAGCTTGGGTACCTTTGATGAAGTTTCCATGTTGAATAACTTTCAGAGTAGTTTAGCACTATTTAGTCGTGTTGCCTACACATAAAAAAAGCAACTGCACCGACATGACCACATTGGTAACAGTGTAGAATAACATAATTAGATCTTTGGTGCACGCACGCACACACGCACGCACGTGCATCGCACGCACACACACACACACACACACACACACACACACACACACACACACACAACACAAAACAACACAAACAAAACACAAACACAAACACAAACACAAACACAAACAAAAACACAAACACAAACACAAACACAAACACAAACACAAACACAAACACAACACATAACACAAACACAACACAAACACAAACACAAACACAAACACAAACACAAACACAACAAAACACAAACACAAACACAAACAAACACAAACACAAACGCAAACACAAACACAAACACAAACACAAACACAAAACAACAAAACACAACACAACAAACACAAACACAAACACAAACACAAACACAAACACAAACACAACAAAAAAAAACACAAACACAAACACAAACACAAACACAAACACAAACACAAACACAAACACAAACACAAACACAAACACAAACACAAACACAAACACAAACACAAACACAAACACAAACACAAACACAAACACAAACACACCCACGGACACGGACACGGACACACACAAATGCACATTTTCAAATAACAATACAAATCTAAAGCTTTTAATTCTCGTTAAGAAATTGGTACGTTACATAAAATATATCAAAAGTGAATTTATATAAGCTGATCCATAATCAGGATTTGACCACTTCAGTTGTTTTTTAAATGGAAAGGACCAAATATTCTTGAAACATTAAAAGAAATATCTGTAGCGATTCGATAGTTGTTCTTTAATAGTACGTTTTTAATAATCAATGAGTACATTAAAGTAATGACTATTGAAATCAGCATTATTTGTGTAAAAGAGTTCATGTGGTCTGTAGTTTAGTAGTACCATAATCTCGATTAAACCACTTACGCTTTGAAGTTACTAGTTTCTACTTATTTTTGTATTTATAGCAATTTATTGTCCTTTTCGCTGTATTCCAGATAAGCTCCTTACGTTTATCATGTCTTCACACTTTTGGCTTTATTCATAATTATTCTCATCGAACATTATTGATATGTTATAATGTTTTTAGGTATGCCAATTGCTGAATATGTACCGTTAATGGCTGCACTTGATTCCCATGCTGGTGTCCCTACTAGTGCAGCCTCAACAAGTCTTTCAAGTGGATATAGAGATCCAACAAGGTTTAGATATTCACCGTTCCCTCGTCCTAATATTGATACATGCGCACCTATAACTTTTGCTTCTAGTACGATTTTGTAATGCATAAAGTATTATACTAAAAAAAACGTTTTCAGCTCCTTCAACAGTTACTAGTTGGTTTGGTGGTGTACTACCACGAACTGAATATCAAGACGCCATAAGCAAATTGGGACTATCGATTATAAAGAATCGTCAACAATATGTGGAACCGCTTCCTTCCAGTCGACGTAGATATGGCGAAACTAGTTTATAGATGAAATCGCTTCATTGTATGTTTTGAAGTTAAAATAAAGAGAATGAGAAACATTTTTCCTTGAAGTAGTTCTAAAATTGTGTACCTCCTAATTTTAGGAATCTAGAAACTGAAACATTACCATACTAAACAACCATTTTTGGATAAGTATTAGAATATAATGCTGCCTTGGGAGATTTTATAAAGTTAGATGTTGTTAGGAAAACTGAGTATTACAAAAACTGTTACGTAGTTTTGTAGATTTGTTCTTCAGAGATTAATTAAGTTACATCATACATCCAAATTTGATATATTTTGAATCTTAGTTACACATGCTTACTACATAAATTTGTTTGTTTCAAATGCAATAACATGAAAAATTCAGTCAATATTTCTGATAATGTTAGAGTGACTTACCTCAGGTAGCACGTACATTAAAAAGCTGAAGTCCTATGTATTAAAACGAGGGACAAGCCATTATTATTAAGAATAAAAAGAACAAGTGTAACTTTTTCAAAATTTCATATTAGATATGTTTAAAGTAATTGCCTTCTGCTATAATGCACTTAGTCATCCTTTCCTTCCACTGCTTAAATGCTCCAAGTCAAGCAGCTTTAGGAATACTATTAAAGTATTAATATTAATATTAATATAAGAGGGGTCGTTTTATATTTTCGGACTAGGCATGATAAGAGTAGATTAGACTAACAACAAATTTATTTTTCAATATAGGCCCTTTGCTTTTCAATACAACTATTACATCGTTTCAATAACATCTTTAACCCATTATAAAAATATTCATTTGGTTTGCTCGCTAAATGGCTTTCAACAGCCGCTATAAGTTCATCATCGTCCCTAAATTTTCTTCCCCTTAGTGTTCTTTTTAGTTCTGGAAACAAAAAATAGTCACTGGGGGCTAAATCTGGATTATAAGGTGGATGATCAATTTCTACAAAGCCATATTTAGCAACGGCAGTTTTTGAAAGTCTTGGCTTATGGGCTGGTGCATTATCATGAAGCAGTAGGACACTTCGCGTTAGTTTTCTGCGTCTTTTTACTTTAATAACATCTCTTAGGCGATGCATAAAGCTTGCATAATACTCTCCTGTGATTGTACTACCCTACTTCAGATAATCAATCATTAAAATTCTTTGGCAATCCCATAAAACAGTTGCCATTATTTTTCCTGCAGGAGTGACGAACCCCTAATATGCCACTCCATCGACTCAGGGTCAAAATGATGGACCTAAGTTTCATCTCCGGTGATAAGTCGATTGATAACTAAATCTGGCTCGTACCCACAAAGCGCCAAAAATTCTTCACACTTCTCCATTCGAGTAAGCATTTGAAAAGGCGTAAGTATTCGTGGAACCCATCTCGTACTGATCTTTGGCCATGCCAAGGTAATCGTGTAAAATTCTGAAAACTGTGGTTTCTGAAACTCCTAATAAAGACGCTAATAGTCGCTTCTTTAATCTTGCACCTTCCAATTCCAAACATTTGGTTTTTTCAATAACATCCGAAGTGATCATGTCAACAGACCGACCTGGACGGGGATCATCATCTAGTGATTCTCGGCCATGTTTAAACCATTTTGACCATTCACAAATAGTCGACTGGAAGGGCAATTATCCCCGTATACAATCAACCTTTCTTCACGAATAACTTTTGGAGACTTTCCTTGTTTTGTAAGAAACCTTATAACAGCTCGATATTCAAGTTTGTCCATTTTGAGACCTGACAGATATTAGAACTAATAATGCTGCAATTATTTTGTAAATTGTCAAACACGTTATCATGCATATGTGATTTAAAATCAATAAAACGAAAAATTACATTAACGTTGTAAATTGCCTGGTCCGGGAATATAACAACGACCCCTCGTACAAATACACCATTAAAAAATTCAAAAAAGATATTTATTTTATTACTATTAAAGTAGTTCGATTACATTAATCTTGTTTGCGGCCAAATACTACCGAGTTAGCTCTGCAGTGTCGGAAGAAGAATTATCGTAATGTATCGTTTCCTTCTCTGGCACTTTATTAAACACTTCCGGCAAACCATTTATCTATGACAGTGTTCTGCTCCTCTAGCTTAATAGCGCTCACTGAAACGTAGCGTACATTACTTTCTTCGTTGCTCGCTGGTTTCTGATTATTGTTCATGTGGTCTCGTCTTTATGGATCCATACGCGACTCTCTTCTCGAGTTGGCATGTCGAAAAATAGTAGGCAAGTTTCATCGCCTGTTACAATTTTCGACAAAATTTGGTGTCCACCATTATTAAGCAATGTTCGAGTTTCGTAGCAAATTGTACTCGTTTTGAGCCTCTATTACGGCGTAATACAGTAGTAATAGAATAGTTCTGTTATCTGCTTCCATAATCTTCTTCACAGCGGCAATGTTTTCCTCATAATGGGAGGGCCTGGGTCTTTCTGGTGATCTGTAGTTTTTCCATGTTAGAATTCCTTGTACCATCTGCAAATTGTTGCCTGATCGCCAAATGTTGATTTGAATCTTACTTCGCAGCCATACGCACTTAAAACTTTCTTAAAGTCATAATAAATCGTTATGCCAAAAAGGTTCTTGGGTTAATTCCATTAATCCCAAATCAAGCGGCAAATGTTAAGTAAAGAGTTGCTCTTACGGAGGCTACATTCTTTGTTTTCGATGGCCTGCCCAATTTCTACATTCTCAATAATAATGGTTTACTTCTCGTACAGTAATAAAAATTCTGCCCCATGACTAGGTTTTTCGATTAATCGATTACTCATAACCGACTAATCTACTAAAATAATATACTAGTCAAAATTCACTAATAATAATAACAATAATAATAATTTATTCATCCAGTGATCACAATTGATATAGGTTATACAATAAATATTTTACAAAAACGCATTAAAAATTGGGTATAGTGTAACAATCAATTAAAACTTAAAACTATACATAAAATACATAAAATAGTAACAAAAAGAAAGATTTTAGTAAAATGTTAATTATAAGTTAAAATCCAAAAACTCATCAATAGTATAAAATGCATTAGTGACTAGAATTGAATGTACCATTTTTTTAAAAACTTTAAAGTTATCACAGGTTTTAAATGAAATTGGTAATTTATTATACAATACACACCCTACATAATATGGACTAGATTTATACAGCTCTAAGTTGTGTGCTTTACGTTCTAATGTGTAAGGTCCATGACGAGTTTTACAACTATGATGTTTATTTAATAAATGAAAACCATTTATATTTTTTTTAACATATAAAAGCATTTCTAGGATGTATATGCATGTTAGCCAAATATTATGCGGTATAAAACATTGCTTACAAGACTGCATCCACTTTAATTGAAACAACGCGAATAGTTTTCTTTTGCACTACAAAAATCCTTTCTGTTAAATTGTTTTACCCTAAAAAAAGAATACCATATTGTAGAATAGATTCGACGTTTGAATAATAAAACATCTTTAACGTATCATTGCTACACAAAGTCACTAGCCTCTTCAGAGCAAAACAATTGCTCGCCATTTTCTAACATATGTAATTGATACGAATGTTCCAATCTAACGCAAAATCCATATAAGCTCCAAGTAATTTAAAACTTCTGACTTGCCTAATGGAATTGTGATTAACACTTAGATACCGACTTGAGTTATCGTTGGATCTAAGAGGATGAAGTTGCATTGTTTTAGTTTTATCAAAGTTCATAAGCAAGTTATTGTTATTAAAGTGAGTGTGTAAGTTATTTAAATTAATTTTTGCTTCACGTTGTACTACAGTCTCATATTTGTGGTAGATGAATAATGTGATATCGTCTGCATAATAGACAAAATGGCATGACAAAACAGTTTTACGATTATTTATATACAGCAAAAAAAGAAGTGGACCCAAGATGCTACCTTGGGGTGCATCGCTTGTGATTTTTAATTCCGTTGATTTGCAGTTCGAATAGTGAATGTATTGGGTACGATTATTTAGGACCTTAGTAGCTCATGAAATTTTCCTCGCAATCCTAGTAACTGAAGCTTTTGTAGTAGTATCTTATGATCCACGCAATCAAAAGCTTTTGTCAAATCAATAAAAATGGCTAGCACACGATTTCCTTCGTCTAGTTTGTCATAGATTACTTTCATTAAATCACTAAGAGCAGTAGTTGTAGAATGCTTTAAATCTTTTTCTTTTAATCTAGCAGTCTTGTTTTAATAGTTATTCTAATATCAAAATGTAAACTTTCACGATTAAAATATTAAAATACATTGGCCCCTCTGTAATCTGGAACTTCGCCGATCCTGCCCTGCCAGTAATTCGGCGTTGCGAGGAGCGTGAGCTAAGGGCGGCAAGTGAACAAGTAGCTAATCGTCGGGTGGTCGGTGCTGCTAAATCACTCCCAGCGTGTTTTATTTCGCCAGTGTAATTTTGCGAGTTTGTAGTGTTGTGAGTTAAAATGTCTCAACCGTGTAAACGTAAACATAAAACATTAACGCTTGTGGAAAAGTACAGATTTTAAAAAGACTTGAAAAAGATGACACGTTAGTTAGTCTTTTTAAAGAATACGGAGTTGGCCGCGCTACAATTTACGGCATAAGGAAGAACAGTGACAAGATACAAAATTTCTTTCAGAAAAATGAAAATGTAAAAAATGCACGGCAAACATTAAAAACTGGCGAGTTTCCTTAAATTGAAGATATCCTTTATTTTTGGTTTTCACAAGAACGCAAGAGGCGCAGGCCTATTTCTAGAGAAATCTTAAAAGAAGAATCAAGATTTTTCCACAGAAAAATTAAGATTTTTCGACAGAAAAATTATGAAAAAAGATGATTTTATGGCTAGTGAGGGCTGGTTGGATAAGTTCAAAAGACGTTTCGGTATTCGCCTACGACTGGTGAAAAGTTGTGGTCTGATGTAGATGCGGTAGAGCCATATAAAGAGTAGTTCAAGAAAGTTATAGAAGAGATGGGTTTAACTCCTGACCAAGTATACAATGCGGATGAGAGCAGCTTGTTTTGACGGCTCTTGTCTAAAAAAACCTATGTCCACCGTGCCGAAGCTAGTGCTCCTGGACGAAAACTAAGGACAGAGTCACGTTTATGCCTTGTTCAAATGCAAGTGGAACACATAAGATGAGGAGGTTGTTACGTGTTTAATTGGAAAACGTTTCTTTTTGATAACGTTCGTCATTTTGTCAAATTTACTTACTAAAAATAGCAATTTATTCTTAGGTTGAATGCTTCCAATTCACTATTTCGCAAATTTTTACGCATCTCTAATTGCATTTAAATTAAGGTATGTAACTTTCATACACATCTTTTATTTACTTCAAATAAGTCAAATTTAATACCTTCAGCGACATCTCTGAGATTTCGGATCACTTAATATAAAGCAGTTAAATAGAAACCTGGGATCTTTTGGGGTCAAATAATACATATACACATATTAAATAAATATTTTCTACACAATTTAACTTTTGGCAACAATGATTAAATAAAAATTTTCTCAAGTTTGTAAAATTGATTTTTAAGGTGTTGGCCAATTTTTCTTTCTATCTTTTAAGAACGCCTTTGATGGTGGATGTTGAGTTTCTAGATAATTTTTCGTTTCTGGTTCTGGATGCTGAAGCATCTTTTTTTTTGGAAAATTCTCACTTAAAGTAATACTTTGTTAAGTAAAAGTATTACTAACGCTTTTAGGCGGATATAATTGAAATTATTCATTCGTCCACATCTTCGGTAAGTGGCACATGTTTCGATAACCTCATGGCAATTAAAATAGTTTTCAGGTTTTCGAATATAAAAGCATTCAATACTAATTCTTTACATATATAGACACTTTTATCGAAATTACGTTGAATGTTCACTACCGGCTCGTTTGTCACCTGTAAGAGGTATGAACGGTCATAATTAATTAAACATCGTACTTATATTTACCTTCTTTTAGCATCTCTGTACTACCTATGTAAGAGCATCTCTGTACTACCTAGGTACGAGCATCTCCGTACTACCTTCTTTTAGCATCTCCGTACTACCTTATTTTAGCATCGCTGTACTACCTATGTAAGAGCATCTCCGTACTACCTTCTTTTAGAATCTTCGTACTACCTACATTTATAACGGCATTCCTTCTTAAACTTTCTGCTCACATTTTACTGTTACGTTACATCCAAAGTACATGACTATCGCTGGAAGGCATAAGAGCCTTGCTGACATCCATCACCATATACATGAAGGCTGCTAGATCGTTGGAATAGTACCCGAAATTAGCAAGATCAAATAAGTAATAGTTTCAACAATAAAGGTCAGATATTTTTTTTCTTATCACCAGGTTACACGAGTGTGTTTACAAATTTCAAATACATTTAGGAGGTATTTAGTGAATTTCTACAACGAAAATAAATGGACTGAACGTTAATTTCAAATCATTGACAATTGTTACCTCTTAATTAAATTTATATATTTAAGGTGCTTCCAGCAGTTCACTTTCACAAAATTCTTTTATTTAAAACGATATATATATATATATATATATATATATATATATATATATATATATATATATATATATATATACAGGGTGAACCTTATCTAATCCGCCAAAATTAAAGGAGCACTAGAACTCATCATTATAAGCAAAAAAGTTCATATGTACATGGGTCCGGAAATGCTTCGTTTCCGAGATACAGGGTGTCAAAGTTGAAAAAAGAAATCGCGATTTCTTCAATATTTTTTGACTGTTTCGAAATAATTTCATGAAATTTCGTATACGGGGTTTTTTTTGGGACAGTTGTTTGAACAGTTGTTATCAAAAGAACATGTTTACTTTTAATATTAATTTCTTTTCTTGTTTTTAGTATTGGATATTTTAGTGCTCCTTATAAGTTTTAAATAAATAAACATTGTGAGCTTTAAATGTGTTTTTCTCAAAAACGGTTGCTCCTAGCGACATTACTAAAATATACCTTAGCAGAAAAGATAGGAGAATCGATTTTTCTCGTCCAAAATGGTATACAGTGTAGCACAAAAAAATTGCAACGATTTAAAGGGGTCCAAATGGTTGCCGCTGGCGCCCTCTAGAGACCACAACTAAATGGACCACAAATTTGAATATTTCATTTCAAAAAACCATCGTATACGAAATTTCATGAAATTATTTCGAAACCGTCGAAAGATATTGAAGAAAACGCGATTTCTTTTTTCAACTTTGACACCCTGTATCTCGGAAACGAAGCATTTCCGGACCCATGTACACATGAACTTTTTTGCTTAGAATGATGAGTTCTAGTACTTCTTTAATTTTGGCGGATTAGATAAGATTCACCCTGTATATATATATATATATATATATATATATATATATATATATATATATATATATATATGTATATATATATTTCACTAATTCAGCTTTGAATATTTTGCATTCAAATTTTAATTGAATCATTAAAATAGAAAGACCACACCCAAACAGTTTTAGCTTTCATTTTGACTTAATTAATTCTAGCTTCTGTGGCTACATTCACCCAACGATTTAACTCCTGTTTTGATTGCAAAATACGGGGTGCAACGATTATCTGTATTACGTGAACTACTGCAAATGTTAAACATTTAATTTTATATGAATTTGTAATTTTTATCTTGTAATCTTTATGTGTTATGTACATTACTTTTCTTGTGGAGAAGGTTGTTCGGGCCAGTTTTATTTCCTATAAATTCCTCGATTATTTTGTTTGTTACGGTAGTTATTTACTGTGGACCGAACAAGCTTTCCAATTTACTGTATACTGTGTGAAGCGTAAGGCAAGCAAGTTCATTAATTAAATTCTTTTTAATTTTTTGTATCTTACTAAACATTCCAATGGGATTATGTGTTAAATTAGCCAATTCCGAATACGAACAGTAAGATCTTACAACGGTCGGAAGGGGGCATATAATAATTTTATTTTTGTTTTGTTTTATTGAAATTTAGAATTGTACTTGCCGTGGACATAAGCTGAGGCTCTCTGCTTGTCAACGTAGGCTTTGGTGGAATGTTAATTTTTTTTATTTTAATCTTTTGTCAGGATATCGACAATAAAAATTACTTCATCGGGGGAATTGTCAACTCATTTCTACTTCCTCCTTTCATTCTTATTTCTTTCTTTTTTTGGTAAATCCTGTTCCAGGCTTTACAGGGTTTACTCTCCTTTCAACACCTGTTGAGTATTTCCTTATTAAAGCCTGTGGCGCCTACTCATATCCGGTTCCTATCTAAACAGATTACTATCATTTTAAGCTATACCTCCAAAACAACCATGGATCCGAGTGTTCTGCGGTCTTCCGACCGTTCGCCTGAGTTTAGTCGAGCCCACTCATTCTTTTTTATGCTATATGATGGTTAGACACGTGGCAAGGTTTGTGATTGGTAAGGCAAAAAACCCTAGGGCGTTCAAGAATGTTCGTTTTCCTGTTGATTACAAAAACCACAGTAAAGCGTGGATGACTAAATCATTTTACGTCGAATGGTTTAGTGAACTGTTTGTACCATCAGTGAAATTCATTAAAAAACGGAAACTTCCACTAAAAGCATTGCTTATTTTGGATAACTGCCCTGGCCACCCTGATGAAGACGATTTAAACTTAAATGACAGTTTTATTCGAGATATGTTTCTACCGCCTAACGTAACGCCTATTTTACAACCCATAGATCAGAATGTAATTCAAGCAATTAAAATGCAGTACAAAAAGAGCCTTTTGTGCACGGTTTTGGCTAAGGATGACAGTGTGATTAAATCATTAAAAGAGGTTAGCCTAAAAGATGTGGTTTACTCACTCGAGAATGCTTGGGTAAACCTCAAAGAAAAAGTGACTGTTTGTTCGTGGGGAAACTTATGGCCTGACATGGAGTTATTGGAACAATACAAGTCCAACAAAAATTCTAACTAAGCTGCCGCCCATGTTGACAATGATCAGAGTCTTAAATCAGCTGCGAGACGAGGTAAACAAACTGCTTGTGGATACAGCTGATAATGTTTTGACAACGGATGACGTCAGCAACTGAGTTACTAGTGACGAAGAAGAAAATAATCAGATTTTGATGGAGGATGACATCATAGAAGCGGCGGTGACGATTGAAGAGGAGAGTGGGGCCGGGGAAGTACCAGCTGTTTATACCTCACGACGCAGCCATTAGTGCCTTTGCTACAACTATTGCATGGGCAGAAGGAAATGGTGCCTCAGCGAGTGATATTTTAGTGTTAAAGAATCTTCAAGAACAAGCTTTCAAAATATTATAAATTCAAACTTCGTTAGCTTGGGATAACCCTAATTTAATTTAATTAGACTTTTCATTTAAATTCCTTTTATTACACCACATGGATTACATCTATTATTAATTTCTACGTTATACTTTAATTGAAATTTGAGTTTTGAGGAAAGGGCTCTTTTTTTTGTATTTACTTAAAAACTCGTGGCATCCTAATTTCTGTCCTTCGTTCTACATATATACCTTTCTTTCGTTTCTCTCTCTAACCTCAATGTTTCCCACGCATCCAAGTGCCCACTACCTGCTAGTCGAGGTACCCTTCTCCCTCCCCTCTCCTTCCTATTTCCTTTTTTTTAAATTTTGTATACGTGCTCAACAGCTGTGCACGTTACTACTTTCTTTTCGTTCTTCGAATGTAACGTCCTGGTTTACCACAACCGTAACAGTGTTTATGCTGTAGAAGAGGACAGCGAGGGGATATATGTCCTACATTAGAACAATTCCAGCAACGGGGAGTAGAAGAAGTAGAAGGAGCTTTAGTAGAACTAGCTGAAGAGGGCTGTGGCTCTACGAGTGTATGTTTAAGCCCAATATTCGAGATGGTAGAAGAATCGGATGAAAAACTCACATAAGCTAAACTAGGTTCGAGTAAATTAGCAGTTTTCTTAGAAGGTGGAGGTTTAAATGAATCGATAGAAAGTTTAATCTGTTCAAGACGTTTTACTAAAGCCAATAATTGTGATATAGAAGTAGCTTCAGTAAGTGCCAAAGCATTCTGGTAGAAAGGTGTTAAATTACGTGGAATATAATACAACTGTTTGCTTTCCGGTGGTGAGACAAGCGTTGAAATAAACTTTGCACGACAGCAACGTAAATGGTCATAGTTTCTGAAGAACCCATAGTGCGATATTTTATTTCTTCTACTAAACGTTCTTCATAGTCGTAAGGTGGAAATTCAGCTTTTAGTAAGGCCACTAAATCCTACCAAGAGTGTAAGGTATTCTTACGTGTATGAAATAATAACAAGGCGCTTCTCGCTAAGATATCAGATAAGATATGAGGGAGACTGCGAGAGATACTCAATTCTTTTACACTAGTAAGAAAATCCAGCAGTGAAGAGGTACTATCTCCAGAAAATTTTAATCCCAGTTTAGAAAATTGAAGAGAATTTAGAAGTCAAAGCAAGTACTGGAAGTGATGTAGAAGCACGTGGTAATTCCGGTAAGGTATCTGAATCAGAATTAGAAAACAAGTCAGGTTCAGCATCATCTAAGTTCGTATTAACGACACGAGGACTAGAAGAAGGTAATTGAGAAAATTCAGTGAAAGTAACACGTTTCGTTAACTTAATCTTAGACCTGACATCGGTCTTCAGAGTTTCAAAGAGGAGTAAGAAATCGTTTTTCTTTTTAATGTCATCTTCTGAAGTGGCTTTCATGAGTTCCGCCCGCCGTTGTGCGTGGAGAGACAAACTAGCAAAACGTGGAAAAGAAGAGGGAGGTATCACCAGTAAACGTAAATAAAAATTCAGTAAGCTCACGATGAGCAATAGTCAAAGCAGCAGCATCTTCTTCGAAGGGTATATGATGATCAACTATACAGAAAGATTTGTTACAATCCAATTTACGAGCATTGCGAACAGTTTTACGAAGCAGTTCAACACTCACATCGCTAGGTAATCTCCTGGAAATCAATTCATATTGTAGTTCTATTTTAGACAAGCGATTTACATCCATCTTCCAATTGATCGACATGATGATGTATGACGAGAATTAGGTAGTACAAATGTAAAGGTAATAGATACACGACAAAGAAAGTGAGTTCAAGTTAAACCTTAGAGAGCAGCAAAAAATAATCTAAAGGAAATAGTGGGTAATCGAAACCAGTACCTCCATGTTAAAGTAAAAATTTATTACAGCAGGGCCCCACGTTGGGCGTCAGGACCGAGCTGGTAGTGCAGTGGTGACACGACCTGCTTAGCATGCGGGAGGTAATGGGTTCGATTCCCGTTACCGTCTACCTTGTATGAGGTTTTTTCAGGGGGTTTTCCTCATACACATGTAGCGGCATGGTCACTTCGTATATGCACACCATGTGCTGCTACTTAGGCGAATGCTGGGGTAGTACTTTCCCCCTCAGAACCCTAACTCCGTTCCTTCCGAACCTATCCTGACCACACCTATCCTTAATCCCACCATACATATATACGTAATGTATGTATGTATGCTGGGAATCCATGATTGTGGCTGAAGGAGCTAGTGAAGCTCGAGCAGCCCGCCCTCCCCCTTGGGGAGGGAATGAAATACGTTGCCTTTTCCTTTTCCTGGGCGCGAGAATTTGTAACGTACACAGCTCTTTAGCACGTACGAAAATAAAAGAAGGAAATAGTAATAGGAAGGGGAGAGAGAAGGGCACCTCGACTAGCAGCTAGAGGACACTTGGATGCGTGGGGAACCTTGAGGTCAAAGAGAAAGATATACATGTAGAACGAAGGACAGAAACTTGGATGTCACGAGTTTCTAAGTGAATACATAAGAAAGAGTCCTTTCCTCAAAACTCGACACAGAAAAGGTAACTCACACCACGGAGAAGTAATTATACAACGAGATAGGTAGTTGGATAGGTTTCCTGTAAAAGAAAGGTTATACATACACAAATTTCATATAGATAGAAATAATCGATAAAACAGTACCAAAAACTTTTATTGAAATAATGTAAACCCCAAATGTAACTAAAGGTTGCAATGAATCTTTGGCTAAATTAAAAAGGTAGTACCTACAGTAATTTACTGTAATATAATAAAGAACGGAATGAAGCATTAAACGTACAGTTCAAATTAACTATGAACCTGAATATCTAAAGTAATATTCAATTAAAGTATAACGTAGAAATTAATAATGAATGCAATCCATGTGGTGTAATAAAAGGAATTTAAATCAAAGGTCTAATTAAATTAAATTGGGAAGTTAATGAAGTTTGAATTTAGAATATCTTTTTAGCAAAACAAGAAAAATTATATTTATATTAACATGAAAATTGCCATTGCTAATGCAAGTGCACAGGCCACCCAACAAAACATTTGAATGTATTGTATAATGTTGATTAACAAAGAGATATAATTATATTATAACTTAGCTTTGGAATTCGTCCTGTTGTCGGAGTTAGTTACAGATCTTGGTGATATTCAGCAGTATTAATTAAGGCACTTTACAGTCAATGTGACATTTCACCAAAAGTGAGAAGTAGTTAGCAATTTATCCAATTGTGTATGCAGTTATTGAACGAGTAAAAATATATTTATCGTTGTCTGAGTTCTCCCATAGTAAAGTAATAGTAGAAGTAAACGTAGAAATAGACGAAGGAGTAAAAGTAGAACTAGAAGTGGAAATCGAACCTCTTTAATTTATTAAAATAAGACACGAGTAACCTTGAATAAACTCTTACCTTCACGAGGTTCACAAAGTAGAAATTCCGAGATCGTAACCAAAGTTTGGATATCGAGATGTTTAAAGTATTTTCCTTCAAGTATGTAATTTTATATTACAAGATAACTGTGATGATGGGTAAAAGTAAATAAAGATTTAAACACAAAAAAAATGGAAGCGAGGCATACTCGACGATTTAATCTTCAAATCCGCAAGATGCGTAAGCAATAAACGATACTAACTAATCATCTCCCATAATAAGGAATAAATTTAAACCCGGCCCTAGTCGATGGATCAATCTTATCCAGAAAATTATCAGATTCCTCTAGGAGTTAAAACGTGGTTTACACCAACAACTTGAAGAAAACAGGAAGAAGGAACGTTCTTTTTGTGAACTTAATAAATTACTAGAAATTCTATTGGTACCAACTGTGACCAGTGGTTCTAAATTCTAAAAATGGTTGTTACGTAAGAGTGACCATCAACAATTTTAAATATTAAACGGTTTAATTCATGAAAATAACATATTAAGACCACGTTAAATGAGGAAATAATAGAAACATTAATAACCAAAGCGTCTGTTTGTCATAGAGTATTGCTTTTGCGTTTGCCTATTTTCAAATAAAAGGGGTTGCATAATTATCCTCAAAAATGTTTAATTTTCATTTTGTAGGTTGTAAGGTCATGTGGTGTTCCACACCAGATATTTTTCTGTTAGACAGTTGAAAGTAGAAAATGTTTTGTTAGTGAGACACCAAAATTCCTAGTACATCTAACTTGCTTTTTGGGCATTTAAAATAAATTTTAGTAGTATGGCTCAGGCATTTGTAACTACGTACCAGAAGTACCACCGAAAACATGCAATTGAGAGGCGGAAATCGTAAGTTTTTACTTTTCATTTCATTGACGTTTACTGACGTTACGTATTCCAATTGATTCAACTTATGCCATTTACTAATTTTCTGAAATCTATTGCCTTGAGTGTGAAACAGAATTGTATTTTTATTTTATAAATATATTAATCATAAGATGTTAATTCAAGTACTGCGAATCTTGTGTGAAACATCAAACGTATATTAAAAATATTTAATTACCCGTTTTCGTTACCCTTATGGTACCTATGTTGTTTGAGTTTTATAGCAAGTATACACAATTTTAAGTTAAATTATTACAGAGTAATAACTTTCGAATTTTATTGATTAATCAAAATTAGTTTCACATTATAGGATTATTACAATAGTTTATGCAATCATATTTTCTATGGAGCCTTGCCAAAGACAAACATCAAGGGTCATTCCATGGTCACAAATCATGTTTTGACCTTTCCAAAGTACCATTCAACAACTTTTATTAATTATGTTATGCTTATTTCAGTGTTGCTTCTATTATATTTGACATGCTTTAACGTGATAGGGCATAGAGGCCTGTTATTATCAGGGATTCTGAAAAAAGAAGTTTAAAACATATCAAACCTCACACGAGGACCTGGTTACAAAGAACGTGGTAACGAAACACTATTTTCAGCTAACTGGCATAGTGCAGAAAGAAAAAAATGTATGCATACGTCAGTCAGTATATTTAAAAATATCTGGTGTGAAACAACACACGACCTTCCAACCTACAAAATGGAAATTAAAAGAAATAAAAGAATCTTAATAACAATTTTTTAGGACAATTATGCAACCCCTTGCATTACGAAAATTGCAAAAACAAAAACAATAATATATGTCAAGTAGACGTTTGAAACCTCGTGTCATATAGAGACTAATAGACATCTAGATACTGATTTAAAAAAATTACATACCCGCTTCTACAAAAATATCGATATCCTATTTAATTAATTTTTACACTTATTTCGCTTTATAAAGGAAAGTTATGTAAAATTTTATTTTCTTTAAAAATATGTCTACACATTTTCTTATAAAATTAATCACTATTAAGATATTGAAAAAATTTAACACCTAAATTCTCCGTCAGGAACATAATTTATATATATATATATATATATATATATATATATATATTGGTATTTTTACTTCTTTGAAATATACAGTTGTTTCAGAAATACACAATCAAAGAAAGCTCCTAATAACACCCCCTCTCCGCCGTGGAATTTCTTTCAAAATCTAATCAGGACGTGTTTTCGTTCTGAAGTTGTCGTGTATATTAACATACACACACACACACCCACGCACGCTCGCTCGCACTAACGCAGGCACACGCGCGCACGCGCACACGCGCACACGAGCACACGCGCACACGCGCACACCCGCACATCCGCACATCCGCACACACACACACACACACGCGCACCCGCACACACGCACACACACCCACACACGCACACACGCACACACGCACACACGCACACACGCACACGCACACACGCACGCACGCACGCACACACACACACACACACACGCACACACGCACACACGCACACACGCACACATGCACACACGCACACACACACACACTACACACTACACACACACACACACACACACACACACACACACACACACACACACACACACACACTCCATGGCCAATCTTGGCGAAATTTGGCCAATCGTAAAATTAGTTGATGAGTCGATTTAGTGATAGTAAAAAAAAGTCGATTACCTAAGCGTCTACAGCTGCGTATGTATATGTAGGTTGGAAGGTAAAAATTATAGTGGCAAGGTTTTTAAGTTTGTATTCCTTGTCCGAAAATAAACTAATAAAGGAAGAATAAAAGCGGTGTGTAACAAATAACAAATGTTATGCAGTTCATACTAAGATTAATTGCATTTGAAACTATAGAGGTTAACCTACATCTGTTTTGGCCATCTTCAAATCCGGTCCGTTTTTCCGTCAGTCAGTATATTTAAAAATATCTGGTGTGAAACAACACACGACCTTCCAATCTACAAAATGGAAATTAAAAGAAATGAAAGAATCTTAATAACAATTTTTTAGGACAATTATGCAACCCCTTGCATTATGAAAATAGGCAACATTGTAAAAACAAAAACAATAATATATGTCAAGCAGACGTTTGAAACCTCATGTCATATAGAGGCTAATAGACATCTAGATACTGATTTAAAAAAATTACATACGCGCTTCTACAAAAATATCAATATCCTATTTAATTAATTTTTACACTTATTTCGCTTCATAAAGGAAAGTTATGTAAAATTTTATTTTCTTTAAAAATATGTCTACACATTTTCTTATAAAATTAATCACTATTAAGATATTGAAAAAATTTAACACTTAAATTCTCCGTCAGGAACATAAATAATATATATATATATATATATATATATATATATATATATATATATATATATATATATGATTAAGGCCTATACGTATATTGATATTTTTACTTCTTTGAAATATACACTTGTTTCAGATATACTTGATCACAATCAAAGAAAGCTCCTAATAATACCCCCTCTCCGCCGTGGAATTTCTTTCAAAATCTAATCAGGACGTGTTTTCGTTTTGGAGTTGTGTATATTAACATACACACACACCCACGCACGCACGCACGCACGCACGCACGCACGCACGCATCCACCCACCCACCCACACTCGCACCACACACACACACACACACGCACACGCACACGCACACGCACACGCACACGCACACGCACACGCACACGCACACGCACACGCACACGCACACGCACACTCACACGCACACGCACACGAACACGCACACGCACACGCATACACACGCACAGCACACCGCACACGCACACACGCACGCACGCGTGCACGCGCACACGCACGCGCAGCGCACGCGCACCACACACACACGCACACACCACACACACACACACACACACACACACACCACACACACGCACACACGCACACACACCCACACACGCACACACGCACACACTCACACACGCACACACGCACACACGCACACACGCACACACGCACACGCACACACGCACACACGCACGCACGAACACGCACACACGCACACACGCACACACGCACACACGCACACACGCACACACACACACACACACACACACACACACACACACACACACACACACACTCCATGGCCAATCTTGGCGAAACTTGGCCAAAGGTAAAATTAGTTGATGATTGGATTTAGTGATAGTAAAAAAATGTCGGTTACCTAAGCGTCTATAGCTGCATATGTATATGTGGGTTGGAAGGTAAAAATTATAGTGGCAAGGTTTTTATGTTTGTATTCCTTGTCCGAAAATAAACCAATAAAGGAAGAATAAAAGCGGTGTGTAACAAATAACAAATGTTATGCAGTTCATACTAAGATTAATTGCATTTGAAACTATAGAGATTAACCTACATCTATTTTGACCATCTTCAAATCCGGTCCGTTTTTCTTCTCTTGTTTTTGGGATTTTAACCCCTATTATGTATTCCTTTCCTGGAACAGTTTTTTTATATTTTCTCATCTTTTTGGACCAGCCTCTCATTCCCTAAGGGTTGCGCATCTTAAAGGTGTCCATCGTTTTCGGCTCATCATCTTAGATTACGCAACCTCTCATCGCGTTTTCTAAGTACCACCCCATTGCTGGCGATTGGTCAACTTGCCCACGTGACCTCTCCAAATCACACTACCAAGAAAAGTTATTCAACTGGTCAAAACTTCTTTTGCGAGTCGTCATTTTTCGGATCACGCAATATTTTGTAATAACTCATCTTTACACATTCACACTTGCTTTAGTTAATACTTTTGCTGAAATACTCCTCTTCCTACAGCTGGAAGATAGATGTTGGTTGCGACACGTTGGATGCTGAAGGTCACGTGGTGTGATGGAAAGAGGTTACGTGGACCCTATGTATTACCAATCAGTAGCTAGGGGAATGGGCCTACAACAGGTGGTGAAAAATCAAGTCGTCTTAGAAAATGTGGAGGCTAATTTGATAAATCAATCAAACTGGACCCTCTTGAGTTGTACAACACTTAGAGGAAGAAAAAATGGTCAAAAGAAAATGAGTTGAAAAACACGGTGGTAGAAAATCAGTTCATATCAAACGAACCGAATCAGAACATGGGCCAGAGATCGGAGCATAAGAGTAGGTGTCACATTAATACTCACGTTGGAACTGGAGTCAAAACTTTCAAAAGATGTAGATGTAATTTCTAGTAAATTTAGTTATTATTTACTAATGATTTACAATTTTCGTGAACCAATAATAATTTAGTGTAACACCAGAATTATATTAAAAGTTAGAAACATTAGTAGTCTTCCAAAATATTGGGAAAGGCTGTAGAATTTTTTTAATTAGCATTTATACGTCTATTAGAGTCTATCTGACACGAAATTTGAAACGTTCATCTGACACAGATGATTGTTTTTGTTTTTAAAATTTTACCTATTTTCGTTATGAGCGTGTTAAAAAAAATGCATAATTATCCTAAAAAAATTGTTAGTAGTAAGGCTAAGCGGGTTCTGGACCAGGAAGTGACGTAATACTAATAAGGGACGTGAGCGAGCAGTTAAGCTCCGCCCCCTCCGGAAGTTTTTCGGAGGACCAATGAGAGACGAGAGGTAGGCTCCGCATGGTGGAAGTTTTAGTTATGTCAGACCAATGGGATGGACCCCGCCGCTGTTAGGATTAACAAGGGGATGGCCCATATATTGACCAATGACAGACGTGGCGGCCATTTTGGGATTTTGGATTATGCATGCAGGAAGGCCCATGTAGTTATTGTTGATGCAGAAGATGACTTCTTCAGGTATCTGGTGGGTTTTTCGTCGCTGCTGAAGAGCTACTTCCGCCGCGTAAGGTAGCTTCTTGAGGCATCTGTTGGGCTGTTCGTCGTTGCTGAAGAGCTACTCGCCGCGGAAGTTGGTTGCTGCTGGTGAAGACGTTGAAGCGTCTACTTTCAGTAGAAGTATTAAGCCTGAAAAAAATTGTTTGCTTGGGGCGAGATTCAAACTCTGGATAGTTAGTGTGGTAAACCTTAGCGGTACCATTGCGCTATCGGGCCTTGTTAGATATGTAGTGTAGAAAGCAGGGTATCTGTAGAAATGTTGGCGACGTCATACGACATATGGTTGGAAATTTTAATTAGAAAATCAATATTGAAAAAATGCATGTACTAGTTAAAAATATTCGTAGTTATGCATTCTGATGATAAATAATTGCATTTCAAATATATTCCTTCAAAAATTATAGTAGTATTACATATATGAACTTTCACGCATATAGAAATAAATTGTAACATCTTGCATGACATATTATTATCATCTAATGATATATAAAATTAGTAGTAAATATAAAATATGCACTTACGGTTAAAATTAATGAATTTGTTGATAAATATGTAATTACATTTCAATTATAAAATTAAAGCAGTAAGTAAATTTAAAATATGCATTTAGTAGTTAAAAATAATGAATTTATTGACAAATATGAATTACACTTCAATTATAAAATTAAAACAATCAACAGGCATCATGGAGGCGGACGTAGTCCGGATTTATGAAATAAAAATTTGAAAAACCAATACAGGTATAATTTTAAAATAAGACAGTAAAGAGAATTAGAAGTTAAGTATTCTGATGATAAATAATTGCATTTTAAATATTAAAAGTAGGTAAGATTGGAGACTTTTGGGACACCACCACAAAAACCGGTTTTCCACATTTCCAAGGTTGCCACAAAACCAAGGTCCCACCGTACCAAGGTCAAAAAAGCGCAATGTGTGACCTACTTACATATCATTACCACAAACCCACGGTCACAAGCCCCGATTTCCTGTTCCACAACTACAAGGCTATCTGTGCGACATATCATTAACACAAAACCAGGGTCACAAGCTCCGCTTTTCTGTTCCACTATTACAAGGCTATCCGACCACGCTTTCCTGTTTCAGTATTACAAGGTCATCCGCGTGACCTACTTAGCCACCTGCTTGCTACTCTATACCCCACTTGTATGTTTTTTGCCCACTTGTATGATTTTTGCTCAACCTCACTTTTTTTACCGAAATAAAAGAAAACGATATGTAAATATATTTAATTAATGTATTACTCAGATATATGATTTTCTTTAGGAATAAAACATTTTGGTTTAGTACAAGTGCAAAAGGTCCTCTCGACTTCTGTGTCATTACATCTGCGTGGACGTGCAGTGTGGTGTGATGTTTCTCTGTACTACATATGCATCAGCTTATCATGGTGAGCAGCATGAAGATATGTTTGAACATATACAAAATGTAATGCATGTTTGTTTGTCTAGCAGTCTGTCAGTCGGTCAGTCTGTTTGTCTAGCAGTCTGTCAATCTGTTGGTCTATATAGTCAACGCGCTCAGTCAGTTAGTGGTCGGTAGTGGTCTGCAGCCGCACTATTGAGGATGTCGGTCTTTTTCTGAAAATAAAAACATAAGTAGCTGGAGAAATGTGGCAGTAGGTATACTTACTATGTCTGTCTCGATCACTAGGAAAGACCATGTGTCGAAGAGCTACATTACGAACTCGGATGAGTTCGTAGAGTCCTGCAATCTCTTCGACAGTTTCCAGTATCGTTTCCAGATGTATAATGGCGTGATCGTACCCACTGAGTACAACGAGGCTTATAACACTATTCCAGTCAAGGTATAATGTTACAAGCCTAGTGTGGGCTCGGTCTAGCTGCTCCTCCAGAGAGCTCTCCGTAATCACGACATCATAATTCCGGACAAATGGTACTATGGTGGTCAGCTAGAAAACCAGATGCATTAGTATAGCATTAGTGTAAAGGGAATACATACCGTGAATGTTAGACGTTCCCAGGTGATAATGCGATGCGCGTAAAGAGCCAGTACCACGCAGCAATTAGCAAAAAAGCTGTATTGCTTTGCGCAGCACTGTCTCCTGACGCCATCGAATGCATGATATTGGATACCGGGGGAAGCAGAGTGCGGCCAATAGTCATGGGAATGTGGGTAGCCCAAAACCAGGTGTCTTCAATAATTTCGTCTTCGTCGTCGTGCATGTCAGAGTCATCCCCGTTGTCCTGGACTTCCTGGGCTGCGTCATCCAGTTCCTGTTCACGGTTTCGTTGTACAATAGCCTCGAGGTCTTGATCGCTTTGTTCGAGGCTTTGCATGTTATTTGTTAGAGAGTTCATGAAGTCGTCTTCGTCACTGCTCGCTTCAATGACGACTTCATTGATGAACTCTACGTCTAAGTCTTCGTTGTTGTCGTAGGGCGTCATTGTCATAGTCGTCTGAATCGTAGCTGTAGGCAGGGTCCATTATTACGTCGGAGTCGTAGTCACCAATGTTGAGATAGTCGTTCCCAGCACATGAGGAACAAACCGCCTCAACACTGGAAGACACTGTGCTGCATACATCACTATCGTAGGCAGCATCGTCGGCATCACTGATAGTGATGACTTCAGCGTAAGGTATGTCTAATGTATTTGTCTCCGCAGCACTGTCGAACTCCTGTGGAGAATCCAGGACTACGGTCGTCTGTTCATAGATTGTATCGTCACTGGTTGAGCTACCCACGTCAATTGGAGTGGAATAGGGTTGAGGATGTATACCACTTCAGGGAAGAGGGCTGAAGTGTTGGACTGTAGGGATGGATGGGTAGAGGTGTGGAGGAAGCCAACGGCTAAAGGTGGAGGGATAGTTAGGGCTGGATGGAAATAGTGTGGAGGAAACGTGAGGTGTTGGAGGATCTCGGGGATAGGACTTGCCGAAGAAAAAATGCCTCAGGCGATATAGATTGGTCCACCTGAAAAAAAAATAAAAAAAAAAAAGTTACAAATACATTAATAGTGCAAGAAAAAAAATTATGGTCTTACCTGATACATTTCTTCGGCGCCAGATGAAGCAGATGATGGGGAAGTTGGTGTAGCATTCATCTTGATTTTTTTCGTCTGTATTACTTTAGAAGCAGTTGTACGAATGATTTCTACTGTTTTCCTTTCGCTAAATATAGGTGTTTCCCCCACAAAAAACAACGTTTTTCATGCATTTTTAGAGGACATTTTTCACGGTTTTAATAATTTGTGGAATTTTGAATAAATTCATATAAGACTTATTATAATTTCAATAAACTATATGCCACTTCACTTCATAGGTATGCCACGTACATATGTGGCTTATGATTGTCCTCCAGTGTCAAATGGGCGAATAAATATCATAAGCCACATAGCATTAGTACCACAACCTAACTATCCCATCCTGCAGGGGTTGTTGGATGCAAGGTCTCGTATGGATCACGGACAGGAAGTAATGGAGCTCCTGCAGGAGAATGTAAATGAGGAGGACGGCCTGGCAGAGAGCGAGCAGTACTTCGACATGGATGACTGTGATAGAGCTTTGCAGCTGTTGGTTACACCACCTCCAGAGGACGACTTGGATGTGGTGGTATCCCGCAACTACGATCAGGTCTCCGTGGACGAAATACTGCTCACCCTACAACCTGTTAGTGAGCCAAACGAGACTACGGAGCCACCCGTGAGCGAAGAGCAGGTTGTATTTCATAATATCTTAAGTCCTGGATGCATTGAGGAATTTTCGGATGAATGGATTCCTATTATGGATTTCCGTTCATCCGCAAATTCCGCAATGCACTCAGACACGAGTGGATAACACTCAAACTGTTCTGACCCCCAAATGTGTTGTAGATGATGAGTCGTCCACATCTGCTACACGTTCGGAGGACAGAGTGGGAGGAGATAATGTATTTGAAGGTTCCTGAGCCCTACCTCTACCGCAGAATTCCTAGAGGAGTGGTCGTATAGTAGTTCTACGGTAGAAGTAGAGCTCAGGAACACACTCCGATACCGTTCTCAGCCCTGCTTGTATCGAGGAGTTTCAGCTGAATTGAGTCCTTCCGATACCGTTCTCAGCCCTGCTTGTATCGAGGAGTTTGAGCTGAATTGGAGTCCGCTAAACTGTTCGGTACAAGTAGAGCCGATGGACGAATCATCGGAAAGCATCCTTAGTCCGGCGTGTGCTGCAGATTTTGTAGAGAATGAGTGGTCGTTTACTGACATCTCATTCTCTTCAAATCCTGCAACACCGATTCAGTATATAATACCTGCACCATCACCGTTTAGGGACATCGTGGAAAACGCAGTATCTTCGCCCCAGAGTGTATTGAGCCCTACATGTGTTGCGGAGTTTTTGGAAAACAATTGGTCCCCAGCATGGTAGGGCATAAAACAATGCTGGGTGGAATATCTGTAATCAGCAGCACTCTATCCTGACTATCCGTCCTCCCCAAGTCATACGCTACTTTATCCCTCAACCTGAGATATCCATCGTATACTATCCCATTCCTGGCGATAGGTTACGTTGCGTCCTCGTTCGCATCGCTGGATATGATTCTTTTTGAAACAGTAGTAAACAAGTAACAACATAATAGGATTGTATAATAATTATAATTGGTTACAAAAGGAATCATAACAAAACACGTAACGCAGTTATACAAACTTTATGTAAACTTTTTTGTTACAGCTCGTAATAAGATGTTTCAATGCGATTGCATGAAGAAATTTTCGCGAAAGGATTCTTTACTGAGACATCAAAAAACAGCGTGCTGGATGTCAGTATCTACTCCACCATCTGGCATGCAGGAGGGTTCGTTGCAAAACCAAACCACAGGGAGCAATGTGGTGCAAGGAAGCACTTCCGACGATAACAAAGCAGTACATAGACATGTTACTGATTCCTTTGCGCAAGCAGGACCATCTGGGGTAAACTCTGTGAAGGATAATGCAAAACCCGGACCATCAGGGTTTAGCAACTCAAGGAAGCGGAAGGCTGACCAACACGATGAACCGGTAGAACCAAAAAACAATGGTGAGAGTGTGCACTGCACAGATTGTTCACTGGATGTACCTAGGTATGCATTCCAAGGACACCTCAGAAGCAATAGGCATAAAGCAAATGTATGTTTCCTTGTCGATACTGGGGTCGAAGTGATCCGAAATGCGTTTAAACAACGCATTGTGTCGTACCGATTGTCTCCATGCAATATGCATACTGATGTGTTCACCTTTATGGCAGACGTGAAAGGGAATGTATTGAAGGTAGTACAAAATCAGTTGCAGAAACACTATTCATTAAAATGTAATGTTGAGCTGTTTGGTTTATACTTTTGAACAGTAGGAAAGCACAGAACTGAAATCGTTTCAGACTAAGTATGATATTCTCAGTGTAGGGACGGTGTTAGAAGAGTATTTCCAAAAAATAAGTGAAATATTGGATGCAAAACAATCGGAATTTCAACATAAAGATTCTGGTAAGTGTGAGTCGTGGTGTACTCGAGTATTAACAACTGTTTTAGGGTGGTCCCTGGTGCAATTCGTGTATATAGAGGTAAACCTGCTTAAATTTGCTCCCACCACGGGTTCTTCCTATATGGCTGTCCCCGCCGAAATCGCACATAAACACGCCATAGTCAATGTAAAAAATAATGATAATTGCTGCTTCGCATGGGCTGTTTTATCGGCACTAGTGACACCAACGGGAGTACCACAACGCACATCTTCTTACCCTGATTTCCAGACGTTATTCAACTGGACTGGTGTACAGTTCCCTGTTAAGCTGACGAATATTTCAACGTTTGAGAGCAATAACAACATTTCCATTAATGTTTATGGGTTAGACGATACCTATCGTGATGGTCAACGTGTCACGGAGGTAGTGGGGCCTCTATACTACACCAAAGCCAAACAGGCAGTTCATGTTAATTTATTATTATTAGTTAGTAACCAAACAGATAATCAGCATTATGTATGGATAAAAAATTTTTCTCGTTTACTTAGCAACCAAATAACTCGGCGGAACGGAGCAATGTATTTTTGTGATGCATGCTTGTATTACTTTAGATCCGAGGAGCAATTAACCCGACACGTGTCACACGACTGTAACTTCGTATATACAAAATTACCGGGCGTGAAACAAAAAAAAGACATAACCGGGGAATTCTACGCGGAAAATATACTCGCTTTTCGGAACTATCAGAAACAAATGGTTCTACCATTCGTAATATATGCTGATTTTGAAGCGCTCTTAGTACCGGTAGATACGGCTGAACCAGATCCCGAAAAACCGTTCACGATAAAAACGTGTAAACACGAACCATACTCGTTTAGTTATTACATTAAGTGTAGTGTAAACGATGCGTGGTCTAAGTTAGAGCTGTATAGAGGAGCAATGCAGGGAGATATTTATAAGACGACTGGAAAGTGATGTAAAACGGTTATATAATGAACATTTCAAAGCTATTGTCCCAATGACAACATTAACGGATGAACAGCAGGTTACGTATGAATGCAGTGTATGTTGTTACATATGCGGTAAGCACTTTACGGACGATCCGACAAATCCGAAAGTACGAGATCACTGTCACGTTACTGGTAAGTATCGTGGTGCAGCACATTCGACGTGTAACTTAAACTATCAGGTACCTACATTTCTTCCCGTTTTTCTACATAATCTCAGTGGTTATGATGTTCACCTGTTCATTAAACAGTTAGCGAGTGAAACGGAAGAAATTACCGTACTTCCGATTAACAGTGAAAAATATATAACGTTTGGTAAGCATATTTTTGTTGATGAGTATGTAAACAGTCATGGTATCAGGGAAAAGAAATACATTAATTTACGGTTCGTCGATAGTTGTAGATTCATGGCTGCATCCTTAGATACTCTATCACAGAATTTATCAGATGATCGATATATGGAGGTACGGAAATATTTTAGTAATGATAGCGACTTCAACTTAGTGAGAAATAAGGGTAGTTTCCCTTATGCGTACGTAGACAGCTTTAGTAAGTTGAATGACATCACGGTGCCATCATATGACAAATTCTACGATAAAATGCGCGATGCAAATATTTCCGATGACGAATACTGTCGCGTTCTACTGGTATGGGATCACTTTAAGTGTAATACACTAGGTGATTATGCTGATATTTATTTAAAATCAGATGTGTTGTTATTGGCTGACGTGTTTGAAAACTTAGAGATTATGTATGGGTGTGTATGGGTTAGAACCTGCACAGTATGTCACTTTACCTGGATTGGCGTGGGATGCCATGTTGAAATGTACGAAAGTAGAGCTAGAATTACTGACGGATATGGATATGTATCACTTTTTTAAACAAGGTATTCGAGGTGGAGTAAGTACTTGTATCAAGCGGAGAAGCATCGCTAATAACGAGTTTGTTCCAAACTATGATCCTAAACAACCGAAAGTGTTTTTACAATATTTAGATGCCACGAATTTATACGGCTGGAGTATGAAGCAATACCTGCCTCACGATGGGTTTATGTGGTTACCTCAAGAGGAAATAGAACACTTTGACGTAGTAAAGATTGATGATGACGCCGATGTTGGATTTGTACTGGAGGTTGATATACATTATCCCCACCATCTGCATGACGAACACAACGATTATCCGTTTTGTCCTGAAATGATCTGCGCACCACATTCTCAGGAGGAGAAGTTAATCCCGAACCTGTGTGATAAGATCAACTATGTTATACATTACCGCTATTTAAAACAATGTATAGAGCATGACTTAATTGTTACTCGTATTCATAGGGTTTTACGATTTCGTCAGAGTCCGTGGCTAATACCATACGTAGACCTTAATACAGCTCTCCGCAACACAGCACAAAACAAGTTTGAAAAGGATTTCTATAAAATCATGAATAATGGCGTGTTTGGTAAAACAATGGAAAATGTCGATAAACGAAGAGTTATTAAACTGTTAACACATTGGGAAAATAACGGTCGTCGGGTAGGTCTAGCGCGGTACGTTGCAAAACCGCAATTTAAAATTTTATTCAATTCACTGATAAATTGTTTGCGGCGGAATTGTCGAAACAGGTAGTTACGTACGACAAACCCGTCTATGTCGGATTCAGTATTTTAGATCTTTCCAAAATTATAATGTATCGGTTTTTTTATGATATCTTACGAGCTCATTATGGCAAGAATGTCACGTTGCTCTATACTGACACGGATTCTTTGATTGTTGAGATAGTAACTGATGATATGTATGCACACATGCGAAATAATTTAGACGAATATGATACTTCCAACTATCATAATGAGTTGCATGGTATTCCTACGACTGCTTCCGTCGTTGGACGAATGAAAGATGAGTATGCAGGAAAGCGATTCATTATTTTTATGGTGCTGGATCGAAGTCATACTGTCTGAAGCTTGCTGATAAGGAAGTTGTTAAGAAAGCGAAAGGTGTTAAGAAAGTTATTATTCAGAAAGTGTTGACGGAAGTAGACTACAAAGCGGTCGCGGAGGGTCTGATAAAACAGTAATGTGTAAAATGCTTGTGTTTCGATCAACCTTACATGATATATATACCGAAATGTTAAACAAAATTGCCTTTAGGTCCCAGGATGACAAACGATATCGACTACGTGATACGTGTTCCACATTGGCGTGGGGGCATTGGCGAATACCGGAATTGGAGAATGCTGATCCGTTGAGCGAACTATTACAGGTTGCTAAGCAAATGAATTTATATTAACCGGAAGAAGAATAGTTTGGGTATTGACACTTGCTAGTTTTTTTCCTATATTCTCTCCTAATGAAACTTATATTAATAATAAGTTGTATTATTCCTTTAGTTGTTTTAAATATATTAATATTATGTATTAATTCGTTAGTAAGAGAATATATACTATACAAATATTGTGTGATATAAATAACAAAAAACGAAAATGACTATTTACTATTTTTTTATTAAAAAATATGTACAAGACTTATTGCATTATATATATATTATATAAATGATATACAGTAGCCAAAGCACAGTGGCATAAGGATTTACAATGAAAGTAACAAACGGGTTGCATAGCAGGAAGAGGTGGACTTTCCTCAAGTTCAATAACAGGCTGGGTCACAAATTTTCTGATGTAATCTGCTTTCTCTCTGCCCTTGACATAGACAGTATCTGTTGGCTGAATCAATCTCTCGAGTATTCTTCGAAAGTGGTGTGGTGGTGTATACCCTTCTTCCCATTTAATACAGTGCTGGTTTTGCATTAACCAAGTAGCTTGACGACGACTCTCTGCATCCAACGTATGCCAGGGATACGGTGATTTAAAAACAAAATGGGCAATTTGTTTCCCATTATAAATGGCGAGTTCTTTTGGTATAAACGCTTTTGATATTTTGAACCCTTGTACATCGATTATGACGGACATTGTATTACAACTGTCGTACTGCTTTGGTTAACGCGTTGTATGTAACTAAACGATCATGGAGTATAACACAGTATGCGGTCGTATTAGCGGGTATGTTGGCCGATGTTTCAAACTCTACACGAAGAACTACTGCTTTCGAGTGCAATACTTCTTTTGATTTGAGCAGTCGACCACCATCATTGGTGCAGCCGTCGTAAATTGAATAGGTGTGAGTAATGGTTGTCCATCTCTTTGATAATATGACATTTGGAATTTAGCAAACATTTCATACAGCGTGGCAAAGCAATTGTTATCATAATTAACATTTAAATTATCATACGGGTAACGGTCGGTGTTGAGGAATACCCGAATATTCTTTAGTGCACATTTATCGAATTTACTCGCATCGTGCATAACATTATTTTCTCGTCCAGTTTGAAACCCTATAATAATGTATCTCGGCGTTTCAATACTAGTCGATGTTTTGATTGCCCATGTATGCTTATCTGTTGTTGGTATAGCGGGATATATGTGGGTTTCCCAACTTCTAAATGCTAGTGGAGTATTCACATTTTTATCAATGTATTTCGTTAACGCTAATTCCTCCGCTAATGCTGGAACGATGTGTGGAACCTTCCAATAAATCTTATCTATGTCAACTTTTAATGCTTCGTCCACAGTTGAAATTACTGCATCGGTATCAATATTACTACGAATTAATACAAGTTCTTGTCTAATGTTCAAAATAACTTTATTATAATCTTCAGCAAAGCCAAGCAGCATTCGCAAAGGTACACAGACATTAAAATACCCTTGCTCATTTGTTAGTGTGCTGTTTGATGTAGGAAACCAACCGGCATTTTGATGGCGGGCAAGATCATTGGGTGTCAATGATACTAATCCTTTCATTGTCGACGTTAACCCCACCTTAGTTACGGAATCTACCACTATTCCATTCATTTCATATCTAATTTCACTGAATAAAAATGCGATACCATTATTAACGAACCTTGCGGTATTGGAGACAGTGCCATCCTGTCGCAATAATCTTCCCTCTACATAAACATAACTTTCTGATGGTAGAGTGCACATGTCTTCCTGAATGGGTATCCTGATTTCATCATTGTTTCCAAATCTCGTAGTATATGGTTGATGGGTGTGCAGTTCGGAATTAACGATAGCATTATCAACAACAACTTTTTCATTAACGTTTAATACACTCATTGTAGTACTGTAAACCCGAGACTCTCCAAGAATGCTTTGTTCTGCGCTGTCAACGCTTTGGTCGCTGAACGCTTACTGACTGTACCCTTTCCACACTTCACTCTTTTATAGTTTGTTTTGCACTGGTTACATGCACATGTATTATACCGCGTCACCATATTTTCTTTAAATGTAGTCCTATCGTTATGACTTCTCCGTTAAAATTGACGAGATCTCCGTCTTGGTCTACTATTTTAAGTGTTATTGTTGAAATGGTAGATGTATTTATAGGTAAGTAGATAACATGTTGAGGTGATTCGATTATTTTATATCCCGCTGGTACACTGGGAAAGAATTGATGAATTATGTGTGATGACTCACCATTTTTAAAACTACCACTTGTTATGTTGCACTCGATAATTAATGAGTTAATTTTGATGATGTTAATAGGGTTCTCAGAGGTGTACACTTTTTTAGCTTGGTAAACAGCAGTTTTATTAAAGCCTAGCATAGGCCCTATCGAATGGACCACATTGAAACTAATGTTATGGGTTGCTTTCATGGTTGCTTTCATAGTATTATTATTTGCTCGTAAATCAATATACCCCTTATCGTCTTTCACTGAGTCATTAATATATTTATTCACATCTGCGATTTCGTATGTTCCTGGCGGTATTGTAATTTTATCTCTTCCAAATATCAGCATGTTGTTCTTTGAAGTAACGTTTTGTATAGTATTGAACGATTCAAAACTAGTTAACCCCATTACATATTCCGACTCATTATCAAGAAAAATCGGTGGATTAAATGTGGCTTGCAGGATACTGCTTTTACCGGTGAAGGTAAATGTGTACGACATCACGATCACGTAACAACTACTGACAATCAGAACGAGTAGTCGTATAAAAATCGTAAGACTAGATGACCACAGTTGTATGTATTGAACTCTTGAACCTTAGTAAAGTTATAATCAATTGTGTTTCTGCTACCATCACTTTTAAAATAGTGGACTAATTCGAAGGGTGGTTTAACATGTCCTATACTATCAAAATATGTTATATGTCTATTACGCTTAATATATGCTGTCCAGTGTGTTCCCTGATTAGCTTGATTATCCAGATTCACGATACCACATTCATTCCTATGGATTCGTGTAGGTAGCTTATCTCGCATATATATCCCTCTAAAGTAGGGAATCTTTAATTGCTCCACAAATTTTGATAGCTCAACATTACTTAAGGCGTGGCGTGGTAGCTTCAGTGGGAGTTTTTTGAATACGGTTGTAAATATATGCCCAAACCTCGTTTATATGGTTTTAGATATAAACCTTTTCCAACGGTTGCTGCTTCCATTGCTTGATTGTGTCGTTTGGTTTCTTCTAACGTTTTTGTCGCAGCTTTTGCGTCGGTAACCGCTTTTGCAACTGCAGCTGCACCGCCACCTAACGAACCTAAGGCTCCTAATGCTGCAAATAGGGGAATAAGAGGTATGAACCCCTCGTTTTGGTATAGGTAATATTCTGCTCTTGGGTGACATGATTTTTTGTGTTTTAGAACGCTTAAGGCTTGGTGTATTGTAGATCGTAAAGATGATCGAAGTTTACCACCAACACGACGTCGCGCTAGAAGTACCGCTTTGTTAAATGAAATTGGTTTGGGAGTACGCTTTGTTCTTCGTGATTTGCTTCCCATTCTATTGCCTGTCCGCGATCTTCCACCCATCCCCATTTTCCGTTTTCCTTTCATTATTCCAGTTATAGTTAATGCAGCTGCCCTTTCTCCAAATGTAGCGTTTGAGGAACGAAATCTATTCCAAGCTTTTTGTTGCAAAGTTTTATCGGCAATGTGTCGTTGACTTAAATCGTTTGACTGGGAGTATGCAATATCGTGCTCTTTACAGGCTTCGTCCAATTCATTAATACCTTTGTCGCCGCGAGCTAGTCGTTTTTGTAAACGGGTACCCGGTCCGCAGTATCTATACCCGGTATATGCAACTCCACGGGTAATTTATTTATTAAGGTATTAATTAATCCTGAACCCCTTTCTTCTTATTACACCGAGAAGTATACTTCATACCAGACTGGCTGTCACTCCACTACTAAACTACTTTTATTGTATGACACGTATATATATTAGTACCATACAATTTGTGGTTTAGTACTATGACGGGCACCATACGCTTCATTCCGCAAGACACAGAATTACCTATTAAAAATTATGACACAGCTGATAACAAGGAACTTTACTCTAAACATAGCGGTCTACTGAAAGGAGGATGTAAACGAGGTATAATCGTTGGTCCATCTGGGTGCGGAAAAACAAATGTTATGATTACCTTGTTAGAACATCCAAATGGTTTACGTTTTGAAAATGTATATATTTATTGCAAATCATTATATCAACCTAAATACCAGTACCTACGAAATTTACTGACACCCATAACAGAAGTCGGGTATTTCGAATACAGTGATAATAGTGATGTTATATCCCTAGTGATTCCCGTAAAAATTCAATAATGATTTTCGATGATGTAGCGTGTCATAAGCAAAATGAAATAAGAGATCATTTCTGTTTTGGCAGACATCGAAATAATGATTGTTTCTATCTGTGTCAAACATATTCTTCAATTCCAAAACAGCTTATACGTGATAATGCTAATTTACTTATTCTTTTCAACAAGATCACACTAATCTTAAGCATGTGTATGATGATCACGTTAATGTCGATATGTCCTTTGATAGGTTTAAAGATTTATGTTTTTGTTGCTGGCAAGACAAATTCGGTTTTATTGTTATTGATAAAGAAAGCGATGTTAATACAGGTCGGTACCGTAAGAGATTTGACTGTTTTATAGCATTATAAATATGGTAGCAGTATGGAACATATGCAGTCGTAATGAAGGAGCGCTTAGTACAAGACATTTTGCGTGCTCGCAAGAGCGTGCAACAAAAATATGCGAGTTTGAAAGAAGATACCGCTCTTACAGAACGTGCAATAGAAGCACACTTTAAACCTATTACACAACCATTAAAACAATTAATTACTAAAAATGATGGTTCTCTCATCAAAGCTGAACCCCTTACGCCAGAAGCTGTCAAAATGAAGTCATTGCACAATAAACTGAAGTTTTTACATCACACACCTAAAACAGCTGGATTACGGAAGGCTCCACGCACTCTTGTTCCGCAACCATTGCGCAACCTTCGCAGGAAACTGTAATTGCTGATACCACTAACGATGATGATGTGGAAATTCCTACTTTACAACAATTGAAATCAGAACTGTTAGCTGCTGGATCTCAACCCGCCTTTGAAGATTATCTAAATCAATACCAAGGATTAGCTAAGTACTACGTTGAAGGTATATTTAGAGATACAGAAGACGAGTATGACTTAACATATGGCGTACATTTCATTCCGGAAGAAGAGAAATTTTTATTGGTGATGCTGAATTAGACTTTATTGGTGAAAACCTTATATCACTCTTCCTGATGGATCTTCCCTAGACTATGAAGGAACACCGGGATTATATGAACTACTTTTTAAAAAATGCCTACAGGGTACAAAAGAGTGACCTACAGCAATACAATGACATATTGCGTCGTACTAATGCTGCCCGACGTAATTATAACTCGACAGACCAAATCCGAGGAACTAATAGTAAAAAATATGTGGAAATCATTAAACCATTACTTCAACCTAGAAAACGGTCAGCTACATCATCTATTGTCTCCAACCACAAGATCTCGAACAACTTTTCCGCAAGACGTGTGTGTAGTACTAAAAGGTTTAAATGATCTCTTTCAAGCTGATTTAGTGGAAATGATACCTTATGCTCATGTGAATAAAGGATTTCGATATATTTTAGTAATAATTAATGCCTTCTCTAAATATGTCTGGGCTTTCCCATCAAACGCAAGAATGGTAAACTAGTCCGAGTAATGGATAAACTGCTATCTGGATTGCAAAAGATGCCTACGCATATACAAACTGATATGGGAACGGAGTTTTATAATGCAGAATTTAAAAAGTAATGAAAAATTCAATATCAATCATTACAGTAGTTATTCCACCTTGAAAAGTAGCATAGTCGAACGTGTCAATCGTACCCTTAAAGCAATAATGTGGAAAACATTCAGCATGCAAGGATCATATAAGTGGCTATCAATCTTGCCTCAAATTGTTACCGATTATAATTCAAGAAAGCATAGAACAACCGGATATAAACCGGTAGATGTAACGGAAAAGAATGCTGCAGATATTTTGCAACATTTAAAATGTCAGAAAGTTCTTGACCGTAAAACACCTAAATTTAAGTGGGGAACATGTACGCATTAGCAAACATAGAAGCATATTCTCTAAGGGGTACACACCTAATTGGAGTTACGAAGTCTTTCGAATATCAACAGTTAAACGTTCAAGCCCACTCACCTACACATTACGTGATAGTCGAGATGAAGAGATTCAAGGTCGGTTCTATGAGCCCGAACTACAAAGTGTTAAACATCCAGACATTCATCTAGTTGAACGTGTCATCCGACGTCAAGGGAATAAAGCTCTCGTTAAGTGGTTGGGTTTTGATACTTCTCACAACTCCTGGATTTCTACCAAAGACATTGTGTAATACGCTAATTAACCTTAATTATATATACTGTAATATTAATATGCAATAAATAGATCTTTTTTTACTTTTTTTATTACTACTATCCTATACATATACATCACTACATACTACTAAAGCGTCTGACAAACACACACTCACGATGCTGTTTTCGAGAATTGGTGAAATTATATTAGCACAGTCGCCTATTCTTTTTTAAATCGTGCAGAATCTCTAGCTAATTGTTCCCATTCTCCTTTTCGCGCATGCCTGTAAGCCAACTCCCATACTACTATGTAGTGAACTACGTTTTGGACTCATTAATGCGCACCTTCTTCACTGGGTGAGTCGTCATCTGATGACTCAAAATTCGGTAAATATCTTTCTATTTCGTGTATAAATTGCTCCAATGATATTTCTTTAAGGTCTTCTATTAATCGCTTTATACAACAAATACACTCTATATCACCTACATGCGATGTTAAGTATTTTTCACAAAGGCGTATTCCTCCCCCATACTTATTAACTAGATTATTTAAATAGTCATCACTAAATCTACCCATTCCATACACTTTTTCATGATCAGCATCGAATTCTAATGCTTGTAACTGGCATATTAGTCTTTGGACTGCACTAACACAATCTACAGCTTTAGGCCACGACTCCGCACTATAACACATCCACATATTGACTAACATCTAATACTATCCACTATTGACTACAAGCGCGTTACCCCCTTTGAGTTATAGGATTGGTAAGATCCATATCCATATATAGTTTCTCCTTGGCAAATACTTCCATTTCCAGAAGGCAGGCTATGTTGACCTCAAATACATCACGCAATGGACCTATAACTTGGTGAATGTTACATTCAGGAATTGTCGCTGTCGACTGTATTAGGTTTTATAAAACTCTGGAAAGTTCACAGTATCTGCCAACTCAATCGGTAATATATTATCTTCAAAAGCTTCCATAACTGTTCTATAGACTCCCATCCTAAATAGACATCAATTTCGTCACTATCACAGAGGCGTATAATTTTTTTCTTGTTAATATGTTCGTACGAGACAGTCTTCGATCCCAGTTTGGTAGGTAGCCATGTTCCTTCAGGACTGTAGAAATAATTAGTAATCACCCCTTGATTATCCATAAGTATACGCCATTCCTGCTTGTCAAACACCACTCCACCACTCTTCGTTCCACCTAGTTTTACGACTGGCTCAAATCCAAATTTGGGTGATAGACCGACACTAACAAACTTTGTTTTACTTTTATTTAAGAAATAATGCACATTATTAAGCAAAATATCGCAATATTTACTTGAACTTATAGCACCGAGAATCTTCGCCTTTTCTATGGCTTGACGTACGATGTTATCCATTATATACGATACTGACTTTACATACATTCCTCTCTTTATATATGACACTCTCCCCACTATGTACCCTCCTCAAGGCTACTTACGTAACCTTCACGATTGTACCACACATTGCTTTAGCGGTCTTGTCAGTTACACCTTTTCAAGGTTTTCTTTTCGTTCCACTACTTCAAGGATTTCTAGGCATACTTATTCCCAAGGTTATTCCACTTTGCCACAGCAAGGTCATCACACAAGGTTACATATCCCCACTCAGTATTATTCGTATACTTAAAGGGAGGGTTTTTACATATACCATAGTTACCGATCTTCACTATGTCAGTTACTCCAGTGCAAGACGATTGGAAGACAATGTACCAACCACAAACCCTATTTCAAATTAGTACGCGACGGACGTGTCAATTAATTCCCAACTGGGTAAATTTTGAAAAGGAAGGAATACTACCGGCTTCCATAAACAAAGTGCTACGAAATAATTATGAACTGGTTCAGTGGAATTCAGCGTGGTATACCGAAATGAGCAAGGTAATACGCGAGCACTTTGCGGCAAGTCGTGTAACAGCATATGCCCACATTGTATCAATACATGTTCGATACCATCTGGTGGACTTCATGAATTTGTGTCATTGCTGTTTCGCCCGATTGAAACCAGGACATTACCGCGTACTGGACCATCATATGCATATGGAGCGGTGGACTGCGCGATACTACCTGTCGCACGAATATTATTGGTGCTCGTCGTGGGCGCCTCTCACACAGTTATACGATGTGTACGATGATGACTCATGTATACTGTGTGATGAGGTGTGCTACGTAGACGAGTAGTCTTTACTGTATCTATTGTATATATTGTACATATTGTATATATGTGTTGTATATATTGTATATATTGTATATATATTGTATATATTGTATAGAATACATTATTTCCTGTCAGTATCTTACTGATTTCGCTGATGTTAACATGTGTGACCCAAACTTTTATTATCCTCAGTATTACAACTGTTTCGATAAACGCTTACTAACGTATCGAACATGGTCTGGAGTTCACTCACCCTCATCGCTTGCTGCAGCAGGATTCATTTCCACATCTTCAGACGATACGGTTGAATGTTTCATGTGTGGGGTTAGAATAAACCGATGGCAGCCAGATGTCAATCCGTTACAGGAACATCTACGATGGGCACCACATTGCACTTATGCTCAGCTCCTCGCACCACGTCCGCGCAGATGTACTGAAACGGAAGTGGAGAGGACCTTCTGCACTTGTACTAAATCAAAATGTTTTATTCCTAAAGAAAATCATATATCTGAGTAATAAATTAGTACATGTCTGTCTACATCAATTAAATATATTAACATATTGTTTTCTTTTATTTTGGTAAAAAGTGAGGTTGAGCAAAAACATACAAGTGGACAAAAAACATACAAGTGAGTAAAAAACATACAAGTGGGGTATAGAGTAGCAAGCAGGTGGCTAAGTAGGTCACACGGATGGCCTTGTAATTGTGAAACAGGAAAGCGTGGTCGGATAGCCTTGTAATAGTGGAACAGAAAAGCGGAGCTTGTGACCCTGGTTTTGTGGTAATGATATGTCGCACAGCTAGCCTTGTAGTAGTGGAACAGGAAAGCGGTGTTTGTGACCCTGGTTTTGTGTTAATGATATGTCGCACAGATAGCCTTGTAGTTGTGGAACAGGAAATCGGGGTTTGTGACCGTGGGTTTGTGGTAATGATATGTAAGTAGGTCACACATTGCGCTTTTTTGACCTTGGTACGGTGGGACCTTGGTTTTGTGGCAACCTTGGAAATGTGGAAAACCGGTTTTTGTGGTGGTGTCCCAAAAGTCTCCAATCTTACCTACTATTAAATTAATTCATATGCATTTAATAGTAAAAATAAAGAGCAATAAATCATTTTTGTTAATAAACACCTTAATCATACAAGTTGTACATTTAAACAAGCAAATAGATGCGTTATCTGCAGAAACCTCAATACATCCAGATATAAAAATAGTATCATTGTTATTCGATATTTACAAATATGTAAACTATCATTTTTAGAATTTAGTACTCGATGCAATAAATAAAAATTGTAACAAATAAATTATTAAATATTACCAAAATAACTTCTGAAATGCATCAAATTTGCTAATAAATGTCTATTTGCAATCATAAAATATCTTCTAAGGTAGCTTCCAGTTTATTTATATCTTAAATTGAGTATTTCTATATCCGGATGTTCAATAATTATAAGAAATCGATTTTTCTACACTACTGAGACCGAAAAATTATTGATAAGAATTTGCTATAAATACTGAATACAATAAATATATAAATTCAGTTATTAATATTACATTCTCAAAGATGGGTGTTCTAAAGCAGTTAAATTTAGTCGGCGAAGGCGAATTCAAACTTGTATTAAAAGTTCCTAATATGGTTATTAATTATAAATACAAGTTAAAACATATTAAGAATATTAATACTCAATATGGAAGAAAAATAGTGGTAGAGACTGAAGAAAACAGTATATTTCTCCCGGAGAGATTAACAAAAGAACTAACGGATGAAAAGGTGTACAATGTTTAAGCATGCATTGAACAAGTTGCATTCGTTTATGGAGGTAGTATCGATATTGGTAAAGCCAAATCGTGACTAAACAATCCTTTGTTAATTATACAGGTAAGTTGTTACTATTAATTTATATATTGTATATAAAAATTATAAAAAAAGAATATTTGTGATGTTTGAAGTTGTTTACCTATTCATGCAACTTATAGGAGTTAATATAAATCTGTGCAGGTAAAATAAAACATACGTCATCATAATCAAAAAATGTATTTATTACATTGAAAGCAATCTAGTATTAAAATAGCTGGCCCATTTATATGGTTAACATCGGATAATCTATTCCAATGTTTCATACATCATATTTTAGCGCGGAATTGTCTATTATCCTGAGCGTGATGAGGCAACTTATTCCACATTGCAAGCAAATTATATATACATATATATATATATATATATATATATATATATATATTATGTCGAGTATTCTGAATCATCGCATCTAACTCTAAGATTATACGATCTATCTAAAAAGTAATAATAATGAGTAAATGATTAAAATATGCCTACGTACTTACGCTATAATTTCCGCTACTAAATATACTTCTTATCACAGGCAATAAACGAATATGATTGTGTGAGGATGCAACTAAGCTTCAGTCTCATTATTATGACGTCATACTTTGATTTAACTCGCGATGAATAGGGTGATGACAGATTGATAATTAGTTAATTGAAATAAATCGGACAATATGGATGCTAAACGAGGTGAGTGTTTAACGGATACAATAATACTAATTTTGATGTATACCTGATATAGGAAATATATAAGAATATCGATGATAAAGGCAATTTATTCATGAACTGATATACCTGAATCGTTAAAGGTAATTAGTACTGCGGTATGGACATCTCATTAAAACCTTTGTTGTAGAACGTTTATTAACTTGGGAGCTATTCATATACAACTCTGCAGTACTTGGTGGGAGGATGGGTGGATGATTGCGTGTGAGCGTCCGTGAGTGTGTGTGTGGGCGGGTGTGTAGATGTTCTCGTATGTTAATACCCATGATAACTCCAGAACGAAAATAAGTAAGTATGCCTTTAAAATTTTTTATTTAAGCTTGTTTTCATTTCATCTGGAGCTGATTAGACTTTGGGAGAAATTCATCGGCGGAGAGGGCGGGTTTATTAGGAGCTGTTTTGATTCTTTAAAGTATTTCTGAAACAACTGTATATTTCAAAAAATAAAAATACCAATATATACACCTTAATCATATATATTAATTATGATTTATGCAATTTTTTGATACGACTCGGAATTTGTCGGAAAAAAATTTCTTAGGGAGAATTTAAGTTAGTTAAATCTTTTTCAATATCTGAATAATGATTAATTTTATAAGATACTGTGTAGGCATATTTTTTAAAGAAAATTTAATTTGACATAACTCTTCTTTACAAAGTTACTTAATATAAAGTGAAATAAATGTAAAAACTAAATAAATATGATTAAAAATGCGTAAACTATATTATCGATATTTTTATAGAAGCGGGAGGCGTTTGAATTTTTTTTAAGTTAGCATCTATTATACGTGTCTATTAACCTCTATCCGATAAATGTCTGGTTGACATAGATTATTTTTTTGTTTTTTCAATGTTCCCAATTTTCGCAATAAACTTATTACAAAAGAGGTTTTATAATTATCTTAAAAAGGTTAAAAGTTTCATTTTCTTTTAATTTCCATTTCATAGGTTGGAAGTCCGTGTTTTGTTCCACACCAGATATTTATATTTGTAGTTTTTTTTCACTACAAACGTTTATTAAACTAAATTAATGTTTACCTTTCTCCAGGTACAAAATAGTATCCCACGGATATGATTGATTACATTTACCTCAATTTACTGAGCTCGCTCTGCTACTGGATAGACTTTTTTCATAATTGGTATTAAATGACAACCGAAAGGAAGATAATCAAATTTTGTTTTAATTTATGAGTATGAAGAGATACTATTTAAACACTTCAAATATTAATATAACTTGTTAATCCAAATTAACGTGTATTTCAAATAAAAAAATTATAGACTACCGTGATGGCTGATCCGTTTTACGCATTTTACCTGTTTGCCCCAAAATTTGACGTACTTGCATTAATTCTTTTTTTGTTAATGCGTAATCCCTGTTTAGATCATCATCAAATTTTACTAGGGTCTGGATATTTAGGTTTTAAAAATTTGTGTCAAATTTTAATGCAAGCGCTGTACTCGTTTTCTAGCTATTGCGGCCAAAATAAGAATCACATTTACTCTTCTTCCACCTTACTCTTTAATTCCGCCATCACCAGATATCACTGTGGTATAGACATTTGGATCCTACACTTTCATGCCAAATTTGATGGTAATCGCTTCTCAATTTGTTGAGATGTCGGGTCCGAACGATTCATTACACAAAAACAAGTGCGCACGCACGCACACATAGATATTTTTGACGTTTTTCAAAAACCACGCTTTTGGACTCAGGGGACCTCGAAAGGCAAATTTCGAGTCTCAGTTCAATTTCAAATTTTTTGACCAATTACAATAATCTTTCCTTTAGATGGGAAAGTTAAAATAACTAATACGTTAAAAAAATATTCACTTGTACATTAATTTTCAAACGTCTAAAGTAACGCGTACTTTAATAACGATTTATTTGAAAAAAAAAAGGTTTTGAAAATAATACGACCTCAAATATTAATATAAATATTCTAGATTGATAATTTATCTAAAAAATAGTGTGTGTTTTAAGGAACGCTTTTATTTGGGTAGATTATATTTTATTTCGTAATCGGTTTGCATACGTTTTAAAATGGTCTGTTAAAAAGTAAGCATATATTCTAATTATATCGTAAGATAGCGTTGCGAACTGTATGTTTAAGTCTTTATTACACCACAAGATGGCGCTCTAAACTGTGTTTTAGCAAAAATCAAGACTTAGAAACCCTGGACTAATTACAGGTTTTTTTTTATGATTATGGACCTGAACAGGCTACATTTGGCCTATCGTGCTAAAGCACTCAGGAATACTTAGGAGGATGGATAGAAGAATAATGAATTGTCAATAGATGCCTATGAACAGTTACCTTAAATTTTCTATCATAAGTGAGAAGAAAACAGGAACTAGGGAGATCATTCCAGAGCTTAGAAGCCGTGTAGAAAAATGTGGATTACGCCTGTTTGGTACGACAAGTGGAGATTTGTATCGCATACTGATGATGTGAATGAGCGAACCGAGTATTTCTTGCAAAGATAGCCGGAGATGGTATCAAAGAATGTAATTCACCAGCACAATAGCCGTTGTAATAACGATAATACTAAGAAAGAATTGAAACCACCCTTCTATGCTCAAGGGACTCTATGTGAGAAGCTAAGGACGGGTCATTTATAAGCCTAATCGCTTTCTTTTGAATACGATCAACGATATCGAGAGCGTATTGGGGAGCACTAACCCAGAGGTGAGAATTATGTTCCAGATGAGGCCGAATTTGGGCCTTATACTGTAGAAGGAGTTGACGAGAGGTAAAGTACTGCTTAGATCTGTACAAAAAGCCTATTTTACGAGCAGCTGTTTTGGTAGTTGACAGAAGATGGTCAACCCATGAGAGATTTGAAGATACAGTCATATCCAACAGAGTAATAGAGTCTGAAAACTAAAGAACTGAGCCATTCATACTTACAACAGGAAATGATCGATCTTTTTTGGCGGACACAAGGCAACACTGAGTTTTGTTAGCGTTAAATTTAACTAGATTATTGCTTCCCCATTCGAGAATACGTTGAATGTCTTTGTTGATTGAATTTGCCATTACAGCTTTAATTTCTTGATTTGACATAGAAGGTGGATTATCACTATGAGTAGACTTAGATGAACTACAGTGAAGAGTGCTATCGTCAGCAAAGCAATGGATGGGGTTAGTTGTTGAAGAAATAAGGTCATTTATGTACAGCAGAAAAAGTGTAGGCGCTATAACGGATCCCTGTGATACGCTCGCGTTAATACTAACTTGTTTTGAAAAAAAACCGTCAACTACGTCACATATTCGTCTTTTATCAAGGAAACTAGAAACCCAGTTGATGAGCATATCATTTAACCCAACGAGGTGAGTTTCCCAAGTAAACACTTATGCGAAACTTGGTCAAATGCCTTTGAGATGTGTAAAGCGACTACAACTGTTTCACCGAACTGCTCTACCGTATTGTTCCAAACTTGGGTCACATATGAAAGAAGATCACCTGTTGAACGACTTTGCATAAACCCATATTGGTGGTCACTAAGGAGTTTGTTAGTTTCAAGGAACGTGTGTAATTGCTGATTCATGGCTTTTTCCATGATTTTAGACAAAATGGAAGTGATGGAAATTGGTCGGTAGTTTGAGGGTTCGGTCTTATCGCCTTTTTTGGGAATAGGTTGAACATTTGCTAACTTCCATGATGAAGGGAATTCCCCAGAAGACATAGAGATCGTATAGAGCTTAGATAGGACTGGTATTAGTTCGGGGGAACATTTCTTTAAGACAATAGCTGGGATACCGTCTGGGCCAGTCGCCTTATTGAGATCAAGCCTACTGATGATCGATTCCAAGAGCTTGTACCGAAAATGAATTGGTTTGATAGCGTATGAAGAAGAGTTGACTAGGGGCATATCTTTTCCAGAATCATTGAGACACGAGTTTGATGCAAACAAATCCACAAAAACATTGGCTTTGTCTACAGAATCAGCAACTACCGTTCCGTCAATAGATGTCAGGGGGGGAAATAAAAATGTTCCAAAGTTTTTACTAATGGCTTTAGCTAAAGACCAAAATTTACGACTGCCTAAAGGAGATGTAGCTACTTCATTGCATTTACGTTGTTCGAGCAACTTTTTAGTTTTAGTGATGTCACTTTTGCAGATATTTCTAGCACCAGCGCATTCTACATGACTGTCGACCGATTTATTAGATTTCCATTTAATGTAATATTTATTTTTTAAAGATATTGCATCAGCACAAGCGTTATTGAACCAGGCTTGGAAACGTGAATGACCTGTACGGTACTGTTTTTTGAGAATGTATAACTCCATTCCCATGAGGATGATTTCAGATACTGAAAGAGCGTTGTCCGAAGAAGAGGACGACTTAAAACAATATTCACGTCATGGAATGGATGCAAAGAAATCCCGTAAATCACTCCATCGAGCTGACTTAAAACACCACAAGGTTCTATCGGTTTTGCTAACAACAGTGGAATTAGGTACAGTAGAAATGATTACTATTAGACAATTGTCGGAAAGGCGAAAGAACGGAAGTTTTATAAACAAGAGGGTTTGATGTAAGAAAGGGATCTAGAAGATGTGGAGTATGGTTAGGGTTATGAGGGATTCTTGGGGGTTCAGATATCATTTGTGTGAGATCACATGAAATAGCGAATGTTTCTGCGCAATGGCCAGCAGGATTTGTAGTAGATGATAACTGGAGCCAATTAGAGTTATGAACATTGAAATCGCCTACAATTGAGATATGTCAAGATGGAAACTGAGACAGGAGATAGTCAACTTTCATACTAAGGTAATCGAAGAAGTCTTGTAAGTTACTGTCATTAGGAGACCTATAAATGCAACAGTAGAATTTCACAAAATTAGGACCAGAATGTTTAAACCAAATCACGTCAAAATTTTTATTTTCTAAGGAAGAAACCCTATTGCAAGCAATCCTGTCCTTGATGTATGTGATGAACCTTACACAATAGGCTTCTCAAAAAGGACCCTTGTGTAACATGTTGGCGTAATTTACTAATAATAAAAGCATAGATGATGAAAAACCTAAATACCAAGATACTAGATCAAAAAGCGCAATCAGAAGCAACTACGACGTCACTAAAAAGCAATTAAGATTCTATTAGGAGAAGAGATACAAGTTTACTAACAGTGTCATTAAAAAACAATTAAAAACCATAAGTAGCATTGAACAAAAAAAGGCACTTGGGAAAGTGATTAAATTGTCGGAGTTCTATTAACATGTTTATCATAATGGGTCTAGAAATTTCCACAAATATGGCGTCTTTCAAGGCACCTGGCAATTTGACTCTTAAATTGCGGTAACCAACCCTAATGAGCAATTTTCATCAACTCCGTAAATTTGAACAATACCGATGAGAATAGATGCACACAGTTTGTAATTCAAGCGTACTAACAGGAATGCTGTCCATATCCCCAACAACCCAGTTTTCAGACACTAGTAGATGACCAAACCACTTGAACTCCTTCTGGAAGAGGTTTTGCTTATTGCTACTCAGTTGTAACTTAGTGTGGCACAATTTTTGGACATAAATGTAAATTAAGTGTAATTCCTCAGCAGGTTTCTCAAAGTCAACCCCAACACCCTTCAAGAACTATAGCTACGTGCGCAACCCAAAGAGCACTACTGTGAACTGTCCTAGACCTGATCTACACATTTTGTTTGTTTTCACCAATACTTCTGGAATTTTGAGATACTACTGCATAATTCAATTCTGTTTCCTGTGACCTACTGTAGTCAATTAAGATTTTACATAATGCGTTGGTTGTGTCCTGTGTTATTATTATTGGTAAATATATTCACGATTTTCTTTGACTACCTAAGGCAAAGAAATGGTTCATTTGGGTGTAGTAAAATTCTCGCAAATAACCGCCCTTGATAGGATAGTATTTCTGTACTTCGTTTTTAAATTGTTGAAGTTATGTGTCTATACAGGGTGGCAAAAATCTCACTACCTTGTATGGCTAACTTTGTTATTATAAGAGATACAAAAACTGAAAATCGTAAAATTTTTCAATCAAAGTTGGCTCGTTAGTTGTTGAAAATACAGCAAAGTCTTAAAAAGGTTTTCAATAGATAATTTTAAAATTAATTAGATGCACTACTAAACAAATTTTTTTTTGAGTTACAACCCTAACTTACCTTTTTATAAATAGCAACCATACGCGAAAGTTAGCTTATTCAATTCCTTTTTCTGATTTCAACGATATACAGTTTTGTATATCTAATTTTAGTAATAATCAGTAAAATTTAATTAAATACATTGCAAACAACTGAAAATCGTTAAGTAAAAACCACAGTCTAACGCATTGTCAAATATCATTCAGCTTAATTATTGCATTTATCAATTTTAACAAGTTCGTTTTGCTTTGATAATTACTGTAGAAGTTGTAACGAATCTTTTACGTTCTTCGTTCATTTAGTTGTAAATAAAAAAAAGGGTTGTTGATTATTAATGATTTATAAGTATGTGGTAGGCAACTTAATTTGCATTGGTGTAACTTAAGTTGCATATCTTCTTAAGGGTTTATACTTCCATATCGTGGAATTATTTTCTACACATATTTCGCGCGCATCGCTACATCACCTGATACCGTGAGCGTCCTTTTTAGCATTGCTTGATGTACGTTGTTTTAAGCAGGAAGCCATTTTTGGTTTCCACCTAAATTTTGCGTAAAGTGCCATTGATTTAATGGCAAGACACCTTTAACTCGTATTATATTAAAATCTGAAACATTTGCTTTTTGCAGGGACTTCTACTTACACTTATATACTTTTACCATTTTTGGCTATTTTTATTTTATGATTACATTTTGCACTTAATGCAGATATAAATTTAGAGCACACCTTTTTATTTGAATGTTCAAGAGAATGCAATAAATTCTGGATTATTGAAATTTCAATGAATATAAGTTTGTAAGAAGTAAATTCAACTTTGGTATGGTTTATAACGTAAAACATTGAAAATACGACATATTGCGCAACATTGTTACGAAGATTACATCATCTATGGTTTACATTTCCGCATTCCTTTTGATAACAGAGGTTCTCAAAAAGTTGTACAAAAATTTTATAACAGGTATTTATACCCCAATGATGTATTAATATAAGGCTATTAACACTAGTTTTAAGATTTATTTTATATAATCCCAAATTGAAATGCTTAATAAACATAGTTTGTATATCTTTTATTTTGACATTTTGGTGAATTCTTTATTGTATCCTCGGTTTAGTTATTCCGAGCGTAATAAAAAAAGTAACTTGGCGTCCGAGATAACTTTTATTATTGTTACCTTGAAATTACTATATTGATGTTAGGTGGAAATAAATAAGCAGAAATTTGTTGGTAATTAAGCAAATCAAAAACCACGGACCAGGCGCGATTTAATCTACTTACTGAGTCAACGGCATTAACTTCTATTGAGTGGTTGGTGTCTCTACTTATTTTAATGATTTGTATTGAGAACGCTTTAAAACATTTATTTACAAAGTGCGTTTAGACGAGTTTCTAAAATGTATTTCACTGAAGAAATAAACGACATGTTGTTTTGCTAGTATTCATGCGAACGTGATGCAAGCAGAGCTTGCGAGTTACACTTTCAAACTTATATGGAACGACGTCAACCGAATAAGCATATTTTTCGTAAAATGGAAGAAGATTTAAAAATGTATGGATCCTTTACCAAACAAAAGGATGGGGCAAAAGGTTTTAACGTTGAAACTCAAACCAATGTTTTGGCATATTCAGATTTCACACCAACTACGTCTATTAGGGAAATAGGTATGGAATGTGGTGTTTTTAAAGAAGAATCAAGATTAATTTTAAAGAAATATGGATGACAGTCATATCGCCACCACGTAGGAAATGTTTTGTATCCACTGATTTACAGAGAATACTAGAATATGATACAGGTTTATTCGAAATTTTGAGATATATCAAAATTTTTCGCATAAAATCCTTTTTACCGATGAAGAAAATTCACTAACAATGGAATTTTTAATAGAAAAAATCACGTGTTTTAGTCTGTAGAAAATCCACATCTCACAGTAGAAAGGGGGGATCAACAAGTGTTTTCTGTAAATATTTGGTGTGGAATTCTTAGTACAAAAATCTTGGGATCTTATTTCTACAATGAAAATTTGAACGCAGAAGTCTACGAAAGATTTTTAATTACCAATTTGGAAGAAATGCTGGATAATGTATCTTTGAATACAATTCGCAATCTACAATATTTTCGGCAAGATAACATAACATAACATAACTCGATTAGAGTTATGAATTACTTGAATAAAATATTTCCAAATACAATTGCAACACGTGGTACAATTTTTTGGCTCCCGAGATTACCGGATCTTACTCTGTTAGATTTCTTTTTGTGGGGAACAATAAAAGACAAGGTGTACAGGGTGGCCAACTAAGAATGCGAGGTACTGTATCTGGGAAACTATCTATTGTAGAGGCTTGCGCAAAAAAAAGTTTTACTAAAACGGCCAATACAAAAACCTGGAAAATATTTTCAAGTTTCTGAAATGGCCGCTAGGGGACGTAACTGCAATCTTGAATCTAAAAAAGTGATGTTTCTGTGAATTCTGCTATATTAACCTAATAAAAAAATAACTGATCTTTGAAGTCGAGGATAATCTGAACTTCCTTTGTTTGGCACTTTTTGACATATCTATAAAAATAAAGTGGTGGGGGGTATTCAAAGGTTTTCTTAAATCACCCCCCGTATCTTCGAAACGGCTAATCCGATTGTAACAAACTTGGACGCGTTGAAAAGAGCTTTTCTTGGGCTACAAACGTTAAAATAATTGAAGTTTTGTTAGTTTCACAGGTCGTCGCTAGAGGGCTTTGTTCGACATTCCGACAGAAACGGTTAATTTACGCAAAAAAATTAAATGCATTGGTATGACTTTTTCATGAACAAGTAGCTAAATGATGCCTAAATAAGCTCGCGAAAACCGCATTTCGATATCTTTACGAAAATCCCTTAAATTTTTTTTTAAACTATATTTTTCTGGAATTGCTTCTATTATGTAAGTTGTGGCCCTAAAAAGGACCGATTTAAAGGAGGAAGGTTTTTAATGCCCCCTTAAATTCTCAAAATGCTGACCATCACGCTCTATGCATTGCTGAAGCCTCTCATGGCTAAACAAAACTGCAGCTTCAAATTCGGCTCTCGGTATGTTACGTATTGCGTTACGAATCCGGTTTTTCATATCTTCTCTAGTAGTAGGTTGAGTACGAAGCACGATGTTGTTTAAGCGCCCCCATAAATAAAAATCGAGGCAAGTTAAGTCTGGCAATCGCGGAGGCCATGGAAACAGACTTCTTCTTCCAATCCACCGCTGTTGAAATACTGCATTAATATACTCTCGCACATTAATAGCAAAATGTGCTGGGCAACCATCAAACTCCAAAAACAATTGGCCAAAAAGTCAAGAAATACATTGCCATTTAGGGGTTGCTCGAAAAAATATGGTCCAATAATTCTGCCTCCCAGTATGCCACACCATACATTTAAACTCCAACGTCCTTGGCGCTGAACTTTACGCAACCAACGGGGATTTTCTGCAGACCAATAATGCATATTGTGCAGATTGACTCTCCAGTCACTACTGATGGTGGCTTCACCGGTCCAAAGAATTTGAAATAAAAATTCTCTATTTTCGCGTATCATGCCTAACATGCAATGGTAATAGTCTAACCTTCGATCAAAGTCTTCCTCCTTCAAGGCCTGATGCAAAACGACATGATATGGGTGCATTCTTAAAGCAATTAAAAAAGGTTTAAACGAATACCTATATATTTTGATGTCCATTAGAACTTACCTATGGTCCTTCAAAATATTTTGAACCGTTGTCCGTGATATGCCCAACTCAGTGGATAATGTTCTTGTGCTAACATGAGGATTTCCTTCAATATAGCCCAGTACACGGTTAATATTTTCTTGTGTTCTTCCAATTCTTTGCCGTTGAAACGTAGGCCGAAAACTACCATTGGCTCGTAAGCTCGCCACTAATCGGGGAAAAACTCTTACATCGCATGGACGCGGATTTGGATATCGAGCCGCGTAAACTCTTTTAGCTACTGCGGCATTCTGAAAACATCAAAATAAACCGCAAGCATATCAACAGCTTCATTATTCGTAAAACGCATTTTGAAAGCACAAAAATCGCTCAAAGTAACGCGAAAGTATTGACAACTATTGACAATTTGAGGATTATGTATGTTTTGTTTAGGTATGTTTCCATTGCCTGCTTCTATTAATTATATTTTTCGTATATATCCATAGTGAATATGCATTTAAACAAACAAGAAATAGGCCTTTCGTATAAGTTTTAGCATTGCTTACTTGCCTGTAGTAATTTCAAAAAGGGTGATTTTATTCTGGTGTATAAATTTACAAACATTTAAAATCGCAATTTCTAGGTAACCTATTCAGAGCCGAAATTGAAGCTGTAGTTTTGTCTACCCATAAGAGGCATCAGCAATGCACAGAGTGATGGTCAGCATTTCGAGCATTTACGGGGGCATTAGAAACCTTCCTCCTTTAAATCGGTCCTTTTTAGGGCCACAACTTACATAATAGAAACAATTCCAGAAAAATATAGTTAAAAAGAATGAAAATTTAAGGGATTTTCGTATAAAGTTTTCTTTGGCCGATATTTTAGGTTAGGAACAAGATATCGAGATGCGGTTTTCGCGAGCTTGTATAGGTATCATTTAGCTACTTGTTCATGAAAAAAAGTCATACCAATGCATTTAATTTTTTTGCGAAAATTAACCGTTTCTGTCGGAATGTCGAACAAAGCCCTCTAGCGACGACATGTGAAACTAACAAAACTTCAATTATTTTAACATTTGTAGCCCAAGAAAACCTCTTTTCAACGCGTCCAAGTTTGTTAAAATCGGATTAGCCGTTTCGAAGAGACGGGGGGTGATTTAAGGAAACCTTTGAATACCCCCCACCACTTTATTTTTATAGATATGTCAAAAAGTGTCAAACAAAAAAAGTTCAGATTATCCTCGACTATAAAGATCAGTTATTTTTTTATTGGTATGACTTTTTTTCATGAACAAGTAGTTAAATGATGCCTAAACAAGCTCGCGAAAACCGCATCTCGATATCTTGTTCTTAACCTAAAATATTGGCCAAAGAAAACTTTATACGAAAATCCCTTAAATTTTTATTTTTTTAAAACTATATTTTTCTGGAATTGTTTCTATTATGTAAGTTGTGGCCCTAAAAAGGACCGATTTAAAGGAGGAATGTTTTTAATGCCCCCGTAAATGCTCGAAATGCTGACCATCACTCTGGGGCTGAGGCCTCTTATGGGTAGACAAAACTGCAGCTTCAATTTCGGCTCTGAATAGGTTCAGAATAAAATCACCCTTTTTGAAATTACTACGGGCAAGTAAGTAATGCTAAAAGTTATACGAAAGGCCTATTTTTTTTTGTTTAAATGCATATTCACTATGGATATACGAGAAATACAATTAATAGAAACAGATGCCTAAACAAAACATACATAATCTTCAAATTGTCAGTAGTTGTCAATACTTTCGCATTACTTTGAGTAATTTCTGTGCTTTCAAAATGCGTTTTACGAATAATGAAGCTGTTGATATGCTTGCGGTTTATTTTGAATGTCTTCAGAATGCCGCAGTAGCTAAAAGAGTTTACGCGGCTCGATATCCAAATCGGCGTCCTTGCGATGTAAGAGTTTTTCCCCGATTCGTGGCGAGCTTACGAGCCAATGGTAGTTTTCGGCCTACGTTTCAACGGCAAAGAATTGGAAGAACACAAGAAAATATTAACCGTTTACTGAGCTATATTGAAGGAAATCCTCATGTTAGCACAAGAGCATTATCCACTGAGTTGGGCATATCAAGGATAACGGTTCAAAATATTCTGAAGTACCATAGGTAAGTTCTAATGGCCATCAAAATATATTGGTATTCGTTTAAACTTTTTTTAATTACTTTAAGAATGCTCCCATATCATGCCGTTTTGCATCAGGCCTTGAAAGAGGAAGATTTTGATCGAAGGTTAGACTATTGCCATTGGATGTTAGGCATGATACGCGAAAATAGAGAATTTTTATTTCAAATTCTTGGGACCGATGAAGCCACCTGCAGTAGTAACGCGAGAGTCAATCTCCACAATATGCATTATTGGTCTGCAGAAAATCCCCATTGGTTGCGTGAAGTTCAGCGCCAAGGATGTTGGAGTTTAAATGTATGGTGTGGCATAGTGGGAGGCAGAATTATTGGGCCATATATTTTCGAGCAACCCCTAAATGGCAATGTATTTCTTGACTTTTTGGCCAATCAATTACCGTTGTTGTTGGAAGATGTGCCTCTGGAAACAAGACAAACATTGTTTTTGCAGTTGGATGATTGCCCAGCACATTTTACTATTAATGTGCGAGAGCATATTAATGCAGTATTTCCACTGCGGTGAATTGGAAGAGGAAGTCTGTTTCCATGGCTTCTGCTTAAAGGACATCGTGTTTCAGACTCAACCTACTACTAGAGAAGATATGAAAACGCAATACCTAACACACTGAGAGCGGAAATTGAAGTTGCAGTTTTGTCTACTCATGAGAGGCTTCAGCAATGTATAGAGCGTGATGGTCAGCATTTCGAGCATTTACCGGGGCATTAAAAACCTTCCTCCTTTAAATCGGTCATATAAATGCATTTAATTTTTTTGCGCAAAATTAACCGTTTCTGTCGGAATATTGAACAAAGCCCTCTAGCGACGACATGTGAAAGTAAGAAAACTTCAAATATTATAACATTTGTAGCCCAAGCTCATTTCAACACGCCCAAGTTTGTTAAAATCGGCTTAGCCGTTTCGAAGATACAGGGGGTTATTTAAGGAAACCTTTGAATACCCCCCACCACTTTATTTTAAGACATACGTCAAAAAGTGACAAACAAAAAAAGTTCAGATTATCCTCGACTATAAAGATCAGTTATTTTTTTATTAGGTTAATATAGCAGAATTCACAGAAACATCACTTTTTTAGATTCAAGATTGCAGTTACGCCCCCTAGCGGCAATTTCAGAAACATGAAAATATTTTCCAGGTTTTTGTATTGGCCGATATAGTAATAACTTTTTTTTCCGCAAGCTTCTACGATGTATAGTTTCCCAGATACAGTACCTCGCATTCTTAGTTGGCCACCCTGTACAAAGAAAAGCCAACTGATATAAATAATTTAAAAGAAAAAATTTCTGTTGCTATTAATTCTGTAAGAAAAACCACGTTACGAAAAGTTCAAAGCAACATTATTAAACGTTGTCAATTTTGTGTACAACGTAACGGCGGTCACTTTGGAACTTTTTTCGAGCTTGAATTGTGTTAAAATTAAACATTAATAATTGTAGAATTACTTTAAAATTAGAATTTGTTCCGTCGTTCTTGTTTTATTTTCAACGATTTTCAATTGTTTTATCGTAGCCATAACGATGTATTTAATTGATTAAAATTTTTTTTTGAGTAGTGGACATAATTAATCTCAAAATTATCTATTAAAAACCTCTTTAAGATTATACTGTATCTTTAATAACTAACGAGCCAACGTTGATTGAAAGTTTTAACGATTTTCAGTTTTTCTAAATCGGAAACTGGGCAACAATGGTCAATTTTCTTGCCAGGTTCGAAATCTTCATGTAATTCTGCCCAACTTTGTTTATTTAACCAACTTTGTATCTCTTACCCAAACAACGTAGTGAGATTTTGCCACCCTGTATATCTGTGGAATTTATTTTATTTGACATTTGTTCAACTTACACATTTTAATGCTTTTTTAAGTTAACCCAATGACATCTTAATCGTCTTAAAATAAATGACAGAAAGGTATTGAAGATGACGCTTTAATGTTAGTTTTGCTTTAGCTGTCTAATTTTTAATGCAAACATGACCCGACACTGGGCTTAATTTTTTCACGATATTAACGATTGCATACTTTTTTAAATTCACTTAAAGCTTTTTAAGTTATATTAAAACACCAATAAAATTCAAAAGGAATGTCTGTCATTGCATAAGCTTTTAAAACATAGATGACGGAAAAATTTACTTCTGATGTCACGTTATCCTGTGTATCTTTGTCCTCCGGATGTGTCATCTGAGTATTCCACGATTCATCTAAAACAATTATTATTTCTTGAACTATATGGAAGTAACGTATTTCTGGGACCAAAAAAATAGTGCTTCAATACCAAGACACAATCAACACTTAGCCTTTAGTTGCTTATAGATTCGTACATTACTATACTCCATTTGTTTTTAGATTACGGCCTTCCAATAAATTTGCAGAACAACTTCCAGAAGGTGGTAATTGGCTTATTCTTCATAAAATCTCAGATGATGAGGTAAGTGTTTTAATCGTATTTTACCTTTGATAGCCTTACTTTTCAGGGAGGCGTCGGTCTTAAAGCTGCTCTAGCTAAGATTCACCAGATGAATAGAAATAGAATGTGGTCTACTTACCAAGTGGACTACTGTACGGACCGTTAGTGTTTGTAATTTTTGTTATTTGAAACTTTTAAACAATTTTTTACACTATTTATTAGTTTTATTCTTCCAAATACAAAGTTAATGCATATAGGGGTTGCTTATGCCACTTTTTAAGAGTATATTAAGAACGTATTTCTCTTTTTTACCTTCTTTTACTATAAACGATTTTTTTGACACACATCTGGATGTTACCTCTCCCTTCCCAAACTTTACTGTGTAAGTCACTTATTTACGTTTTCTATCTCAGTGCAACGCCTCCCATACTAATCGAAGAAAGGTAACCAGCTAAGAAATACGCCTTGTTTTAGCTTCAAGCAACATCGTGTTCTTTACTCTGTAACGTTGTGATCAGAAAAAAATAATTTCCTGTGTTTAATATAAAACTAAATATTTAGTATTGAACTCACAATTAATTTAAAATACCTCGGCACTTTTAAATTGTTGTCTAAAGAGGATTCAGTTCTGAGTAAGAACGAAGGTGTAGCTCTTTATTGTACTCTATGAATAAATTTCACTTTTGCATGTTACATTTTTTCAGATGCTTATGTCATTTGGCTAGTATGATTAGTGTATAAAGTGCCCTATGGTATTTAATTAATCTTTAATTTTTATAGAAATTCCTAAGACGGGCGAGGAGTTGACTTCTGGTCCTACAGGTAATGCAATTTTAATACATGGTGCAGCCGTTTATGGTCCCAGAACCAAACTAATACCTCCTCCTTTACCAACAGCAAGACGGGGTAAGATAAACTTTCTATTATTTGTCTTCATGTAACTTAATGAGCAAGTTTACTCAAATCTAATTAAGTTGCCTTTTATTCGTAAATTCACAATAACTATGAAGTATTATTTATTTATATTAGTATTGAGTTGATATGAAACAAGTTTGTATTTATTTGTTTGGTGCTGTGTAGGGACGGCCTAAGAACTTTCCTACATCAGAGGCCAACTGCTTGTCGTAGAAGGCGACTAATCAAAGGGGTGGGGAAGAGGTGGTTTGGAAGAGGATTTTTCAACGTTTGCGTCTATTTTATTTTTATAAAAATATGATCAAGTGAGACTACTACTTAGGGCGGACTCAAAAGACTTGATACAAAGCTAATTAAAAATTGATATGTCATGGCCTGTCCGTGAAGTGGTCCAGTGTCCAGGTCTATGGGGGCAGTCGCTCACAAATCCATGGAACCACATAGTGGTAAACAGTTACAAATTTCCGAGCTTGCGCTCCATGATTGGTAGCGTATCGCTCACATCAATTATCACCTACGCCACTCTCACACACATGTGAGGTACAATGACCAATGACGCTGTGAAGTCTGGTAATCGTGCACCACGTGACTCCTTCCAGCTCATCGCCCGCCTCCTGATTTCGACCACATCCACACTAAAATAAGATAAAATCAACATATTTAACCTAAAGCAAAACAAATAACGTCAAATCCAGTAATAAGTCATAATCAGTGTATAATATGACATGCTATATAACTATAATTCCAAAAACCAAAGCAACATTCTAGAAGAATAAAACAGCTTAAACATGCAGAAATGTGAGGTAAGGCTAGGCAAAGCAACTGAACTTACATTATGACAGCCTCTTAATAAGTAAAAAAAATTTTTTACACAAACAAGACACCCACTACTCACATCATTTCAAGAATAATACGCCCATCACCAAGTCTCAGCTCGGACGCCAGGTACAGTCTCTCCAGCAGCACTGTTACTAACGGTACAACAAGCAGTTGGCCTCTGCTGTAGGAAAATTCTAAGACCGCCCCTACACATCCAACAAATAAATATAAACTTATTTAGCATAAACTCAATACTAATAAAATGATACTGAATTCAGACTAACAAGTAAAATGTGGCCAATCAAATTGTTTCACCTCGATTTGTTTTAATGGCTGATACCTTACAAGATTAATATAATTTTGGAATTCAAACTAAACTGTATTCGAAATAAACAAATTATACACTTACTTAAGGGCTAATTCCTTTTACGTATTAATCTTAGTTTGCCCCAAAATTTAGTGATGTTATTTTTAATACTCTGTAATCCCTACATCGTCCCAAATTTGAGGGGTTTGGATATTTCGGTCTTAAACAAATTTGAATGTAGGCGCTGTACAAGTTATTGAATTATTGCGAAAAAAAAAAGGAAAAGATCACGTATTTTATTCCCTTCCCAAAGGGGATGGCGGGCTGCTCGAGCTTTCCTAGCTCCTTTAGCCACAATCACGGATTCCCAGCATACATATATACATACACGTATATATGAATGGTAAGATTAAGGATGGGTGTGGTCAGGATAGAATCGGAAGGAACGGAGTTAGGGTTCTGAGGAGGAAAATACTACCCCAGCATACGCCTAAGTAGCCGCACATGGTGTGCATATATCCAGTGACCATGCCGCTAATGTGCAAAACCACATATAGGTAACGAATCAACCCATTACTCAATGCCAAGCAGGTTGTATCACCACTACGCTACCAGCTTGGTTATTATTGCGAAAAAAACATGATGATCCCTCTTACTCCTTACCCGGTACCTCCATAGTGACTAAAAATCACTGGGGATTTAGACTTTTAACATTTACGACAAATTTGAATGCAATCAATCTTCCGTTTGAGAAATATTCAGCACACATACGTGCAAGAACAGGGATACGCACACGCACACGCACACGCACACGCACACACGCGCACACGCACGCACACGCATACGCACACGCACACGCACGAGCACACGCACGCACACGCATACGCACACGCACACGCACACGCACACGCACACGCACACGCACACGCACACGCACACGCACACGCACACACAGCACGCACACGCACACGCACACTCACTCACACGCATACGCACACGCACACGTACACATACACGCACACGCACACGCACACACACTCACACGCAGACGCACACGTACACACACACGCACACGTACACGCACACGAGCACGCACACGCACCCGGACGCCGTCACTCACACGCACACGCACACGGACACGCACACGGACACGCACATGCACACGCACTCGCACACGCACACGCATACGCATACGCATACGCATACGCACACGCACACGCATACGCACATGCACACCCACACGCACACTCACACGCACACGCACACGCACACGCACGGTCTCAATATCAAATTATTAGACCGGTACCAATTACTTTCCCTATATGTGGGAAAGTTAACAATGAATATATTTAGGTACTGCCTTAAATAAAAAAAATTTTTGTGTTCATTAAGCTTCGATTTTCATACACACGCGCACACGCACGCACACGCACACGCACACGCACCAGCACACGCACGCACACCCATACGCACACGCACACGCACACGCACACGAACACGAACTCGCACACGCACACGCACACGCACACGACACGCACACGCACACGCACACGCACACGACACGCACACGACACGCACGCACACGCACACGCACACTCACTCACACGCATACGCACACGCATACGTACACATACACGCACACGCACACGCACACGCACACACTCACACGCAGACGCACACGTACACACACACGCACACGGACACGCACATGCACTCGCACAGGCACACGCACACGCACACGTACACGCACACGAGCACGCACACGCACACGGACGCCGTCACTCACACGTACACGCACACGCACACGGACACGCACACGGACACGCACATGCACACGCACTCGCACACGCACACGCATACGCATACGCATACGCACACGCACACGCATACGCACATGCACACCCACACGCACACTCACACGCACACGCACACGCGCACGCACGGTCTCAATATCAAATTATTAGACCGGTACCAATTACTTTCCCTATATGTGGGAAAGTTAACAATGAATATATTTAGGTACTGCCTTAAATAAAAAAAATGTTTGTGTTCATTAAGCTTCGATTTTCATACCTATTACTAGTGCCAACATAACTATTAAATATTTTAAATACTCCTTGAGTTGACCCGTGCTGATTTTGAAAAATTTAAAAGCAATATTTCACTTTGCCTCGCCTTCCCCTACTCCACTTGCTTTATTTCTTAAAGTCATGCTTGTTTCTACTTTATTATTCATAAAATCTCTTTTGCTGGTAACCCATTTACCATACTTAATGCAATATACCTATTAAACATTAGTATTTTTTGTATCGACACTATCTTCAATGCTTGGTACTTATCATTACTTCATTAAATGTCAGATATATTGACGTAAGATAAACTAAAATTTGTGGTGTGGTCACCATTAATCTTATCTTATGCCAACTCTAATGGCGTAGTTAGAAATTGAAATTTATTCAAATTAATTTTGCACTACTTCACTCATTGAATGAATAAATTATAAGCATAAATCTAAATGTACCAAAAATATCTCATCTTTCCTCAAGTAAATTATAAGTAATAGGGAAAGTATTTATATAATATATGATGTGAATGAAAGCCGTTTTATGAGTATACGTGTAGCTTTGTTAAAATGTAAATGAAGCAACTAATATCTCAACTTAATTAGATTTTTTTTAATAAAAAATTACTTTTTGGGTTTTACTCTTAATAAGTTAAACAGAGTGTGAATTTTGGAATTAGTTTACACGGTTTTTTTAGCACAATTATTTTTAATGGGAACCAGATGTGGTTATATAAAATAATTTAGACATCAAAGGTTTCAAATTCGCGTATTTAGAAATGAGTAAACTATATTTTACTTTCTATTTAAAATGTTACAAACATATTAAGTAGAAAAAAAATTGGCTTACAGTGTTTGGTTACATTCGGCCCTCAAGGATGTATTATCCTATTACTACTTATGAAGATGTGCATTCTAGAGTAGGATACGACGTACTCCTTGAAAATTCCAGAAGACAGGAAGAAGCAGAAAAAAAGTAGTTGTGTTATTGATTGTTGAATGGAATGAACGAAAATAGGCAAAAGTGAAGACGGGACCACACTTATCCTGAGCTACGATGATTGATAATAAAAATATGTCAAGTAAATGTTTAAATAAAGAGATTTTTGTGCTAAGGCTTGTTTTTACTCGACCAACTTTATTATTGTATGGCATCACCTCGCTTATTTGCAACAGTACGAAGACAAACTACAGATTTACCAATTTTCAGTATAATTGGTATTCTTTGTTTATTGTAATTTTTGTATATGAAACTATTAATCAAAACTGAAACAATATAGAACAACTGCACTTACATATGTGTCGAAACATAATCACAGCCCTTAATGTGACTTTAGCGTTATTAAAAAAAGTCGCATACATCATACTTCCACAAGGACAGTGTTTTGTTTTGTTTGTGTTAATTTTAGCTTTTAAAGAAATTTGTGAGACGTGGCTATAATACGCTTTTTAATTTGTTTTGATAGAAAATTGAATAAATTATCAACAAAATGGGAACAGTCTGTTTTATTTGTGAAAAATCGTTGCTGGAAGGTAAAACTGTTTTGTGGAGCGTGGAAGTGTTGAAAAGAAGGACGGAAAAGATGAATGTTTACGAAATACTAGTTTTGTGGTAAGTAAGTCATGTCGAGTGCCGTAAAGATTGGGTGTCCCAACAAGAGCGCCAGATTTAATTTTAAAGAAAAATACATTTATTTTTTTAATTAAGCAAGCATTTTTATTTCAACATAAAGAAAAATAGTTCCGATCAAACGTGAAATACAACATCAGGCAAATGGCCACCACGGAACCTCTGGCACAGGGTTATTCTTTTGTTGAAATTTTGAATAACGTTTTCGCATAAATGTGGCTGTATTTCACCAATAACGCGCCGTATTTCCTCTTTAAGATGTTCAAATGTTTCAAGCTTATTCGCATACACCTTTTTCTTCACATAGCACCAAAGAAAAAAAGTCCATCGGCGTTAGATCGCACGATCTTGGTGGCCAATGTTGATCGCCAAATCGAGAAATGACTCGGCCTGAAAACTTGATCTGCAGTAACACCATTGTTTCACGTGCAGTGTGGCAGGTCGCACCGTCTTGTTGGAAAAACATGTCCTCTACATCAATTATATCCAATTCGGGCCACAAAAACTCCGTTAACATTTCGCGATACCGCACAACAGCCGCATTTTCAAAGAAAATCACCCCGCTAGCCCAAAATGCGCACCAAACAGTTACTCGCGGTGGATGCATTGGTTTTGCGAGTATTACACGAGGATTTTCAGCACCCCAAATCCGACAGTTTTGCTTATTTACGTATCCGTCGAGTTGAAAATGTGCCTCATCTGAAAAAATGATTTTCTTGGAAAAATCCGCATTAATTTGATGATGTTCCAACACCCAATCAGCAAATCCATGGTCCCTTGGCTTGATTTCTTTCACCAATTGAACCTTGTAGGCGTGCAAATGCAGATCTTTTACCAAAATTCGTTGCATAGTGCTTCTGGAAATGTTTAATCCTTGACCACGATGCCGAATGGAAGTTCCTGGATTCTCGGCCACAGATTCCCTTACTGTGGCTATATTTTCGAGTGACCGACAAAGACGACGACGAACAATGGTCTTCTGATTCATCAGCGGAAATTTGGTCGCAAATTTTTTAATTAAACGCCTCACTGTCGATTCATTTGGCGCATTATAGCGACCGAAAACTTGACGTAAATGGCGAACTGTTTTCGCAAAACTTTCACCATTTTTGTAATGTGTTTTTACAATAATTAAACGTTATTCGTTTGAATACTTCTCCATATTCTTAAATCGCTTGGTCTGTACCTGACAACTCTAAAAAAAATCACCGTACAACTCGTATTAACAAAATGGCGACAAATTTAAACCCGGCGCTCTTGTTGGGACACCTTATATAAGTGCATTGATATTAACCCCGTTCGTGTAATAAATGCTCGTTTCATAATAATGATTGTGTGATTATAAAACTTGAATCACAAATACGAAAATAGTATATTATCCAATGAGCATTTAGTTATGGCTATTAAGGCACGATTACGACAATATATAGGAATACCAGTATCTTAATAGCCATTAAATATGAGTTGCATACACTATTTTTTCTACGACTTTTTGGTATTCTTAATTGTAACTAACAGCGTTGATCTAAAATCATTGACATCTCTAAATTCCAATTTGTGGAGATTACTTCTTCTGCAAGCACCCATGATTCCAAAAATTCATGCTATACACACTACGTTTCAAATGAAATGCACCACTTAGAAATAATAATGCTATGATTTTGAAATTTTGGCAAAATAATGTTTCAGTATCTTATAGAAAACAATGGAAGTTTCAATGAAAAAGAACAAGTCATTATGTACTTTGCACCACTATTAACATCAATTATCAACAATTTTTATTTATACATTTTAAGAAATCTAGTCGCTTAGTGTTAATTTTTTGTTGTTTAACTGACACATTTATTCTGAAAAAATTCCCCCAGTAAGACAACGACGAAACTTTGCCCAAGTTGGCAGGGGTAGAATTATCGGCATGAAAGAAGCAGGTTTGTCATTTCGAGAAATCGGCAGAAGACTTAATCGAGACCACACCACGGTGGACGGCATTTGGTCTTCTTGGTCTGAAGAAGGCATTCAACGACCCCGTCCCAGTGGAAGACCACCACGCAGCACCAATGATCGTGAAGAACTACTTCTTAGGCGGATGGCCACAAGAAATCGGTTTCAGTCAACAAGGCCTGTTGCGGTGAAATGGACAGGAGCCATTGGTCGTCATCTATCAATGTCAACAATCTACAGGAGAATTAACTCTTTTAGCCTACATTCGTACCGACAACCCTAGTTAACTTAAGAGTATAAGACTGCTAGATTGGCATTATGTCAAGAGCGGCGGAACTGGGGCCTTCAATGGAATAACATCGGCTTCAACGACGAATAGCGTTTTTGTTTGTGGCGAAATGATGGTTGTCAGAAGGTGCGGCGGTTTGAAGTAGAACGTCGAAATTTAGAGCTTGTTGAAAGACGACCCACAGGCTTAACACCCGGAGTCATGATTTGGGGCGCCATACGTGTTGGTGGAGGATCTCTTTTTGTGTTCATTCTAGGCACATTAAGTGCTCAGCGTTACATTGCTAATGTTTTGGAGCCAATGGTAGTACCGTTAATGCAGACGTTGCCAAATGGTATTTTGCAACAAAATAATGCTAGACCACATACCACACATGTTACAAGAAGGTTTCTGGGTGTGCAGCTACCAGCATGATGGGACATGATGGGTCAAAGACTAAAGCAACTACCAAGGCCCTCAAACAACTTGGATGAATTACGACACCATCTCCAGGTAGCCTGGGATGAAATTCCTCGGAAGGATATAAACCATCTCATAGAAAGCATGCCTCGGAGAGTGAACGCCTGCATTGCTGTGCGTGGTGATGCTACACACTATTAACATTTTCTTGTTAACTGTTAATATTTTGCCTTCACAATTTTATCATGACATGTTAATAAAGCATTATTTTACCATACTTTCAAGATCATAGCATTATTATTTCTAAGTGATGTGTTTTATTTGAAACGTAGTGTATTTTAGTTTACTTCATGTGTGTGACAAATTGAGATTCATTTACCTTGGTCAATAAATATTTTTCTGGGGTTTCTCCAACAAACTGTTTTATTTAATTTGTAGAAAACGTTTAAGATTTTTTGGGTTTATACCCGTCAGACTTTTTTTAATGAAGCATGCAATTTGGGATATTTGGATATGTTCACTTTATGTTTAATAGTAGATAACGTAGATTCCTATTTTTCAGACGTCGTCAAAATAAATAATTAGAATGTTTTCTGAAAATCTGTGAACAGTCTTAATATTTCTCCAATCTCTCAATTGAGAATAAAGTTATTCGTATGCTTTTGCCAATCTCCCCGGTAATAAATTATTTACAGATATTGTGGTTTGTTCCGTAATTCCTGGTGGAGCCAGTTTTCCTTTTTACTGTCACTGTCACCAGTACCCATTTTTGATGTTTCTATTTGCAAAAAGTACAGATTTTTACAACTTCCTGAACCCAGTCTGTCCATCTGGCAGCAGTTTCTTTCCATCTGTCTCCTTCTCTAGCCTTTCCTCTAGCACTGCTGTATATGTTTTGTATGCCGGATTTAATAGCGTCACTCGCCTGTAATTTTTCACTTCTTTTCTGTCCCCTCTTTTGTATACCGCACATATTCCTCTTATGTACGTGTACGCCTCCGTTCCTATTTCTTCTGTATTCCCCTTTTCATTGGACATTTCCAGCAGTTCTTTTCCCTCTTTGTTTAACACTTTGTCCTTTGTCGGTTTCTTCCCCATCTCTTTCTTTTCTTTTATTTCCTCCTCTTCCCTTATCATCGCGTTAAAGTACCCTCTTATTATTATTATGGTCTCCCCCCTCCCTTCTATCATCTCTTCTAAGTTTTTCCTTGTCTCTTTCATCCTTCTGCTGTGTCTTAATTATTTTTATTTTTGTTTTCCCGCGCTATATATCCCTTTTTACAATTTCTCTTCTTATTTGAACCATTTTGTTGTTTTTGTTGTTTTTAAAATCAATCTTATTTTGGCTATAAGTTGCTGCTGATCCAAATTGCAATTTGTATTGTCAGCGGACATTGCCACTACTTTTGTTGATAATTTTACTTATCAGTTATTTTAATAATATTTTCGGACATAATGCCTGAAGTTTCACCTGGAACATCTTGAAGCTCCAAAAGTTTTACTTGAATGCCCTTCTCTCCGTGATTTGAACAATAGGTATAGATTGTTACAAAATTGACCGTTCCTACATCATTTTGTAGGAAGCTTAATGATTCTTTTTTGTAAAATATACTTTCAGATCTGCTTCTAGTACATGCAAGTTTTTGTTGGAAGTAACTTTGTATTAGCTTACTAGTGCAATCCATAGAATGAAAGAAGTGATTGTGGATCACGTTGCCCAAGTATATTCAATCTAGCTAGCTTGTGTTCTTCATTTCCAAACGTGTCCCTATAAAAAAAGGCGACACTTTGACACTACTAGAAGCAGCAATATCTGCCTTTTACTTTCCAAATCTCTATTAAATGTGCACGTTCTTTTTGGAATTGTCTAATTTTCTACCGTTCTAGGTACACACTACGATTGTTTATTTAAAAACAGTTATTTATTAACACTTAGCCTTAATTAACGAACTATTTACACTGTATTTATTTACACGCAACGGTATATTTATTTTCCATACGTACAAGACACCGTCCTAAGAAAAAGTTCTATCGCGCTAGACTTCATACTGTCTCATAAGCGGGATCGTGCGCTATTTATTTAAGTCGACAAAAGTGCTAGAAAGGTATCGTAAATTGTAGATGTGATGTCATGTTACTGTGCTTATCTGAAGGCTGTACTATCTTTTTCGAACTTTCCAGACTTTGATTACTTCCTTCTAAACAATGAAACATCAGAAACCGGACAGAAAGGAAACTTCTTTATAAATACGAAACATTTACGTAATTTATTAAAATATTTACATACACAAAAAGGGACTGTCTCGTATAATATGGGACGAATGGTCATCTTATTAGTACTCTAACTTCATTTTTAAAACCTATTTTTATTAGAGAAAAAATAATCCAAACATGTGCAAACAGATATAGTTGTTGGACGATTTTGAAATAGATTGGACGTGTGTAAGACAGTAGTTGGACAACCACTAAAAAATGCTTAATAAGGTACAATTATTATTTATCCGTAAGTAAGTAAATGTATTTTTTCTACAAACGTCAAAAAATGACGAGGTTTGCGCATTAATAACAATATGCGAAATGACACTTTTTTATTTTCCTACGTTACCATAACAACGTGCGCAAAATAGTGTGCGAAATACATATTTCGCGCACTGCATGAAAACTCTATGAGATATTGTATTTTAACTTTTGTGGTCCTCCATCAAGCAAAAATCCAAGAAAAAAATTATTTAAAACAATTTTAAGGGATATACATATTTTGATGGTTGTAGAAAAAAATTTGTTTATAACACGTGCGCGAACTACTTTGGTGATCTCGACTAATTTTTTAACTCGGCTGCGCCTCGTTAAAAAATTCAATTCTCTATCACCAAAGTAGCATTTCGCGCACTAGATTCTTTATGCCTACTTCTTACTTGAGATTTTCCGTTTACATCAGTTGCTGTTTTAGCACTAGCTTTTTGTTTGTTTCCATTTTCTGTTTTCCTTCTTCGTCACTGCCAGCGTCAGGAATCTGCTTATTTAACAATACAAATTGAGTTATCTTTTTCTCGCCAACTTTTTTGGTAAACGTTTCATAATTCATTACTGGATTTTGCAGTAAAGGGACCTCTGTAGGGTTGCTTTTTATCATATTGGTTTTCAAATATTTTGAATAGTCACTTGTGTTGGGGTTAAACGGACAAACAAAATTAATGCCAATTGACTCAATAAACAAATAAAACTTGAAATAAAAACTATTCTTGTATTTTGTGTTGGTACCGGACGCCACTGTCAGGATTCTTCTGGGTCGACTAAAGGGTTGCCTTTATTGGCGTTTAGAATTATAAAATTAAAACCATGTGCTGTATAACTACAGTAATTTATTCTATAAATGAATGTGTTAATTACAGTGGAAATGTAAAGGATGTGTAGTTATTTGGAATGAATCGAATTATGTACAACAATTTTGTATAAATCTATATGTGTATATGTAAATGAAAAGTGATTCGGGGTTATAGAAAAAATTGTTATGAATGTAAGCGAAGGGATTAGTTTGTATGTAAATCAATATAAATCGGGCGATGTAAAATAAAAAGGGGGTTACAGGGAGTTTCGAAATAAATGAGTCAGGCAAATGTAACTTTTGGTAATGGCAACAGGTAGATTTATACAAGTGTGGAGAAGGTTGAGTAAAATGGGTTGCTTCGGGAAGAGAGGCTAATTGGAGAAGTTGAATATAAGTGGGATGATGATATTCGTGATTATGGTTTGATTTTATGTATAAATTTTAATACCCTGTTCGGAGTCGTTACCACCATAAAAATATCAATGTCTCTCAACAACCCTTAGGTACTCTCATCGGGGAATGTAAATACCAAGAAGACCGTACTAATGATTGTGCCTTACTATTGTTTGATTGGGTTATAGAAGGGTAAGGGGATAATTGGAGTTGAGAAATAATTAAATATTCGGGGCGTAACCATCGTCAAACTAAAAACGTCTCGTCCTTGCAAACTGTAGATATTCTCCTCGGGGAATGTAAACACCAAGAAGACTGTACCCAATAGTGCTTGTATCACAATTGGAGTTGGGGAGATAATTCTGGTAACAGGGATAGGAATGATCAGGCAATTTGAATTAGAGGGATAAGTAGTCAAATTATCGCTGGGATTCAGGTAATTTGTAAATAATAACAATCAGGATAATTTTTGCTATTCGTGTTCTAATAATATCAGGAATATTAAGAAAGAATAAATTACAAGTGATACTGGTGAGGTTGTAGTGCGGGCGGTTGGGAATTTGTAAGTAGTTTGGAAGGAGTGAGAAAGAAGTGTACAAGTGATACCATTTATTAACAATTACAATACAGTTGTGGAAGGAAATAGGAAATAAGTGTTGATAGGAATTATTTACTAGGATAGGAAAATTTATGGTAAGAATTTTCAGGATCATTGTACATTTTAAAATTTTGTGAGAATTGGTGATAGATTCTTGCAGTTTGTTAAAATGAATATCTTGTATGCAGGGTAGATCAAAACGCGATGGTCATATTTTCTCAATTTTTTTAAATGGAACACCCCGCATGCCATAACGTCATTGGATTCGTTTGATAATCTGTTACTTATATTTAACATTCTCTATACCTAAATGTAATAATTTTCCAAATATCCGTAGCTTTACATAGACCATTTTTAGTTAGTTATCTAAAACACGGTTATGAAACATACTTAAGAAGCACAAATATCATCCCTACAAGCTCAGTGTCATCACGAAATGTTCGGTTTTGACGAGGAGCGCAGGATTGTATTCTGTGAAGAAATGCTAGAGCACGCTAATGCTGACCGTCGCTTTTTGTCTACACTTTTTTTTACAGACGAATGTACTTTTACACTCAATAACGAACCAATATTCAGAACACTCGCTATTGTGCTCAAGAAAATCCTCAAAAAATTAATAACTGGGTTGGGATTTTTAACAATAACATTGTTCCGTTTGAAATCAAAGGAAATTTAAATTCAGAAACTTATTTAGAGTAATTAGTTACCAAAGTTAGGCTTGCATTAGAAGAAGTTGCAAGAGAAAATCAGGAGATCTGGTTTCAACAAGACGGCTGCCCTGCACATTTTGGTTTAGATAAATTTTTTGAATAATTCGTTTCCAAATCGTTGGATAGGTAGAGGTGGTGCTATAGATTGGCCTGCCAGAAAGAAAAATTGGCTAACGTTAGAAGAGGTTTTTATAATAGATTGAGGTACGGTTTGTTTCAATATTGTTTGAATATTTATTGTAATTTCATTTTTATTTGTCTTTCTTTAGATTCTAAAGTTTTAAAACCCTAATTTTATAATTTAGTATTTTAAACTAGATAACTGCATCTGTTGCCTTAATTCGTTTCAATTTTTTGATTCATACCATTTAACATTTTTGAAAATTCTTTTTCTATTGCAGTAGTTATTCATTTTAAAGTTAATAACATGGACGACAGTATTAATCAACGCTAAATACTTTTAAAAATTATTTGACACATTTGAAACAAATTGGAAATCAAGGCATATCATATTTAAAAAACGCCAATTACTTATTTAGTGTTCTAAGAATTTCAGCTTTTAGTCTTGTAATTAGTAACTTTGCAATCACGTTACCTTTTGATTGATACCATTAGCTCTTCTGTCGGTGTAATTGGCCAGCAGGAATCTGCAAAAACGCTCATTCCAATGTTAAATCCCTATGTTCGGGTTTGTGACCGGACACCTGGTTTTTGCAAAATTAGAGATTCTGAATGCAGGAATTAACCTATTTCTTTTACATTTAGAATCACGAATTATAAAACTCGGAATTAGGTCATCCAGCTACTTGGTTTGAAAGTTTTAGTTAGAAACAGGGCTTACCAGGAGCAAAATTATAAGTATCACTTACTTCTCTATTAGGAAGCAAATAAATTTATAAAGGTTAGAGCAAGAGTATCTACAATTTATTTTGGATTAGTATAAGTTTGAAGAAAATCAAATAAAGATTATGGAATACTAATCGTATCAGATCTTCGAAAATTAACCCTTCAGTTGTGACATGCTTTTTTATTTTATTTTATAGCACTAGCAGATAGTAATGTCGCCGGTCTGAGAGCCCGTCTTTTTTAAATGCATTTTTTTTATTAGTAAGGTTATGTCAAGGTAGTATAACTTATCCGTGTACTAGGAAATGTTTACTATAGTCTGTAAAAATAAAGATTTTCTATTTCGGCTTAGCGCTTTATTACTCTGAGACATTGGGAATATACAGCCGTTTCTTTCTAACGTTTGGGTTTCAATAGAAACGTACGCGACTTAAGTGAAAGCGTAAATTACCTGCTCAATGACTTAAGACCGCTCGCGAGAGGTAAACACAATGGAATTTTAATTCTATTCCAGAAGTTATAAAAGGTTTTGAACGACTTTTAATTTTTAACTATGTTGCAAAGTTTTTTTTGTGTGTGGATGCAGAGTTTTATTACTTAATATAATTCATTTATTTTGAAATGTGCAACAATGAAATCATTAATTGGTAATTAGAAAGGAATTGATATGCATAAACCAGTTTTTATTGTTTACTAATAATGACATTAATTGTACATAACGTACATTCAAATATTATATAGCAATGCACTTATACCTAATGGGATAATTAGTAGAAAGTGATGAAAGTGGTAATCAATTCCTCATTATTTAATCTATTATAATAGGTGGCTATTTGCGTATTTAGACACCAAAATAATACATTGCCTCAAAATCTCTTTAAAAAACGAACTTCGAATACCGCCGTAACGAAAGTATAAAAAAAATCCGGCCTTATCAAAAAGATAAAATTTGATAATTTCGAAATTTAATATCTGGAAAAGTATTTGAGATACCGGAATATTGAATTCAGTACCGAGCTGAGCTCGTTGAAAACGTTTGGTAACTTCTGGAATAGGATTACATTTCCATTGTCTCGGAGTAATAAAGCGCTAAGCCGAAATAGAAAATCTTTATTTTTACAGACTATAGTAAAGTAAACATTTTGTTTGGAAACGGTAAAGTATTTAACCTAGCTAGTAGGGTAGTGGTAACACGACCTGTTTAGCATGTGGAAAATAATGGGTTCGATTCTCGTCACCGTCTACCCTGTATGAGGTTTTTCAGAGTGTTCTCCTTATGAACATGTAGCGACATGGTCACTGCGTATACGCAAACCATATTTAGGCGAACGCTGGGGTACCATTTCCCCTCAGAACCCTCACTCCGTTCCTATCGATCCTATCCTGACGACACCCATCCATAATCTCACCATGCATATGTATGCTGGGAATCCACGACTGTGACTCAAGGGGCTTGGAAAGCTCAAGCAGCTCGCCCTCCCCCTTGGGAGGGAATGAAATACGTGGCCTTCGCTCCTTCCTTCCTAAAGTATTTGTTTACATATTTCAAGTTAATGTTCAATAAAGTGAATTTAATAGTATCCTAATAACTAAGAGTATCTGTAACTTTTGTTCATTCTTCAGTAAGTGTTTGTTAGCATTCACTGCAAGTAACTGACACATGGTCTAGGTCGAAAAATTTCTGACATTTCCTGCAACAATATCCCGTTCTTCTTCTATCAACAGAGTCTACTTAACAGGTTGTGATATTCTAAGTGAGCTTTTCTGGCGTATCACAAATTTCGCATATTGGTTGATGTGAAAGTTTTGGCAAGTTTTCACAGCTCTCTCTTCTTTTCAGATCTTCATCTATCAAGCTAAATGCTAAATTTAGAAGAAACTTTCGCCTCATTACGGATTTTGTGTATTCAAAGAACAGAACGCTTATGAATTTATACCTAATACGCTCAGTAGACTGTAAAAGACAATCATCTGCTGCCTCCTTTTTGGTCTGGCGCGATTATAATTAGCGCATAGTCGATCAACTACATCAAGACCACATTTCATTTGATTATAATCAATGATCATATCTGGTTTTATAGTGGTAGAATCTATTTCATCATCGTGATGGCAACTTTAAATAAGGAAACATTTTTAATTTTTTTTCGATATGTACAATATGCACAGTTATTACCTTACCCAAATATACCTGAAACGATTGGTCGTGTTTTTTGTCGAACAAGATCTGATGGTATTTCTCTCTTATTAAAACGTATAGTACCTGGATACAGTTAATTTGTGTAGATTATTTGCTAAATTAATACTTTTAAACCATCTGTCCATTGTGATTTGATCCATATATGGACTGACAGACGTTCAACTACCGATAACTGTGCGCTATAACTTTGTGAGAATGGTCCCTCTAGCCGAGTTCCTACACAAATTGTTACCGTATTTGTTTGGTTTTGCCGGCATGTATTGCCGAAAACCACAGCGGCTACAAAATCTTTCAAGTTTCTCATCTACTGTCACCTGTTTGCAATTTATTACGAATTTACCAAATAGTTCCCTAATTGGCGCGAACGTATCAATTTCCCATCTCTCTTCTTTTGCGTTAATATAATTAAAACGATGGGCATGTAGAAGAATTTGAAAATGTTTTAAAGGCATTCAAAGCCTAATATTTCCATTATTAGGGGTGAAAATATTTTCAGCATTCAATTGGTTACTTTTGTTGACACCAGCTAAAACCAAAAGACCAAGGAGAGTTCTATCTCATCACACGGTGTTGTGTATTACCCTGATGCTACTTCCAAGTATTTATTGATGTAAAGTACTATCAAATCAATGACATCTTTATCAAAAGAAAAGGCTTCCAGATTACTAAAGGTTCCGTAATTCACGTAAAGCTGTTGTGGTCAAACTCCTGTACACTGTGTCCCATTTTGGTTGAAATTGTAGGGTATCTCGTTTGCGAGCAAAGATAGAAAGGTGCGGTTTTCGCGACCCTGTTCTACTTTTTCGTGCAACGAAAGATGCCACAAACAGAATTGCCATAGTCCTATTAGTATTTGAGATACAGGGCGAAATTCCAAATTTGTACGTTTTAAACATCCTGAATAAACCTGTATAAATCCCACTTTTCAACATTTAGATAAATTTGCCTTGTAATTTATCTAAATGTTGAAAAGTGGGGTTTATACAGGATTTTCCGTAAAATTTAATGGTGTACATAGTTTTCCCCACAAAAAGTCGCAATAAACCAAAGTTTTGTTTTTTTAAATGGAACATCCTGTACATTTTTTATTATATAATAGAACTTACTCTCAGCTATAAAAAAATATATATTGTGTGGCACTTCTTTTGCATTATTAACCTCAAAAATGAATCTTACGTTAATTTAACATTTTGATGATACAGTTGGCCATGAAACCTATACACTCTGTATAAACGCGTATTTTCTTGAACGTCCAAGATATATTTGAGTATTAAAAAAGAGCTACTAGATGCTTACTGCTTTATTTTAATTATAAATATGTAAATACGCGATTATAATGAATCTAGGGACTTTTACGCAGAAATGCAAAAATAATAATAAAAAATTATACAAATTAGGTATAATAGTTTTTGAAACATATTCAAGCTGGCAAATTTTTTATTTAATTGGGTAAAATGCATCTTACAGCTTCAGAAAAAAAATGATAAGGCTATAAAACTTATAAAGAATACTGTATATGTACATTTGTCAGTAGGCTAGGCCTAGTCTGATCTAAACGTAATTGACATGTCAAATCTGATTAAAATTATTTTTGTGCAACAATCGTATTGTTTGTTCATTGTGCAAAATATGGCAGAAAATTCAAAATTTTGAAAAATATGATATATTGATTTGCTTTGGTCAGAGAGTAATGTAAACGCCGACGCAGCAATAAATTTGTATTTTAACAGGTGAATGTAGTTTCCTTGGTATTAATTTTGATATTTAAGTAACTTTACATCTATGTAGGTTTCCAGAACGGAGACAACCCAGTAAAATAACGTTTTATAGATCAAAAAGGAATTTAATTAATTATGGATCATTTTCTAAACCCAGGTCAAAAAATATGATAAATAAAGTCGAGAGAATGATGAGGTTACCGTTTTAGCCAGTATGGAGAGTAATCTTCTTGCAGAACCATAGAAAGTAGTATTAGAGTTTCGAAAACAAGAATCCAAAGAATACTCCGCCACCATAAATATATACCATATAAATTTAGGTTTATTCAGCATGTATATCCTGGCGACGCTGAACGTAGGTTAATATTATGCAATTGGTACTTAAATATGTTAAACATAGCACCCAACTTGGGAAGAAATGTCATATGGTCAGACGAAGCACAAAATGTAGCAATTCAGGTGTTTTAAACAGGCACAATAGCAGATTCTGGTCTCAAAAAAATCAACACTAAATTGTCCCCCAAAGACAACAAGGACGATTTGGACTAAACGTTTTCTGCTTTATATTAGGATCAAAAATAAAATTTTACATTTTCGAAGGGAACTTATCCGCTCCTAGATATTTGGACATTTTAGAAATCGTTGTGCCTGAATTATTAGATGACATTTCTTTAGCTTGCTTGAACCAAATTCATTTCCAACAGGATGGAGCCCCATCTCACAATGCGCAAATTATACGTCCGTTTTGAAAAACAATTTTGGTAATCGGTGGATTGGCACTAATGGGACGATAAGATGGCCTCCTAGGAGTCCGGACTTGTCAGTCTGAGATTTATTTTTATGGACAAAATAAAATATGCCAAACTCAATAGGATAACATTGAACGTTTGACAAATGCAGTTAGTATAGCTTTCAAAGGTTTACAAGATTATCGTGCTTAATGCTGTAAAACGAATTGGAAGAGTGTGTGAAGCATGTATGGTACAGAATGGTAATCAGTTCGAACACCTCTTTTAGTAATTTATATTAGGCTTGTAAAGTTTTAGGTATTACGTTTAGTTTTTAAGTTTTTATTTTTGCATAAAACTTCCTAACCCTTAGCCTTATTTTTTCATGACCAACTATATCATGAAAATGTTAAATTAACGTAACATTCATTTTTGAGGTTAATAATGCAAAAGAAGTGCCACACAATATATATTTTTTATATTTCTATTATATAATAAAAAAATGTACAGGGTGTTCCATTTAAAAAGACAAAAGTTTGGTTTATTGCCTGACTTTTGTGGGGAAAACTATGCACGCCACTAAACCGTACGGAAAATTCTGTATAAAACCCACTTTCCACTATTTCGATAAATTACAAGGTAAAGCAGTTACGAGGGGTGCTTAAAATGTGCAAATTTTGAATTTCGTCCTGTATCTCAAATACTAATGGGACTACGACGATTATGTTTGTGGCATCTTTCGTTTCACGAAAAAGTAGGTCAAGGTCGCGAAAACCGCATCTTTCTATTTTTGCTCGTAAACAGCGTGTACAGCGTCGGAACTTTCTTCGTGCATTTCCACGTGATCATCTTGAGAAGGTATGCCACATTCATCACCAGCCTCAACTTCCTCTTCCTTTTTCTTTTCATGAATTTTTCAAGATAAGCTTTCTCCTTTTTATAGTCCCCCATCTGTAGAGATAAAGAAATCATTTTAAAGTAAATATTATTAATTGCGAATCTAGACTTACCCTACTTCGATCACGAAATGAATAAAAAATGTCAGTATGGTAACGGCTACGTAGCCACACTCTCAAATCCTTCTGTACAAGTTACAACTTTCTAATTTCGTGTCGCCTTTAGTGAAGTTCAGTTTTATATCCCTGCTCCTTTCTGAAATATGGCAACGTGGCATTTTGATACTGGTATCTTAAAAAATGACAATTTTGAATATTAATAAACAAATAAAAATATTAAATTAATTCAGTAGAATTTTAAAGTGTGAAATGGCTCTATAGATACACAAATAAAAAAGGTGCGAAAACAGGATTGTTGCATTTCTATGTAAATCGTATGAAAGTACTTCAAACCCATGTCAGGCACGTTAGTTAAAACTCATATGATAATAAGGTAAACGTTAAAGCATTAACACCACTTCTTTTGTCTAGGTTTTAACTCAAACACGTACATTTTTGTAATTAGAATAATTGCTAAATCAATAAGTTCTAAATTTGAATTAATAATAAACAGATAATAATCGAACTAGTAGAGTTTTAATAACGTGTGAAGTGACTTAGGATTATTATAGCAATGAAGTTCTACGAAAAAATACGGTTCCTTTTAACAATTGTTAAAACTAATATAATCGTAAAGTAAAACTAAAAGCGCAAATACTCAAACACGTAAACATTTTGGAATAACACAATAATATAGGGTACTAATGAAGTCATCTATTCTATTTCTCGGTAGCGTGGGGCAATTTATTAACGATTTTACTACTTACTAAGGACAATAACTGCAATTGTTATCAAAACATTTAAATTTATATAAAATATGTGTAAATAAAAAATACACCATTTAAACCCAATACCTACGTATTTTTATAACGAAGTCTAGTAGTACAGTAACAGTGCCTACCGTACCTACCTAATTGCATACAATCTAGCAGCTTATCGACAATTTCCTGCCAACCCATAAACAAAATTTATGTCTTCGTACTCATCTTTAGAAAAATTCATATCAACGTAATTTTCTGATTAAATCAATATTAATCACCTGCAAAGCTGGAGAAATTATGATTACCGTAATTTAAAACAATTGATTCAACAAACCATGCGACTCAATTAATTTTTTTTTACCAAATGAAGTATTAAAGTTCTGCCATTTCAAGAGTTTTAAGTAGTAATACTACTGCACTTCTGATCCACTTTTGTCACTAGATTTGTCACCAGATCTAGAAAAGTCACCAGAAAAGTCACTAGATTTCTAGGTTGGTAACATTGCCTATTTCAAGGTGCTAAGTCAAGGCCACGTTGTTGGTAACGGTCCTGCTAAGGCCACGTGTTAGGTTGGTAACCCTGCTAAGTCAAGGTCAAAGGTAAAATAGAAGTTGCAAGGTAATCAAAAATAGTATTCAAGGTCGAAGACTTACGGTGGTGTCATATTTCTTATAGTAGGATCCTGGACCAGTTCAAGGTCACCCATCTAAATCTTATGGGATTTATTTCAAGGTCAGTGAGTTCTCGTTATGCCAGAACGCGCTCCACGCATCTTATGGATTTATTTCAAGGTCGAGTGAGTTTTCTCGTTATGCCAGAACGCGCTCCACGCATGTTTTGGCGGGGATTAAAATTTTGAGTCACTCGCCTCTGGTGGTGAAATCAGGCTTTTGGAGCTCAAGGTCAAACTTTAAGCGGAGATTTAAAATGTAGTTGGTCAAGGTCAAAGCTAAAATAGAAGTTGCAATAATCATAAATCAAAAATAGTTTTGAAGGTTATTGACTTACGGTGGTGTCATATTTCTTAGAAATATAAGGTCAAGGTGAAAAGCTAAAATAGAAGTTGCAAGGTAATCATAAATCTAAAATAGTTTTCAAGGTCAAGGTTATTGACCTACGCTGGTGTCATATTTCTTAGAAATATAAAAGGTCAAGGTGAAAAGCTAAAATAGAAATTGCATAATATATCTAAGAATATAATTTTCAAGGTCAAACTTTTTAGGAAATATAAATTTTGGAGCTGATCATCATATCTTATATTTCTAGTCAAGGTCAAAAGTAGGTATTTAACAAGTTTAAGCATGTTGTAATATGTAGGACGATATTTCTTATATAAATTGCAATTTGTTCCAAACATTAAGCACAAAACTAACATCATTGATTCCGTCATTATTAAGATGACTAAAAACGCTTCCCAATTCCCCAATTCAAGGTTAAATATCATAAACTTGTTATAACTTGTATTTGACCTTATGCAGCATACAAAACTCGACTTATATGAAAATGAAATTTGATACTTTCACACTCTTTAGTTCATTGCCTTTAGATTGCGTATTCCCAAGAGCTTCAGTTTAGAAAGATGCAGATATTGCACTTTCTTTAGTATTATCTTTAGTGGACGTTTACTGGTAATATCTAATAACCTAACATTGCTGACATGGCATGAAATACCTTTTCATGTGTAGATTATGATGCATTCATCACCTTTGCCTGCACAGCTCAATAGTAACCACTTCCACTTTTTTGTACACGTTAACAAATTTACATGTATATAATCATAATAATTTTATATTTCAATATTCAGTAGGTACATACATACATACTATACAGACAAAATGGCATCAAACAGCAAACGCTCAAAACTGTCACTACAAAGAAGAAGAAAGCCAACATACTGCAAGATGTATTAGTGTTCAAAACAAGTTGTTGAGACACTTGTAAGTGAAAATGAAATACCAATCATCTCTATACGCGACAGTGATGTAGAGGACGACGACTTTGCAAGGTTTTTGAAAAGTAAGTATTCCTTGCTAATGTATTGTTTTTGTTGGTGATTTCTTAATAAATATATTATTAACCAAACCAATTATTTTCTAGCATCACGCCCGCAACCACAGTTGTAGCTTCACCACCACGCAGCCACTACACTCCTCCAATATGGAGGAATTGAAGCTTCACTACCACCACCACCGCAATAACTACACTCCTCCAATACGGAGGAAAAATTTAGAATTAATACGACCAGTGTGTTCACCACCGCCATCACAAGCAATATCTCAGGATCCTACAGACTTGCAGCAATTTAAAATAAAAAGTGTTAGGTGGTTGCAGAACATTTTATCAACATACATTAATTCTGAAAAATCGGAAGTGTCAAAAGTGGAGCGATTAAATAATGAGTTGGCTGCAGCGAACAACAACTTACAAGTTGCACGACAGAACATTAAAAATACACAAAATGCGTTAAGAATATTGTATATATTATACAATTAATTTAATTTATAATTATGTACTAAGTAGTGTTGTTTTTTATTTTATTTTTTCAATAAAAATTTTTATATACTTTATTATTTTCATTAACACATATATAAAGAAAGTTAAGCCGATGTTATAAGTGAACAGAAGATGAAGTGTTAAAATTTTCATTTGAAACATAACCTCTAAAAATATTAATTTAATGCATAAAAAATAAGATATTCAATTGCAGTATATCATTGGAAATATACATATGATTTTATATATCGCGAATTTTTTGTGTAAATAGTCGACATTCAAATTTTTTTTAATAAAAGATGCACGCCAATTACTTATCAACACAACTTGCACTTTTGCATATCATTCTACATTTCTTTTATTTATAGTTACATTAAAAATTACATTCATACATAACTTGTTTTTTTATATACAAGATTGATTCACCCTTTAAATGAAGCTATGATTTAATGTTATAAATAGAACAAATTACTACATATTTGTATTTACAAATAAAATGATTTATTTTATTATAAAACAAGAAAATTTAAATGAGTAAGTTTAATGTTGATTTATCATTTTAGTACAGCATAAAATTTAAGTGAGTTCAAAATTGCATAGAATCTCTTATGTGTTCCTTAAATTTAAATTTGAAAGTGCTACCATGTGCGCTCTTAAATGATTGGTATATATTATATATACAGATTTTTGAATAAAAACTTTCAATGTTAGGAAAAAAGCATAATTTCACTTAAATAACACTGAAGTATAATGAAAATACATTGCATGGTATCTATTATGTACATACATTTTCAAATCCCGTTTCAAGTTGTAATGTAAACTGATGACATAAAAATAGAATGCTTGTTAAATGCTTTCACAGCAAAATAACTGCGTTCATTATACTACAACTATTATTAACGCTGCACCGAAAATTACAAATCATGTTTTAAGTGTTGTTTCAAAAATTGGGTAATTTAAAGAGCATTTAGATACATTAAATGGATAAATTGCATGCATATGTTTCTTCTGAGCTTACGTAAGTACAAAAAGGTGTGTTTTAAGTGCTTTTTGTTGTTTCAAAATGGAATTGGCTAATTTAAGTGTAATTTTTTCATATTTCGAAAAAATTTATACGTAAAATGATAGATTACCACTTCTAAAACACAACTGCGCTGAAAAAATTTTTTTGCTCAGAATTAGACGAAAATTTAAATTTTTAAGAGCGCATTTTTCTAGGACTTTAGTTTCTCCTCAAACCCCGCCTGAACCCTGCAGGAGCACGTCCTCGTCGACTCGTTTTCTATCTCTTTCCATACATATGTACATACATCTTTTCTTACATCACACACTTCAAACATACATCACTTTCATAGTTCAACACACGTCTATCGTTTACTCAACAATAATTGCAATTATGCATTCCATTCTAGTACAGTACTTGAATATAATATTACAAATCATACTGATAATACTATATGGATACATTTTTGCAATTGCATGCTTTTTACTCATTACGAGTACAATCCATTTAACTTGAATTGCAATTGTGTATATATATGTAAGATGTCTAAAGATTCATTGTGAGCGTTATTATTACTTTATTTCATGAAAAATCGTTACAATCTATTTTAGAAAAAAATCGTATTACAAATAGTTTACAAATTAGTTACACTATTCTTTTATTATATCATATTTCTTATTGGTGCTCATTTTATTTGGGAAAAAATGTATGTTTAATATTCAATAGTAAAAGAGACCTTCAAGTTTTTCAAATTTTTTAGTTCTATCATTGGCGCTCTAATTTATTGGATCTGTATACGAAATTTCAGAATTTTGGGTAAAGGATTATCGAGTTGTGATTTATTAAGCAATAACAACGTTCAGTTTCGTTTTACTTTAATTGGTAAAACAAATTTTTTTTATCACATTTTTTTTTGTTTTGGGAAATTTTTGAAACTGCTATTATTGGCGCTCTTATTTATTGGACCTGTATACGAAATTTCAGAATTTTTGGGTAAAGGATTATCGAGTTGTGATTTATTAAGCAACTAACAACGTTCAATTCGTATTACTCTAATTGTAAACCAAATTTTTTTTATCACATTTTTTTGTTTTGGAAATTTTGAAACTGCTATCATTGGCGCTCTAATTTATTGGATCTGTATACGAAATTTCAGAATTTTTGGGTAAAGAATTATCGAGTTGTGATTTATTAACAACGTTCAGTTACGTATCAAAACTACAAACTTTGTCATTAATAATCAAAATTTTTTTTCACATTCTTTTAGTTTTGAGAATTTTGGAGTGCTATCTTTTGCGCTCTTACTTGTTTAGTCTACATGCCGAAAATTGGAATTTTGGGTAAAGGACTACTGATTTATAAATAAATATAAATATAAATGTATCAAGTTTCAACCTTTATGTACTATTTTCACAAGACTGTTTTGAAATTTTTATATTCTAAATTTATTTTAATGCTATCCTTTGCGCTGTTATTTATTCAGCATATATACAAAATTCAAAATTTTTGAGTTAAAAATTAATCTGATATTATAAAAGAGTGTATTTATTTATTTTAAAATAGACACATACAGAAATGCTGACATACATTTCATATAACAGGATAATGTTATTGACCTTTTCTTTCTTTCTTTGTAATATAATTTTTATGGGTCATTTCTTCCTACATAATTTGGATAATTTAATAAATCATGATAAAAACTCGTTTAATATATATATCTATATAAATTCAATTAAAACCATATGGAAACTTATTTTAAAGCGCTAGTTGAAGTTCAAAGTTTTTCCACATTTTTGGAATTTGAAACTCCTATTTTTGCGCTGTTACATGTTTATTACATACCAAAAATTAAAATTTTTGGGTAAAGGACTAAAGTGTTATGATTTATTCATTTGTGCAAGTTTCAACTTTTCTGAATACTAAACTAAAAATTTGTCATTAATACTTGAAAATTTTTTTTACATTCTTTTAGTTTTGAGAATTTTTGGATTTATCTATTGCGCTCTTACTTGTTTAGTTACATAAAATTGGAATTTTTGGTAAAGGACTAGTGATTTATAAATAAATATAAATATATAAGCTTTTGTCATTTCTTCCTACTTAATTTGTATAATTTAATAAATCATGATAAGAAACTCGTTTATATATATATATATATATATATATATATATATATATATTCTATACAAATTCAATTAAAACCATATGGAAACATTTTAAATTTCACTTTTTTCTTCTATGCCTACACACACTTTCTTTTATCAAATGAAGTGCCTTTTCCTTATGCAATATAACAACCTACTGCAATTATTTATTTACTAAAGCACCTTTATTTCATGGCACATTCACTGAAGTTGCATCATTTTCTTTTTACCTACAGCTCTAAATCTATCCTCAATTTTTTATTTCCTTAATTAACACCTCGAGTCTTTTCTTCCTCTCGTCAATACTTAATAATTTTTCTCTTCTTATCATTCATTACTTTCACCATTTCTAGCAATAAAGTTTACTGAATAATGCAATCCCGGAGAAGCCTTTTATTATAAACATGCATCCTTTCAAAACTGCTAACTTACTCAAAAACTTTTAGATTTATAAGAATGATTACCTTGCAACTTCTATTTTTAGCTTTTCACCTTGATCTTATATTTCTAAGAAATATGACACCACCGTAAGTCAATAACCTTCAAAACTATTTTGATTTATGATTACCTTAACTTCTATTTTTAGCTTTGACCTGACCAACTACATTTTAAATCTCCTTAAAGTTCGACCTTGAGCTTCAAAAGCTTGATTTCACCACCAGGGCGAGTGACCAAAAATTTAAATCCCCAAAAATGCGGGCGTTCTGGCATAACGAAAACTCACTGACCTTGAAATAAATCCCATAAGATTTACATGGGTGACCTTGAACTGGTCCAGGATCGGCCTACTATAAAAATATGACACCACCGTAAGTCTTCGACCTTGAATACTATTTTGATTACCTTGCAACTTCTATTTTACCTTTGACCTTAGGGTTAAACCTAACACGTGGCCTTAGCAGGACCGTTACCAACAACGTGGCTTGACTTAAAAACAATGTTACCAACCTAGAAATCTAGTGACTTTTCTGGTGACTTTTCTAGATCTGGTGACAAATCTAGGACAAAGTGGATCAAGTGCAGTAGTATTACTACTGTTTTAATTATTTTAAGCTGAAATTGGTATTATTAAAGATTAGGATTCATTAATTACATCCAAAATGTCAGCAAATGCGACTAATTTTTGGACATGTAGTTTTTTAAACTTTGAAAATTTTATTTCCAGCCATCACGTGCGTTTCTGCAAAACCTAAAAAAGATCTCTAAAAGAACCTTTAATTGCATCTTCAATTGTTGTATGTCTTGGGATTGCTGTTAACACTCTGTATATGTTGTTATATATATATATATATATATATATATATGTATATATATATATAAATATATTGTACTGTATTTATTATAATAAATATGCAAATAAAAATTATTACAAATATTGTTTAATATAATTGCCTCGACTAGCTCATCAAGGGATAGAGTTCCAAATTAGCTCATTAAAATGGTATTAAACTTTTACGTTACGTTCTATTGCAAAATAAAATTCAATTATTGTTTTAAAAAAAAAGTGTGGCGCCATAAATGTTGGATGTTATTAAACATGTAGGTTAAATTCTATAGTAAAATAAAAATCAATTATTCTGTTGAAATAAATTTGGAATGGTATAAAAATTATTCTCCACCGTCATATGCGATTACACAACATAGTGCGCATGCTTCACTGAGTTGAACTTGTCATTGCATCAGGGCTAAACAATGAATCATTATAATTTCAGTAAGTACTTTGCTTTTAAATGATATTGAATCAATATAAAATCAATGAGTTGTTACTACTGTTGGTATGAATAGAATCCTTTACATATGTACACCTAGGTGATAAGTAATAATCATCAACATAACCTCGAATAATATTATAAGATTCATTACCTTACATTGATGTAAATGTTCTTTCAGCTGATCCAATTTTTATTATTGAAAATCCATTATCCACATCATATGTGTTTTGAATCCTATGAAGTATACTGGTCCAACGGTGGTTGATATACCTCATCAGCGTGTACAGGTACGATGCAATATTTCTTTAAGATTTTTCCTAAATACTTTGATTTTATTTATTTCATAATTAAATTTTATTTTAGGTTATCGTATTACTAAATAAAATAATTTATCTGCATACAATTTTATTTAGTTGGAACTTTTAATTTTATTTGCATTGAAATAACAACGCAATGTTAACTTTGTTCAAAAAATTCAATATTAAAAAAAATTGAAAGCATGATTTAACATTGTTTATCAGTTCGACATCACTCGTAAAAATAATTCACGGTAACCTCACTATTAAGTAGTTTAAAAAAAATTTCAATTGTTTTGCTTCTAATTTAATTTAGGTTATGCGAAACACACGATCAATCTTAAATCTGATCATATGTACATATCGAGTGACATGCTTTCAGCTTCAAGATTGCATGCAGACCAAAGTCAAAAGTTAATAAATGCAGTATCAAATTTTTCGCTAACAACCAATTTGATTGAAGCAATTTTACTATACAAACACAACGGCCCTTAATTCTCATTGGTTGTTCATTTTTCTAAAATTTTCAAATTATTACTTTCTTATATGAGGATTGATCTAAAATATTGTTACATTACATTCTACAAAATTTCCTTTCAAGATCCACTTGCCCTATTTATTTTTAAACTACTTAATCCATACAAATTTCAATAATTATGCAATTTTACATATACAAATTTACTTATATAACTTATTTTACTATCTACAGGAAAACTATGAACAGCAATGCATCCTATGACCCAAAAAACATAAGGGTACACCAATCTCTAACACAAATATAGCTTAATTTGAAAAATTCTATCTCAATATCTATGTTCGGAAATGACATAAAATGGTTTCTCAACACTTGCACTTAACTTGCATCTATGATGTTAATTTAAGTTGCAATACTTTCTCTTCACACAAATATGTAAGTGATTTTCATAATAATTGTTTAATTTCACATTTTTCACTTGTAAGTTATGTGAATCTTTTATAAAATCGTCTTTTTCCCTAAACTTTATCACACAATTTACTTCACCTACGTTATCTGATACAAATTAGTTTCTTTTACTTCCAGAACTGAAACAAATTATGCTACCAGAACAGGATCTCCTTATTCATTGAATAACATGAATTTTATTAAAGAAAATACAAATTTTAACACTTCCGAAGATGATCGGAAACTATTTTTGTGAATAATTCTCTTGTATAGCCATAATTATAATGTAATACTTGTGAAACTTAAATCAAATAGCTAAGAATATGCTGTATAATCACATATGTACTCAGTTTTATGTTAATTTTAATTTAAGCAACCTGCGGTTTACATATATGTGTTATTAAATCCATCGCAATTGCGTACCTTTTATACTTAACTTATTCTTATATTACTATTAAATTTAGCATTGTAAATATCATCTCAACATTTCTCAAGTAAAAAAATTAAAACTTCCGATTCTTTTTTATAAACGGAGGCAATTATTTCCTTTTTACTTGCCCTATTTTTATTTTATTATATAAGGATATATCATTGAAATATGACATCTTCCCCTAATACTATCATCTTTTTCTTTACAAGTAGTGGATTTAAAAAACTTGTCTTTGACCATTCAATTATGCCATTCATTAAAATGTCCGAAACTTCTTGTTTTACCTGCTCTCTTCTTGCATATGGTTTCGGATATATTTTACTATGGAAGCGTGTCTCATCACTTACTTCAATTTTGTGCTCATACTTTCTCGCTTGTAGGACTATGCTCAGAGTCATATTGGTGGTCACTGAGGAGTTTGCTAGATTAAAGTTGCTGGGTTATGGATTTTTTCATGCTTTTAGACAAAATGGAAGAAATAGAATTTGGCCAGTGTTTAGAAGGATAGGTATTGTCGCCTTTTTTGGGAGTATGTTGAACATTTGCTAACTTCCATGAAGAGGGAAATTCCCCAGAAAACATATCGAATAGAGCGTAGATGGGATTAGTACTTCGGGAAACATCTTTTTAAGAGAGCCTACTGAGGATCCATTCTAAGAGCTTGTACCGAAAATGAATTGTTTTTATAATGTATGAAGAAGAGTTGACCAGGAGGACATCTTTTCCAGAAATATTAATATATGAGTTTGATGCAAAAAAATTGGCTTTGTTTACAGAATCAGTAACCACAGATCAGTCAATAGATGTCATGAGAGAAATGAAGTTGTATTAAAGTTTTTACTGATGACTGAAGCTAGGGACCAACATGTACGACTGCTCGTTCATTTTACTTTCGTAGCTCAAACTTTTGCAGATATTTTGAGCACCGAGTAGTCTACATGACTCTCGGCCGTTTTATTAGATTTCCATTAGGGTATAAGATATTTCATCGGCATAAGCCTTATTAAACCAAACTGGAACGAGAATGACTTATACGGTTTTGTTTTTTTGGCAAAAAACCACAATGTTCTGTCAGTGTTGCGAGCAACAGAGGAATTATGGGCAGTAGAAGTTATTTTTATTAGACAATGGTTACATAGACCTAGTGGGAAACTGAAGTTTTATAAACAAGTGGGTTTGATGTAAGCAGCATATCTGAAGATGTGGAGTATGGTTAGGATTGTCAGGGTTTCTTGTGTGTTCAGAAATCATTTGTGAGAGTGCATATGAAATATCAAATGTTTTTGCACTATGACCAACAGGATTAGTAGTAGATGAAAGTTGGAAACTGACACAGGAGCTAGCCAACTCTCAAATTAACCCGGCGACTGTGCGGTGAAAATTTTATATAGAACATTAGTGGTAGGGTATCACATTCCCCAAAATAAAAAAATCCTAAAATTTTCAAATCTGAAAATTTAGAGAAAAAAATATTTATAGAGGGTTTTTAATTATAATAACACAAACCCCCTTTTTTGAAACCAAAAATAATATATGAAAAATAATAACAAAAGGGCAGATACAATTAATGTTTTTATGGGGAAAAAACAATATTTCTCTTATGTAATTATAAAAAATAAACAAAGTAGTACTGAACATTTTAAAAATGTAATAGTCACATTATATAATATTATAAGAATGTTATATAAACACCGGATTACAATTTAAGCACTATTCTGAGAGTTACAGTCATCGCAATGTACCACAGAATATTCCAAGCAGATAGCTTTATTGCAACTCGCACATCGATAAAACGTTTTCCTGTCTTTTTTTCTGGGACAAACTTCTACAAGACATTTTCTGCCGTTTTCCTGGTGGTTCTTCATTGTCCGCAAAATCTGTGGATCTGCTGGCCTATAATTTTCTGTGTTCACTCAGTAACTCCATGGCCAATTTTTTTTTTAAATTTTCGTCTCATTTTGAAATCGTTATTATTATATTGAAATATTACACTGGCATTTATTCCAGCACAGATGAGCAGAGCATAGAATACTGTAAGTGTCCATCTTTTGCTGTTACGAGATACATCGTACGATGCCGATAACTCATCTACACCATTAACGCCACTCTTTGTGGCGTTATAGAACGTGATTACTTCTAGTTTACGTTTTTCAGCTGTAGTTTCATCAACATCTGGGGTGTGATGCAAAGTAGACAATAATAGAACTATGTTTCCTTTTTTAGTTGTGTAAGAAACTGAAGTAGCGATCTCTTGGAAATCAAACTTAGGAGAATATTCTTCTCTATCTTTCGATGCTATAAAAGTAGAAGGTGTTTAACGTTTATTTTTCCTCACTGTCCTTACAGATGTGGTTTTGTGTTGGCGTAAGAGAGTCATCATGACATTATAGATTGTAAATCAATTATCAAAAGTTACATTTCTACTTGTACCAGAAATTGGTGTTATAAGTCGTAGAATAACGTCTTGAGGTTTATTGCTCACCCTAAATGGACCTTCAGGTTGTAATCCAACATAAAGTTCCAAATTTAAAACATAATATGATTTTGCATCTACAACAGCAAATGTTTTCATTCCGTAACGTGCTGGTTTGTTTGGCATATACTGGCGGAAAGCGCAACGCCATCTAAACGTTTCCAGCTTCTCGTCAATAGTAAGGTATTCACTAGGCGTGTATGCATTTTGACTGTTCGATACAAACTGTTCAAATATTGCTCCTATAGCTGTTTTTTTATCAATATGTCTCCTCTATTCGTGATTTTCTATGTTATCAAACCTTAAACAAGATTGAAGAACAACAAACTTTTGCAATGACATTGTTTCCCGAAATATACTTATTGCAGTGCCATCAGTAGACCAGAGGTCTCCAAGATTGAGTCTAGCACTTTTAAAAACTCCTGCCAAAAATAGTAAACCAAATAACGCACGAATTTCGACAGGGTTTGTATCTCGAACAACGTATTTATGACTTTTGTTGTACATAACCGATTCCTTTTGTAGTTTTATGTTAGTTTAATAGGTCGTAGGCATGTACACTCCATGCCAGTCGGGGAGGTACCACCACCCTTACCATGGGCTCCTTAATATTGGGTCTTCGATTTTCTGAGCTCGGTAAGGGCTGCCGGTTACATTTTCCTTCATCTTTAATCTATTCTCATCCTTATTCTTCCTTCTCGCCCTCACCGTCTTCCTATCGGATTAAAAGTCCCAAATTAAAAAATAAGATGGTTGTGGTTTCTAGGGTAATAAATTCCGGACGTAAAATCCTGCCCCATTTAGATATCCGGGAGGGCAGGGCCCAAGCGACCACGGTCATCGAAAGTATCAACTTTCTGATTCACTACTGCAACATCCGCGTTATCAGATCTAATGTTAATGCTATTCACAAACATCTTGATCAATTACAACCTGATATTTTGTTTCTATCTGAAACACAAGTCTCCTCTGAAAGCTCCGAGTCAATCGACTTGCAATTTCCTCAATACCACCTTCACTCTAACTTTCGATATAAAGGAGGCGTATGTGCCTACATCAAGGACAGAATTGCTTGCAAGAGGGTTTCTTCATTAGAAAATAAAAAATTTGACGTGATTTGGTTTAAACATTCTGGTCCTAATTTTGTGAAATTCTACTGTTCCATTTATAGGCCTCCTAATGACAGTAACTTTCAAGACTTCTTCAATTACCTTAGTATGAAGGTTGACTATCTCCTGTCTCCGTTTCCATCTTGCGATATCTCAATTGTAGGTGATTTCAATGTTCATAACTCTAATTGGCTCCAGTTTTCATCTACTACAAATCCTGCTGGTCATAGGAGAAACATTTCTATTTCATGTGACCTCACAAATGATTTCTGAACCCACAAGAATCCTATAACCCTAACCATACTCCACATCTTCTAGATCTCTTTCTTACATCAAACCCTCTTGTTTATAAAACTTCGTTCTTTCGCCTTTAGGTCTTTCCGACCATTGTCTAATAGAAATATTTCTACTGTACCTATTCCACTGTTGTTCGCAAAACCGATAGAACCTTGTGGTGTTTGTCAGCTTGATGGAGTGATTTACGGGATCTCTTTGCAACCTTTCCATGGCGTGAATATTGTTTTAAGTCGTCCTCTTCTTGGACATCGCTCTTTCAGTATCTGAAGTCATCCTCATGGGAATGGAGTTATACATTCCCAAAAACAGTACCGTACAGGTCATTCACGTTCCCAACCCTGGTTCAATAAGCTTGTGCTGATGCAATATCTTTAAAAATAAATATTACATTAAATGGAAATCTAATAAATGGTCGACAGTCATGTAGAATACGTTGGTGCTAGAAATATCTGCAAAAGTGTCATCACTAAAACTAAAAGTTGTTCGAACAACGAAAATGCAATGAACAAGCTACATCTCCTTTAGATCGTAAATTTGGTCTTTAGCTAAAGCCATTAATAAAAACTTTGGAACTTCTTTCACCCGACATCTATTGACGGATCGGTAGTTGCTGATTCTGTAGACAAAGCCAATGTTCTTTGTGGATTTGTTTGCATCAAACTCGTGTCTCAATGATTCTGGAAAAGATGTGCCCTAGTCAACTCTTCTTCATACGCTATGAAACCAATTCATTTTCGGTACAAGCTCTTGGAATCGATCATCAGTAGGCTTGATCTCAATAAGGCGACTGGCCCAGACGGTATCCCAGCTATTGTCTTAAAGAAATGTTCCCCGAACTAGTACCAGTCCTATCTAAGCTCTATACGATCTCTATGTCTTCTGGGGAATTCCTTCATCATGGAAGTTACAAATTTTCACTACCAAAAAGGCATGCCTCCTCAAACTAGGACCAATTGCCATCACTTCCATTTGTTACAATCATGGAAAAGCCATCAATCAGCAACTTCACTTCCTTGAAACTAACAAACTCTTAGTGCCCCAATATGGTTTAGGCAAAGTCGTTCAACAGGGATCTTTCATAATGTGACCCAATTTGGAACAATACAGTAGAACAGTCCGGTGAAACAGTTGTAGTCGCTTTAGATATCTCAAAGGCATTTGACCAAGTTTGGCATAAGTGTTTACTTGCCAAACTCACCTCGTTTGGGTTAAATGATACGCTCATCAACTGGGTTTCTGGTTTCCTTATAAAGACGAATACGTGCGTAGTTGAGGCTTTTTCAAAAGAAGTTACCATTAACGCGGGCGTACCAAGGATCCGTTATAGCGCCTAACTTTTTCTGTACATAAATGACCTTATTTCTTCAACAACTAACCCCATCCATTGCTTTGCTGACGATAGCACTCTTCACTGTAGTTCATCTAGTCTACTTGTGATAATCCACCTTCTATGTCAAATCAAGAAATTAAAGCTGTAATGGCAAATTCAATCAACAAAGACATTCAACGTATTCTCGAATGCGGAAGCAATGATCTAGTTAAATTTAATGCTAACAATACTCAGTGTTGCCCTGTGTCCGCCAAAAAAGATCGATCGTTTCCTGTTGTAAGTATGAATGGCTCAGTTCTTAAGTTTTCAGACTATATTACTCTGTTGGGTATGACTGTATCTTCAAATCTCTCATGGGTTGACCATCTTCTGTCAGCTACCAAAACAGCTGCTCGTAAATAGGCTTTTTGTACAGATCTAAGCAGTACTTTACCTCTCGACAACTCCTTCTGCTGTATAAGGCCCAAATTCGGCCTCGTCTGGAATATAATTCTCACCTCTGGGTTAGTGCTCCCCAATTCGCTTTCGATATCGTTGATCGTATTCAAAAGAGAGCGATTAGGCTTATAAACGACCCGTCCTTAACTTCTCACATACAGTCCCTTGGGCAAGAAGGATGGTTTCCGTTCTTCTTTGTATTATCGTTATTACAACGGCTATTGTGCTGCTGAATTATATTCTTTGATACCATCTCGGGGTATCTTTGCAAGAAACACTCGGTTTGCTCATTCACATCATCAGTATGCAGTACAAATTTCCACTTGTCGTACCAAACGGGCGCAATCACAAATCCACATTTTTCTACACGGCTTCTAAACTCTGGAATGATCTCCTTTGTTCCTGCTTTCCTCTTACTTATGATATGAGAAAATTTAAGGTAGCTGTTCATAGTCATCTATTGGCAATTCATTACCCCTCTGTTCCTGAGTGCTTTAGCACGATAGGCCAAATTTAGCCTGTTCATGTCCGCTATTTATCAAATTAAGTCCACTACGAATCATTAAACTGACATTGACATGAGACGCTGATCAAATATTGGTGTATTAGACATTCTAGTATTTTTAACCCTGGAAATATTGATATTTGTGCTAAGAACATTTTTAGAAATGATGAAGCCATTTAGTATATCCTCCAACGAATGTTAACTCTCATTTATGTGTATCTCCGTTCCAATCTCTCATAGTTATGTTTAGCTCTAACGCTGTCTATCTCTTTAGAACGATAGATACTATTTCATCAACTACTTTCTAATCAAATTTGCTTTCAACTTATATATAATATTACAAATCTTGTTATTTTCCAGTGTTGTATATGAAATGTAATCAAATTTATGTGTTGTTTAATCCGTTCTTGGAATATTTCAGTTAATTACATAGAAGATAGTAAACTATGTAATATATTAAAAGCATATTGAACTATCTGGATAGCTCGATCTAAAGTAGCTTTAGAATTTTACCTTACGGTTCTTCGACACAGTCATTCAAATCATCTACTATATTAATTGCCTGTAGTACAAAACGTCAGCAGAAGAATACGAAGATCAATTCCTTCTAAATTGCCTTTGCTTAACCACAGCGTTATTATATAGTAAGTTCTACTTGGGTGTCTAATACAACATATTTACACTTTCGAGAACACCGGAATAGATTTTTCGCTTTTCTAATGAAATCATCTGTGCAAGCAATTCTTGAGTATCAAGTCTTTGTATTGAAATTAGAGTGATTAATTATGATGCTGGGATCAAATGTCTCAGATAAATACACAAAAGTTCGGCATCTAATTTTTAAGTATGGTACAAATTAATTGACCTGATATCGATGTTGCGTAAGATCAGTAAAGCTGAACAGCTATCCTTTCTTAAATCTTAATAATAGTAGATTCAAGAGTGAAAGATAGTATACAAGACATGATTAAGGATCAAAAGTGATTTACGATGCCAAATTAGAACTGATTAGGAACATAATAATGTTGTAATTCAATTTCATAAAGTTGACTATAATATATTCATGTAGGTCTTACAAGAAACGTATTACTACTCTTGTAGAAATGAATGTTCACTTTAAGTTACATAGTGCTTTTTAATTTAAACAATACTTGAGATGTATTCTTCATTTCTTATTAAATTTTTCTTGATTTTCCTGTTAACGAAACTTTTTATAAATTGAGTAGAGGTGAATTTATGACCTTAAAATTTTTATCAATTATGAAGAAAAAGACAAAAATGGACAGTAATATCGTGAATGTTAATACAATGCTTTGTCAATGTTAAAATCTATATGCCTTCCGACTTATGTACAAATGGTTAAAGTAAAACGTTGCTGACATAACGGACATGTATCAAATATTGTATAGATCATTATGATATTAACGTAATTGCATTTCTCGGTCCATTTCAAAAGTTTGCAAAGTTAATACATGGAAATGATAACATCACATTTATTTATTCCGTCATTTTAAATGAAATTTACGTTAACGCTTTTGACAGTCTGCAAATTATTGAATATAATTTTATACAATCTAATCATGAATTTCTATTAGAAATGTTCAATAAAATTCACTAGTTAATTATACGTTTACATCCTTGTACGCGATTTCAGGTGGTGAAAGGTATTGTGCCCTCTTAAACTTTTGATAATCATAGTTTTTTCGTTTGAATATTCAGAATACATAGGGTAGGTACTCTACTAGGTCAATAATTGGATAGAACCGATTTACCAGCTGATCATTAAATTGAGTTTAATTAATTACTGTTATAATATTTTCTAGACACGTCATTTCTATAAAACATTTGTATTCATGTACTTAATATTTGCACATGCTTTTAATAATATGACGTTCAATCGATCTAGAATAGATAATTCTGTCATTAATTTACTGCTACGAATTATAAATCGAAATACAAGTTTAACTCTAATTTTAATGTTTAATTTTAGTGTATAAGAAATCGACTTTTAAACTTGTTTTTAAAACATCGTAATTCTCCATTTATATCAAAAAGCGCAATTATTTAATGAAATTTTTACAATGTTCATATTGTGAAAATTATAGTGAGAGGATAACAATAGATTAATCAATTCTGCGACTATGCCGGTACATGACCGCATATAAAGTCATTATATGTAAGCTTACTGTAATTATTAATATATCTCAATTAATTAATTTAAATTTTTTGGCCGTTTGTGTTTGAACTTTTGGTTGAAATAGTAAAGGACATTTTCTAACAAGTGATGTAATACATAGTAATTAAGATTAAAACCATTCTAAATTACTGAATACAACGTCAACTCATCAAAGTTTCTCTATTCTGACTTCCTGATCAAATATCAACTCTCAAATTGCCTTTGTAACACAAAATTGTCTTAGATACAATGGAATTACACTGAAACGTGTCACCTAACTTTAAAATTACATTTTGATACATTGCTTAATAAACATACCTGTTCTTCTTTCTTTATTCGACTTAAATCTTGGCTTATTATTCGTATCTTGCCTGATTGCTAATCAAACCTAATGTTTCCATAAAAGCAATCAATACTCTATTCAAAATGTAATCAGATGCTTTGTCCAATGTACAATCTATTGGTCAACTCTCTTATAAATACATGGGGACATAAACGATAATTACAAATATTTATGAAAGGTACTGCATCGATAAACATACGGTCCCATTTTTCAAACATCAAGTTTTTATATTTATGCAATGACTAACAATTTTATTTTGATTTAAGACTTACAATGCTAAATACGTTTTAATTGTAAACGTTTTATTTTTATATTGATTATACATTACATCTTACATTTTCTGAAATAGTATTATAGGTAAACCTATTACTATACTACACTATAATTAGTTCGTACCCACTTTATAAAATTTATTCTCCATCATGTACCATCTTTCCTGCTTAACACTTGGTGTGCATATTCTTGACCGTTTAACACTTATACTAGTAATTGACTACATCTCGTTCTTCAGAATACTAATATTGCACTATTTAATTAATTGTCTTGACAGCTGTAAATAATTCCATTTACATGCTGTCTTACATTGTTGTTATCTAACTTAATCTAATTCATACATTTATTTTAACAATACTTACTATGAATCATTACATTATAAAATTGATGATATAAATTATGCTAGTTTAACTGCAACAGTATTAATGTTTTAATTAAATATTTCAAATATCAAAATTATTAGAGATTGAATGCTATAATTGTTACGTAAAGCAGTATTAGATGCAATAATTACCACCAGTTAAATACTGAATTTAAATAAATTAATATGACAATAATTTTGAATTTTAATGCCAACATTTGAATTTTAAGGTTAATCTATTAAAACACTCTAGAACTTCTCATTTAATAATCAGATTTCGCTGTCACCGTTTAAACAATTTCTATTGCTCAGTAACTTCTGCATTTAATAACAATACAATACCATTCGCTTCTTATGGACCTCTACTAACCTTCATGTGTTGAATATAGATGAAACTTCATTTTTGTAACTTATTAAAATAAACATTCTACAGATATAAATTAGAAATTTCAAATAATGACTGCCAGTTGTCCGTCTTGCCAACTTAAATTCAACAGGTATGAAATATTAAAAAGAGAACTCTGAAACAAGTGCATTTGTCATACAAGTAAAAAGCAATTTAAAGAAATAACCACCAGAATATCTTACCTCCGAATTAAAAACAAACCGTACAATATCTCAATAGCATCTCTCTCTCTTGTTCTTCCCTCTCCTTCTTTTCCTCTTTCTCTCTCCTTTCCTTTCCTTCTTCTTTCTCCTTTCCTTCTTCCTCTTCCCTTTCCTTCTCTCTTCCTCTTTCCTCTTCCTTTTCTCTTTCTCTCCCTTTCCCTCTCTTCTTTCTCCCTCTCTTTCTTTTCCCTCTCTTTCTCTCTTCTCTTTTTTTTTTTCTCCCTTTCTTTCTCTCCTTTTTCTTTTTTCTTCTTTTTTTTTCTCTTTTTTTTTTTTTTTTTTTTTTTCTCAATTTTGCCTGTAGTTAATATAACATAACAGCCACACCATTCCCTTGCGGGGTAGCTAAAGCAATCCGTGCCTCGTTTATTTAGAAATCTTTCTCCATGATTTCCTGTCCCTAGCTTCCGCAAGATTCACACATTGTCTGTGACGTACCCTTTTATTTTTAAAACCCCTTGTTTTTCTTTCTTTTATCATACATTCAGCCAAGTTTGACGCGGCCTACCAGACCCGGGATTACCCCTAATTTCACTCACATATGATTACTTTGTTAATCTTGCGTTGTTCATTCTCTCGATGTAACCAAACCAACGTAGTGTACTACTTTTATACCTATCTATCATCATCTTTTCTTCGCCACACTCCTTCGTTATGCACTCATTTTTCGTCTTATCCCTTCTTCTTTTACCGCATGCGTTTCTCAGAAATCTCATGCCCACGGCATTTATTTTTCTTTCGTGCTTTTCTTTGACACACCCATGTCTCACTTGTATACAGTACTGGCAGGACAAACACGCCATTATAGATTGCTCGTTTCGCAGCTACGTTCATGATATCGTTTTTCATTATCGTCCATATGCTTCCAATCAATTTCGTTTCAGCATTGACCCGTTGTCCAATCTCGCCATCCATTGCACCATCCGCAGAGAACATTCTACCCAGATATACCAACTCGCTCACTTGTTCCACAATGTCATTATGCAGGGTAGACACTCTACTCTTGTCTTCACCTTCCCGATTGAACGCTACAATCTTTGCTTTGTTCACGTTTACCTATAGGTCCATGCTCTCACAGTTTATATCAAACTTCCTCAGAGCAGTTTGTAGCTCATCCGCATTCTCGCTTAATAAGAGTGTTTCATCTGCATATAACAGAACTCGTACGTTTACGTCACCCACCATTACCTCATTTGTATTGGTAGATGCTTGCCTAACACATGCATCCATGTATACATTGAACAACCACGGTTATATACTGCCTTTATTCCGTTTATTAAACCTTTACTTATGCCGTATTCATTTAATACTTCCCACATCTCCCTATTCAGTTGGTCATATGCTTTCTCAAAGTCTACAAACGCAAAATTCCACTTTCATTATAATCTACATTAGTCGGGGGTATACATATTCGTGCTGTTTAACACATATTTTCGCTCTTTCATTCACGATCACTCAAATTCCTTTAACGTCATGCATTCCAGTCATAACTCCTGAACATAGTGCTAGACTACAATGCTCCATCTCCACAGCATCCTTTCCTTTGCGCTTTGTCTCCGATGCACAAAGAATATTAAGCTGCCTTTCATCCATTACATTCCCAATTTCAAATTCTTTACCATGCATACCACGCACCAACTCGCTATTCATTCTTTGCACTGTCGTCAGCAACGGGGCCTGTCTGATTCGACCTTGACTGCTTCTTGTAGTCATGTCGATCATAGACATTCGTATTGTTTTTTTTTAGTAATTAAATTACCAGGCTAACCAATTACTAACCTAATCGTGTCCTGGACGATCTAGCATTCTTACCTTATTGCTGTTCTACCGGGCAGTGTTGGCACATATTTTCCCACTGCCCCGACAAGAGAGGAAGTCGGAAGTATAAAATAGAGACAGAGACAAGAATATATAGATAGTATACATGTGCATACGTACTGTATATATGTATATATATATATATATATATATATATATATATATATATATATATATATATATATGTATATATAACCTAATTTCAATCACTTTTTTAATTTAAATTAGATTGTTCCATGACCGATTTTTAGTTCTTGTGCTACATACCAGACTTGATTTTATTTGTTTGAGAAATAAAATTTAATTCTTTTTAATTTAGATTTTCTATTACCAATTAGAGTTAGTTATTTGTTTATTTAATTTATATTTTTTTATTTTTTTTACTTTCGATTACTGGTTCGATCTAGTTATTTATTTTTATAATTCAAGCTAACCAAATGAATTTTTATGATAATGATTTTGTTTGGGTTTGTTATAGAGAGGGGTTTATTACAAAGCTGTACATTTTTATTAATCACATCTGGCATGTCTGGTATTTTCTTCTACTGCTACAAATACGTTTTTATGATTTATACACCCCGCGCTAGCGTGGGATAAAATAAGTGATTTGCTTAGTTCCCTGTATTTTTTTATTGTAATTGTAGAATGTTTACGTGTTTGAGGTCAAATCATAGACAAAAGGGTGGTATATTGCCGTTTAAGTGTACTTTACGATTATATCAGTTTTTTAACAATCGTACCAGACTTGAGTTTAAAGGTACTTTTCACAGAAGTCTTTTTGGCTCTAAAATCGTCTGACTAGTGTTTTACGAAGGCACTTTAACAAGCGATCGGTACTTTAATTTTTTCCGAACCATTTTAGAAGAGTTTTTTCAGCAAGGTGAAGCGCCTCCGCACAATACTCAGAACGTCAAAAATTTGATAAATGGATTTTGCATGATCGCATTATTGCTACCAGGGGACCAGTTCGTTGGCCTCCACGTTCTCCAGACATTACACCAATCAATTTTTATTTCTGGGGGATTTTCAAGAAACCAAGTCTACCAAAATCGGTACAATAATATTGAAGTGTTCCCAAAAATGTATTGAGCAAGGAGGAGATGTATTCGAACATTTAATTTAAGCTTTTTTAGAACCCAACGTGTAGAGGTAACTGAATCAGATTGAAAAAGTCAGACAGGAGGTGTAAGCATACACAGTGACCATCCAGACGTTGAATAAATAACAAGTGATTTTGAAAATGAATAAGATTACTCTATATACGGAAGTTGCAGGGGCTGCGTCAAATATGGATGACGATGATGTCATCAAAGGTATATTTGAAATAACGCAATATCAAGACAATAAGAAACAATGATCTACCTATGTTTAATGACGTTTAAAAGTTCATGTCAGAAAGAGATTAATAGAGATAAATACCGTTAACTTAAAAATATCTGTTGTGGAACACCATACGACGTTCCAACCTACAAAATCTAAATTAAAAGAAAATGAAATAATTTTAATAATAATTGTTTTAGGGTAATTATACAACCTCATTTATAATGAGTTCATTATACAATAGGCAACATTGTAAAAACAAAAACAATAATCATTGAAAGTATATTACATTCTCATTCTCATTCAACTCGTGGGATTGTCGACAATGTCCCACTCGTGTGAAATGGGTCACTTTCCATACTAGTAATGTACACTATTTTTCTGACGACTACAAATAATGCACAATCTCAAAAAATAAAAGCAAATATATTTTTTGATTACTTTAATTTGAGAATTTTATTGTTGATTGAATGCAAAGAAAAATAACGATTGAATAACAAAAACTGAAAATAAGAACTACTTAGAATGGTAGAAATTGAAAGTAAATTGTAATGGAGTTTGCAATAAAGATTTACAGATGTTTGTTGTCTCCGTTATTTGTGCATCTTGTACAGTGTCAGCCTCAATATAAGTTTCTGGAGAAGGTGGAGTGAAGGCTTTCGAAGTACTGCACACTGTAAAAATTCAGTATTCAAAAAAAGCGGACAACTATTATTAGAAATGTCAAAAATACATTGACATTTATAAACATTAAAATTAATGAAATTTGAATATTTCATTTTAATTTTGTGTTTTATGACATTATGCAGCACAATGGTTAGATAGTGCCAGGTAAAAAGTGAAATACTTTAAGACTTCATGTCAGACAGAGGTTAGTAGACATCTAGATGCTAAACTTTAAAGAAATGAAATAATTTTGATTATTTACTACATCTAACAACCAATCGCAGCATGCTACTTTCCTCATTTAAACCAATTACTCTATTACTCTGTTGGGTATGACTGTATCTTCAAATCTCTCATGGCTTTTTGTACAGATCTAAGCAGTACTTTACCTCTCGACAACTCCTTCTGCTGTATAAGGCCCAAATTCGGCCTCATCTGGAATATAATTCTCACCTTTGGGTTAGTGCTCCCCAATACGCTCTCGATATCGTTGATCGTATTCAAAAGAGCGATTAGGCTTATAAATGACCCGTCCTTAACTTCTCACATACAGTCCCTTGAGCATAGAAGGATGGTTTCAGTTCTTTCTTTGTATTATCGTTATTACAACGGCTATTGTGCTGGTGAATTACATTCTTTGATACCATCTCCGGCTATCTTTGCGAGAAACACTCGGTTCGCTCATTCACATCATCAGTATGCAGTACAAATCTCCACTTGTCGTACCAAACGGGCGCAATCCACATTTTTCTACACGGCTTCTAAACTCCTGTTTTCCTCTCACTTATGATATGAGAAAATTTAAGGTAGCTGTTCATAGGCATCTATTGGCAATTCATTATCCCTCTATCCATCCTCCTAAGTGTTCCTGAGTGCTTTAGCACGATAGGCCTTATTTAGCCTGTTCAGGTCCACAATCATAAAAAAAAAAAAAAAATTAGAGCGTTTTCCACTGAATATTTCCTAGTACGATTTTATTCAGCGATAAAATTTTTGTTTCCCTTTTTGACAGTCTGTAATAAAATAAAATAAAAATGTGCAATGATTTGTTGAATATTGTAATGTTTGTATAAATTGTTCAAAGGCAAAACTGATTTAGTAAATAATCTTAACATTTACCCGTCGACCTATGAATTTTTTTGTTAAAACTACAGCAGCTTTTTTTTAATTTGTTTTTTAGCAAACATTCTCGACTTAATAATTCACAAATTCTGAAGTCTCAAATATTTTCTAAACAAATCTTAAACAAAAAAGCTGCTGTAGTTTTAACCGGCAAAATTTATAGGTCTTAGGATATAAAATACAATTATAATTTTTTTAGGATAACTATTTTATACGTTCATGGTAAAAACAGCCAGCGTTGTAAAAACAAAAACAATAATCTACGTCAGAATGACATTTAAAGCTTCATCTCAGATAGAGATTAATAGAGATAAATGCATGTTAACTTAAAATATCTGGTATGGAACACCACAGGACCTTCCAACCTACAAAATAGAAATGAAAAGATGTGAAATAATTTAAATAAGGTTTTTTTAGGATAATTATGTAACCTCTTTTATAATAAGTTTATTACGAAAATAGGCAA